>OY751560.1:3796521-4139021 GCA_963572285.1 Caenorhabditis drosophilae | reverse complement strand
TCTCCATTTTTCAAATTAAATTCTCTAATTACAAAAAAAAAATAAAATAACAAGCAAGTCTGAAAACGTTGTTAAAGGAAGGCTTTAAAAGCTCAAGTAATGGTCTTAACACGAGTTTGAAAATTATGACGCGGTAGTTTGAAAAACTTGGTTTATTGATCCTCCCATTTTCGAAATTGATTTTTAAAGCATTTTTTTGTGATTTTTCTTCCTAGAAAACTAATTAAAATTTCAGAATGAATGATGGGGAAAATTACTGGAATGCGTTCAGGTCCCATAAAAGAGTTGCAAGTGATGGGCCGACACTCGCGCCATGGATGATAACAGCTTTACAAGCAACTAAAGTAAAGCATACAAAATTATAATAACAATTTTGAGAAGAAAAATATTTTCAGCTAATTCTTTTCGCATTGTGTAATATAATACTAACATTTGGCTCAGTTTTCTCAAAACTTATCGTTCTAATCATGTCAACAAACATCATTTCTCATCCTCAAATGGTTGATGAGTTCTCACAAAAATGTTCAAAAGCTGCAGGTACAAAAATAGAAAAAAAGCTGCAAAAAATCAATAAATACAAATATTTGCAGTTCGACGAACTTCAACAACAACCGCTTCAATTTATATTTCGCTGTTTATGATTCAATGCTTTCCGGATATAATTCATCTCATTCAATCAATATTTGAGATTCGAAAAGGAAATTGCGGAAGAATTGTTCGATCACTCGTTTTTCTCGAATGTCTTCGAGCTGTTGGTTTAGCAATTCTAACATTTCACTCGTTTCCACAACTCGATTTGGCTAGATGCCTAGTGATTGGCGCCTGTTTTCCATTGGTTGCCGTTTTTCAACGATCATTGATTGCAATGATATCAGCTTCAAAAACGGGAAGATCATTTAAGATACGGCTCGGACGATGCTTAATTGCGATTCCGCATGTTTTAATGTGTTTGGCGCTTTTGAGCAGTTGCTATATTTGGGCCTTATTTGATTCAAAATTTACGGCAACAATTTCGCTACCAATTGGTATTCTTTGTACTTCAATCGGATTTTGGGAGTCATGGATTGATACAACGCATGCAAACACTTCTTATGATGAATTGTATAGAGTTCGTGGATTATTTAGGATTTTCTCTTTAAAATTTATCTAAAAATTTAGATCAAATATGGAGTAAGGAAAATGAACAATTCAACAAAAGCATTGGTGTCATTTCTTCGTTTATTATGCACAATTTTTGTTATTGTAGTTTTCAGGTTTTTTTCATTTAAATTAGAATTCTTTCAGATAACCGCTTTAATGATGAATGATCACACGAAACTTTACACCAAACACTTTTTTAAAGCAGTTTTCCGCTGGAATTTCAGACAAAACTACACGTAATAAATTAAAAATTGATTATTATTATTAACAAATAGTTTTTCAGGCTTTTGCTTTTGTTGTCATCTGGAATAATTATTCTTCATCTAACAATGCGAGGCGTTTCACGATTTTTGGCTGCTCTCGATCTTCATCCGGTTTCATTTGTTCATCCATTAACATTAGCACCAATTATTGCATATGGATATGTAAAATATTCATGTCAATCACCAACGTGCTCAATTGCCAAAAAATTGTCGAAATTTGGTTTAAAATGGATTTGTGATCAATGGTTTCAAAATTCGAAATCAATGACTTCACCAGATTTTTATTTTTGCCTCATTTGGCTGATTATCGGATGTTATAGAGGATGGAGATTAGTTCGCCAGCGATATTTTGATTCAACAGAAGAAATGTAAAATATTTTTCTTTTTTAATTGAATTTCGACAAAAAATAATTTAAAAAAAATATTTTTCAGAATTTCTTCGATGCCTCCAATTTGTAATGGATTATGCATTGAACAATCGCTAGTTGTATTTCAACATTCATTAAGTCGTCAAGAAAAATCAATGATAATTGAAGAAGATGATGTGATTGATAACGATGATGAGCTTCGAATCAGAAATGATGATGTTGATCGAACATCAACGGTTTACGCGTGCGCAACAATGTGGCATGAAACAGAAACTGAAATGAAACAAGTCCTTCGAAGTGTTCTCAAGTAAAAAAAACATTTATTTTTAATTTTTTAATTTTTTTTTTTAAATTAAAAGTTTTTTCTAGATTGGATGTTGATCATGCGACTCGATTGAATAATAAAAAATCGAATGAGCTTCGTTATCGTTTAGAAGGGCACATTTTCTTTGATGATGCATGGGAAGACAAAATTGAGGATGGAGTTTTGAAAAGAGAACCAAACGATTTTTTCAGAATGTTTTTTGATTTGTTAAATGATATGACATGGTTAAAAATATTTTTAAAATTGTTTTCAAAAAAAAATCCCTTTTTGTTTTTGCAGTGAACAATTAAATGAGCAAGGAAAAATGGAGACAAGAATATTGGTGAATACACCTTATGGTGGTCGGCTTGTTGTAAAACTTCCATCCGGAACATTGCTTTTTGTACATTTGAAAGATAAAAAGTTGATTCGACACAAGAAGCGGTGGAGTCAGGTGATGTATATGTATTATTTGCTCGGGCATCGAATCATGGATTGTCCATTATCAATTGAAGATCGTCAACAAATGGCCGATAACACGTTTATTTTGGCAATTGATGGTGATTCGAAATTTGAACCAGACGCTTTGCTTCGATTATTGCATTTGATGAATGCAAAAAGCGATATTGGTTGCGCTTGTGGACGAATTCATCCAATTGGTAAAGGAATAATGGTGTGGTATCAAAAATTTGAATACGCAATTGCTCATTGGTTTCAAAAAGCAGCTGAGCATGTTTTTGGATGTGTCCTTTGTGCACCTGGATGCTTTTCACTGTTTCGAGCTTCAGCGTTAATGGATGATAACATAATGCACAAGTGAGTAATACAAAGAAAAGTAGCTTTTTAGAATCTCAAAACAAAAAACATTGATTTGCAGATATACAAAAACTGCTTCAGAACCAAGACATTTTGTTCAATATGATCAAGGAGAAGATCGATGGTTGAGCACATTATTGCTAAAACAAGGTTATCGAATTGAATATGCAGCAGCATCAGATGCGGAGACTTATGCGCCAGAAGGTTTTGAAGAATTTTTCAATCAAAGACGTCGTTGGACACCATCATCAATTGCAAATACAGTTGATTTATTAATGGACTACAAGGTAGAAAAGAAACGGAAGAAAAAACCATATTTTTTTAATCAATATTTTATCGATTTTCAGAGAGCCACTAAAAATAACGATGCAATATCACACGCCTACATTGCTTATCAATTTCTGGTAATATTTTTCTCAATGCTAGGACCTGCGATCATTTTCACAATGTTGGTGTTTGCCCAAGTGGCTGCGTTTGGTGTAAATGGAACAGATGTGATGCTCTGGAATGGAATTCCGATTGGTTTTTTCGTTTTACTATGCTTCACAACCGAATCGAATGTTCAATTGAAATATGCAAAATTTATTTCAATTGCCTATGCATTTGTAATGTTAGCTGTGTTAGTAGCGACAAGTAGTCAAATTGTGTTAGAAAGTGAGGAAAAGTTTAAAAAAAAAGAAATTTTTTTTTAAAAATTCTAGCGGTTGTTGCGCCAACATCATTATTCATCGTCACAATGGTTTTTATATTTTTCTTTGCCGCTTGTCTTCATCCAAAAGAATTCACAAATATAATTTATGGAGTGGTTTTCTTTTTAATGATCCCAGCAACTTATGTGTTTCTATCACTTTACTCATTGATTAATTTAAACGTAATTAATTGGGGAACTCGAGAAGCGGTAGCGAAAGCAACAGGACAAAAGACAAAAAAAGCACCAATGGAAAGATGGATTGAAACGGTTGTGAATATTTTAAAAAGTGGTTTAAGAATCGTAAGCGGAAGAGAGAAACGAGAAAATGAGAAAAAGCAAAAAGGCATTGAAATGAAATTGACAAAAATTGAAATGGCATTGAGAAATGTTGAAAATGGAGTTGATGTTCGAAAAATTTTGGACGAAGAATTTGAGAAAGAAAAGAAGGAAGCTGAGACGCAAACCAATCAAATCGATGAGCAGATGGATGAGAAAAAAGAGAAAGAAATTTTGAAAGCCAATAAATATATTTGGATGACAAATAATCAATTAAAAGTAAGAAAAATAAATTTTTTTTTTAAACCAAATTTTCAAAAAATTGACCGAATGACAGGTTTGCGAGCGAGGAAAATTGAAAGAATCGGAGAAAATATTCTGGAATGATTTGATTGAAACATATTTAAAGGTGGTTATTATTGAGATTTTTGAATTTTAAAGAAAAACGACATTTTTTTTTTGAATTTTGAAGCCGATAAAATCAACACCAGCAGAAACGAAACAAGTTGCTGATGGTTTGGCATCGTTACGAAATCAAATTGCTTTCACAATACTTTTGGTCAATTCCCTTCTAGCATTA
Source organism: Caenorhabditis drosophilae (assembly GCA_963572285.1). Taxonomy (NCBI): domain Eukaryota; kingdom Metazoa; phylum Nematoda; class Chromadorea; order Rhabditida; family Rhabditidae; genus Caenorhabditis; species Caenorhabditis drosophilae. The sequence goes on along the minus strand of OY751560.1, from coordinate 4,134,583 downwards.
GCAATTTTCCTTATTCAGAAACACAAAAATGTGTTGAGCTTCAAATATTCTCCTTACAGTTCGTAATTCAAAAATAAAAGGTTGCGCAAAAATTTATTTTGTTTTTTTTTTCAGAAGGATTCAAGTGGACAAAAATGAACGAAATGAGTGGACAATATGAAGAAACTGATGAGCCGTTAAAAATTGATCCACTTGGAATGGGAATCGTCTTATTCTTATTGGCAATTTTATTCATACAAACTCTTGGAATGTTGGCACATCGATTGAATACAATGATTGGAGCATTTCAAGAAGTGAAAAATTTGTATGAATATGGAGTGGCAGTTACAACAGTGAATACATCGAATGAAGATGAGAGAATAATTAGTAATGGTAAGATCATTTGTGCAAAAATTTAAAAAATGAGCAAAAAAAAATTAAAGCGCGATTGATGATAAATGCAATAAATGTTGATATTGGACATGCTGGAGATGGTTATACTCGGCATCGAGCGGATGAAACGGATGTTGGAAATGTTTTGTATAAACTTCAAAAATCAAGATTAGCTAAAAGAATGCAAAGAAGTGCATTGTCTAATTAAAAGGAAAATATTTGTTTAAATTAAATTTTAGAATTTTATTGCACACCTTTTATTGTCAAATTGTTGTAATTTTTATTGAATTTGAATCCTTGTCAAATGAATTTTTCTTCACTCACCAAGAAATATTTTTTTCTTTTTTTTTTTGAAAAGTTGCAAAAAGTTTAGGTTTTAAGTTACCGCCGTGTAAAATAATTGTTCAAAGGAGCGCACTTACTTTTCTATCTTTTTCTTTCCGTGGGTAAATTTAATAAAATTGTCCTAAAAATTAAATTTTTTAAAGTTTTGTTATTTTTTCTTTGAATTTATTATTGTTAAAAGTGATAAAAATTGTTTAAAGCCAATTCATTTAATAATATCAAGTTTTTTTAACTTTAAACTTTAAAATTGCAATAAATAAAAATTTTCAGTAAATGCAGTCTCTAAATATAACTCCGTCGGTTGGTTTAATTGCCTGTTGTGAATGTGGTGTAGCAATTGAACCAAATTCAGCAAACACTTGCAGTGGATGTTTAAGATCACGTGTTGATATCACTGAAGGAATTGCCAGAACAAGTAAGTAATTTAGAACCGTTAATGTTCAGTTAAGCAAAGCAAATTCTTTCTTTTTTTTTTGCAGATGTTTTGTACATGTGTAAATTCTGTGATCGTTATTTTGTTCCACCAAGTGCTTGGATGCGTGCAGATCTTGAATCTAAAGAACTTTTGTCAATTTGTCTCAAAAAATTGAAACCATCATTAATAAAAGTTCGATTAATTGATGCTTGTTTTGTGTGGACAGAGGCTCATTCAAAACGTATAAAAGTGAAGTTGACAATTCAAAAAGAAGTTTTATCAAGTGTTATCATGCAGCAAGCATTAGTTATTGAGTTCTCGGTTCAGAGTCAGGTTTGGGAAAATTTTTTGAAAAAATTGTGGTAAAAAAATAAAAAAATAATTTAATTTCAGCTTTGCGATGATTGCAGACGAGCAGAAGCTAAAGATTTCTGGAGAGCTTGTGTGCAAGTTCGTCAGAGAGCAGAATTCAAAAAGACCCTATTTTATCTCGAACAATTGTTGCTTAAGCATTCGGTATGGCAAAATTAAGATTTTCCTTTGTTAAAATAATACTTTTAGGCACATAAAGAGTGTACAGGTGTAAAACCAGTTCCGACAGGAATTGATTTTTATTTTCCAAAACAACAAGAAGCTCGAAAATTTGTGGATTTTTTAACAACAGTTTTGCCGTGCAAATATCATTATGCTCAAGAGCTTATATCTCATGATACAAAAAACAATACCTACGATTATAAACATACTTTTTGTGTTGAAATCGTGCCAATCTGCAGGTAGTTAAATTTTAAAACTTTAGAAGAAATGAAAAAAAAATGTTCAGAGATAATATTGTCTGTTTGCCAAAAAAGATTGCTCAACAATATGGAAATATGTCTCAAATTGTTGTCTGTCTCCGAATTTCAAATGTAATCACATTGATCGATCCAAATAACTTGCAACTTGTTGATGTTCAAGGGTTTGTTGATAATTAAAAAAAAAATTAATAAAAATTCCAATTTTAGAGCAAATTTCTGGAGAGAACCGTTCGAAACGTTGTGTGGTCCAAAACAATTAACTCAATTTTATGTTTTAGATGTTGAACAAATCGATAATTTCGAAAGAAAAGTGAATTTTTCGAATTGACGAATTTTTATTATACATGTTAGTTATTATTTTCAGGCAGGTCATGGTTATGTAAGCAAAAAGCATCAATTAGCAGATGTATGGCTTGTACGAAATGATCAAGTTGGAATGTCTAATGCACAAACGTTATCAGCCAGAACTCATCTTGGTCATTTATTACAACCAGGAGATTTAGTTCTTGGTAAAAAAAAAAGGAATTTATTATCACAAAAAAAATATCTGTAATTTTTCAGCATTTGACTTGAAAAACTGTAATGTCAATAATGCAACATTTGATGCAATGAACACGGATAACGTTCCTGATGTAATAATTGTAAAGAAGGTATTCGATAGAACACGAAGAGCGGCAAAACGACAATGGAAACTGAAAAGATTGGTGGTTGATGGAAATATTGTTGGAAATGAAACAGCATCAGTTGCTGATGAGTTCCAAGGATTTATGGAAGATCTTGAAGAAGATGCATTGACGAGAGAAAAAATCAATATTTATAAGGTAATTTAAAAAGATGAACAGAAAGAAAAATTGTTTTTTTTTCAGGATGAGAACAAATTAAAACAAATTCGAATTGATGATGATGATGATGATGAAGATGCCAATCCAGAAGCACCAACGCTAGCTGAAATGTTAGACGATTTAAATTTTGATGATGAAAATATGAAAGAATCGACAAGTACAACTGAAGATCAGTTAATGGAAGAATAATAGTCGTTCTTTTTTACTTTGTTTTTTCCTTAACACTTTTCATTTGTTTTCTGTTTTTGTTAAGTTTTACTTTTCATACATTTTTGTTTTCCAATTTTCCCCTCCTCCCACTCGATTTTAAAATGATTATATTTCTTTAAAAAAATGAAATTAAAAAAAAGAATTTGCGAATAAATTCTGAAATTGTGTGCTGAAAAAACTATAAACAGTGAAATGTTGAACTTTTAGAGAACTTTATCATCATATTTTTTATCACTTTTTTTGTCATTGATAATCGACTTTTTAACTTTACATTTGGGTGCATCAAATGTATAAATTTTGTTATGTAAATCAAAAAATGTGGTTTTTTTGTTTCTTTGATTTCCGAAGTGCTCCTTTAAAGTACCGTAAGCTTTATACATGTAATTTTAGCAAATGTGCGAAATTTCGTAATTTTTCTGAAAAAGAATTCAACTCAATTTTAAGCTTTCTTTAATTTAAAACAGCAGGATATGAGATTTCTATTATTTGAAAAATAAAACGAGGAGAATAAGTTACATGTGTATTTCACATGTTCTTGTCATCCTTTCCCAACCCCTCGTCTTGAATTTAACACCCAAACAACGTTTTTATTTTTTTTTCTTAAATTCTCCATATTTTCAAAACGAAAAAGAATTTGTGTTTTCTTTCTTATTTCCTCTTCGTTGTTCATTCAATTTTTGTTTTTCCTCTTTTCGTCTGCTTCTTCATCGAATGTGAATTGGAGACGAGTTGAGAGAAGAGAAGAAAAAGAAGAAGAGAAAAGATTCTTCGTTTTGAATGTTCGCTACTTACTTTTTGGCACATTCATCCAAACAAAAATTGTTCTTCTTGTTTTTCGTCATTTTCAAGACATTTCGTCCTATTTTTTTTCAATCAGATCTGACTTGAAAATGTGTACTATCAATTGATGAATGATAAAGTTTTCAACAAAAATCCTCTCGTTATTTATCTTCTTCTTTTCTTTGTTGTTGAATTTCAATTCGTTAATCGATTGGTTTTAGAAATTCAAAAAATAGTTGAAGAATTGTTTTTTTCGCGCCAAAAAATGGTGTTTTTTCGAGTTTTAAATAAAAAAAAAATTTTTTTCTTGTACCGCCCATATTTGTTATTTGTTGTTGTTGTTGAGGAGGAGAAACATTTCCTGGCTGCTGCTGAAAATTTGAGTTTTTAGTGCGTCAAATTATTCATGACTGATTTTAGAAAAATTTGAATTTCCGCAATTTTTTATTCATTTTCTTTGTTTGAGGCACAGAAAATTGTTTTGTTTTTTAACAGAAAATGCTTGTTTTTCTCAAATTTTCTTATCAATGCCACCTTCTTCCCCCTTCTCTTTTAGTTATCAAAACATTTCGCAATTTCTCTTTCTTTTCTTTTTCTTTTTTGTGGCGGCGTTTGATAATGAAAAATAAATTCAAAGTATTTTGAAGTTTTCATGTGTGTGAAGAATACGGGGGAGGGGGGGGGGGGGGGGGGGGGGTGAAATTTTGCAATTTTATATTGAACTTTGTCAATATTGAGCTGTTCAATGCTCGAAACTCATAAAATTTTTTGTGTTTTCAAGTTGTTTGCGTTTGTACTTTGAACACATTTTGTTCAATGTCACCATTATTTTCAAATAAATTCGAATTGAATTAAAAATGGAAAAAGATTGATTAAACATTCTTCGTGAAAAGAAAACGTGGATTGTTTCAAGATCCAAAATCGATATTAAAAATGTTTTCAGATCATTTTCAACAACAAAAAAATTGTTTGAAAAACTCTCACCATGTCTTGGGTCCGTTTCACAAAGACGGGAATCGCTGTGATTGCGACATCAGCCACAGCCGCATTGGCTTTGGATATGACAAACGAGCAACGGTTTCAACGACAAATGGTTTGAAAGAAAAAAACGTTTGGAGGTATTGATTTTTATGATTTCATATTTCAGAAAGAATATTTCCGAACTGTTCACGCTGATCGATTGGCTGAGCTGAATAAAAGAGCACCGAGCGCGTTGCCAACAAGAAAGGATATTTTGACGACGCTTAATGTTGGGTTTTCAAAATTTTGTTTGTTTGTTCATTTTCCTTCAAGTTTTTTTTTGGATTTAGAATGGGGAAGAATACGATGTTCTTATCATTGGCGGTGGAGCAACCGGAGCCGGTGTTGCACTTGATTCGACGACTCGAGGACTCAAAACCGCATTAGTTGAATTGGATGATTTCTCATCGGGAACATCATCAAGATCAACCAAATTGATACACGGTGGAGTTCGATACTTGCAGGCGGCAATAATGAGAGCCGATTTGGAACAATATCGAATGGTCAAGGTTTGTTCTTCGCCTGAAACGGCGATTCATCCATCATTTGGTCTGAAAACCACAAGACGCTTTTTTGTTCTTTCAGGAGGCGTTGTTCGAAAGAGCAAATCTGTTAGAAATTGCACCGCATTTGAGCTCGCCGTTACCAATTATGTTGCCAATTTACAAGTAAGTTTTTATTTTAGACAATTTCAAATCAGTTGTGTTCTCGAATTGTTCTCAAAAAGATTAACCGAAAAAAATTCAAATTTTCTTCTTTTTTTTTCGCGCCAAAAAACATTCCGTGTTGTTCTAAAGTTTCTCATTGAAGCGATCTTGCAACATGATGTTTTATACTTTGTGAGAACTTTTAAAAAAAATCAAAAAGCTTTTCGAAATGAAAAAATGCGTTTTTTTTTCAGACTTTGGCAAGTTCCATATTATTGGTCTGGAATAAAAGCCTACGATTTTGTGTCAGGAAAACGAGTGCTGAAAAACTCGTTCTTCATTTCAAAATCGCAAGCGCTCGAACGTTTCCCAATGCTGAAAAACGATTCATTAAAAGGCGCCTTGATCTATTATGATGGACAACACAACGATGCGCGAATGAATTTGGCAATCATTCTGAGCGCGATTCGACACGGCGCCGCGTGTGCCAATCATGTACGCGTCGAGAAATTGAACAAAAATGAAGAGGGAAAAGTGATTGGAGCACACGTGAAAGATATGGTAAATTTCTCAAAATTGAACTCTGAAAATCTTGTTGAACCGCTCGCCAACCGCGACGACGCATTCTAATTTTCAAAAATTCAGATGACAGGAAATGAATGGGACATCAAATCAAAATGTGTAATCAATGCCACCGGTCCATTCACTGATTCAATTCGATTGATGGGTGATCCGGATACGGCGAAGCCAATTTGTGCTCCAAGTTCCGGTGTTCATATCACACTTCCCGGTTATTACAGGTATTTGTTAAAAAATTGAACAAGAAAGAAACGAATCAATAATTTCTAGTCCTTCGAATACGGGACTTTTGGATCCGGACACATCTGATGGACGTGTGATCTTTTTCCTTCCATGGGAAAGAATGACAATTGCCGGAACGACGGATGCACCTTCCGACGTCACATTGACACCACAGCCAACCGATCATGATATCGAATTTATTCTTCAAGTAAAAACTATTTTTTTTTTCCTAAAAATCAAATTTTCTTGAGAAAAAAATAATTGTAGGAAATTCGCGGATATTTGTCAAAAGATGTGTCAGTCAGACGCGGTGATGTAATGAGTGCCTGGTCGGGACTTCGTCCATTAGTTCGCGATCCGAACAAGAAGGACACGAAAAGTTTGGCTCGTAACCACATCATCGAAGTTGGCAAATCGGGATTGATCACAATTGCCGGCGGAAAATGGACGACATATCGCCACATGGCAGAAGAGACGGTTGATCGAGCTGTTGAGGTGAGGAAAAAGAGCAAAAAACGTTTTTTTTTTTTTTTTGTAAAAATGATTATCGATTATTATGAATTTGAAAGCAAATCTTTCAGGTTCACAAGTTGGAAACAAAAAGTGGTTGTGTGACGCCAGGATTGTTGCTCGAAGGAGCGCACGACTGGAATCCATTGCAATATATTCACTTGGTTCAAGATTACGGAATGGAAGTTGATGTTGCACAACATCTAAGTCAAACATATGGAGATCGAGCATTTGTTGTGGCAAGAATGTCAAAAATGACTGGAAAACGCTGGCCAATTGTCGGCCATCGTCTTCATCCCGAATTTCCATATCTGGATGCCGAGGTATTTTTCTTTCTGTGTGCTGCTCCAAAAATGTGTAACTATTTACCGTTTTTTTTTTTTGTTAGGTTCGTTACGCTGTACGTGAATACGCGTGTACAGCAGTTGACGTGATTGCTCGACGTATGCGTCTCGCATTTCTGAACACGTACGCAGCGCACGAAGTATTGCCGGATGTCGTAAGAATAATGGCTGAAGAATTGAACTGGTCGTCGGCTGAGCAAAGAGCACAACTGGAAAAGGCGCGACAATTTATTGATCTCGAAATGGGACAACTTGCGAAACAAACGGCAGTCACAAATGCTCCGCTAAATTTGACAAGAGATGAGATGCAAAGAGCAAAAGAAAGATTCCATAAATTGGATAAGGATCACAAAGGACATATTACTGTCAATGATTTAAGAAGATATTTCAGAGTAGGGAAAACAAATATTTTGAATGATATTTAAAATTAAAAAAAAATCTTTTAAAGGAACACAATCAAAAAATTGATGAACGTGTTCTCCATGAGCTTCTGAATGAAGTCGATTTGAACAAAAATGGTGAAATTGAAATTGCAGAATTCTTCCAGGTGATTTTGAAAAATTTTTCTGAATTTTGAAGAAGAAGAAACGTTTAAATGTTTTCAGTTATATTCTGGATTAAAAGGAGGACAAATCACTGGAAATCGACTTGTCGGATATTTGGATGAAATTCACGGAACGCCAAATGTCAATCGTGCGTGCGGTGGTTTATAAGTGTCCTTTTTCTCCGCCTTTCCCTCAAATCTTGTAATGTTAAATTAATCCTAAAAATCTTCCCCCCCCCCTCCCCGAATACAAAATTTCAAAAATGTCCATCAACGATTTTTGTGTCAAAAAACGTTTTTTTTTTTTTAGAAAATCCCAATGCCAAAAAAGTAACTTATTAATAGAAATGTAAAAGAAGAGAAAACATGTAGGAAATAGAAGAAAAAAAAAAAAAAAGATTTTATCTAAAATTAAATGTTGCCGGTTATTTAATAGTCAAATTTTTGTTAAAATTCGTCTATTCTTTTTTCGTTTAAAAATACATTTTTACCCTCTATCTATGTCTGATAAAAATTTATCAATAATTTATGAAATTATGTAAATTTAAATGTGTCCCAAAATTAAGAAAAAAAAGCAAACAAACAGATTTTTACCCATATATACACCATTAAAAATGAATGCTTCAAGTGTGTTCGTCAACTATTTTCGAATTTTAAATGGATGCGCCTCAGTATTGAATACCCATTGATCAAGTGGTAAAACATCATCATCGGAGAAAATTAAATAAAGATATTTGAATAATTCGGCAAAAAGGAATGATTGTTGAACGTCATCTTGTTCAGGAGTTTCGTCATAGACATTTCCAATTCCAGAGTAGCCAACAAGTCCCTGAAAATTGAAGTTTAACAAAAAAAAGCGATTGCAAGTTTTGCTTTTTCAAATACTTTGCAATATTTTTCCAAATTTTGTACATGATCCCACGCCCATTGACGGTACTTCTCATCTTTTGTTGCTCTCCACAAATAAAACCAAGTTTCAACGACCTAAAATTAAACGACGAATTTGAATATTCAACAAATTGTGCTTTTACTTCTGGTCTCAAAATATAATAGGAATCTGATCGTTTCTCAGTTTTTGCTTCAATATAATTGGTGAATTGAAATGATTCTGGTCCAATTCCAGTTGTTGATCTTGCATATGATTCATGGCATGTATGACCAATTTCTTTTCCCAAATTTAAATAATGATCCTAAATTTAATTGATTTTTTATTGATTTTTGTTTTCAACACATCAATTACCGCTATTGTTTGATTGTTTTCATTAAGTGAATGTAAGGTGACCATTCCACCAGAGAAGCAGGCCAAATGTTCGAATGTGTGATCAACTCTTCCTCCGTTCAATTTCGCAAAATACCACAAATTATTCTGTTCTGATTTGAATAGCATTTTCTTTTCCATTGCAAAGATTGCTTCTTCATATTCTCTTTTCGTCTTCTCATCTTTTTTTCCTGTCGCAATCCATTGTTTCAACAAATATTCATACCAACTATCCGCCATTGCTCCCATTGAAAACTGATCTGCAACAACATTTTTTTTTTCGTCTTTCATTCTTCTATTTTTACTTGATCCCCATTTCCCGGTTTCAACACTTATATAAATCGGATATAATCCATCTGGCTTTTCAGCGTTGCTCATCACATCGCGAATTTTTTGAGCTTTTTCCGCATAAATCGGATTTCCAGACAAATGCGACAAATAATCAAATTCTAATTGTATTGAACCGAATTCTGATAATATCGCTTTTCCATTCGCCCAGTTATACGATTTCGATCTTCCTGAACAAGCAAAATGTTTACCATTTGCAAAAAACAAATGTTTTTACCTGTTTCCACATTAGTTACAGCCCATGGAATTCCAGTTGGCGTTTCAAATGCTGGTAACAGCACTTTCGCTACTTCTTCTGCTTTGTTCAAGAACATCTTTAAATTATTTTTATTAAATATTAAAATATTTTTATTTCATTTATTTCAATTACTTTGTCACCGGTTAAAGCGTAGATCGATAATAATCCTCCAACAAATCGAATATTTGTTTCAAAAACTGATACATCTCCTTTCTATAAAAAGAATTTTTATTCCCATAAAAATGGAAAAAAAATTGTAATTTTTAAATAAAATATTTGAAATTTTGTTTACCGATGACGCTTTAAAATCAAAAGTTTCAATCCATTCTCTTGCTTGTTGATATTCCTCTTTCAAGCCGACAATGAACAAAGTATCAATTGCATCAATAATTGTTGCTCCTGTTTTACCATAACCAAAAATTGATGATGAATGACCTGAAAAGGTTTGAAATGTTTATTTGTTTTCTCTAAACAAAAACAAAAAGCCACCTTTTTTTGAATTCGGTTTCAATTCATTTTCTCCCCACGCATATTTTCGATAACCATCCCATGCAAATTTGATCATCTAAAGAGTCTTTTTTTTTCCTTCGAACAAAACAAAAATTGAATTAAAGTACTTGTCGAACATATGTTTTCCGCCCTTCTGAATCATCAGCTGCTCCAATTTCTGGTTTTGGAATTGGTAGTGGAACAGCTTCTTCCGCTTTACGAATCAGCTCATTTTGCTGCTTCCTACGCAACTCCTCTCTTTCTCTAAAAGTTTCTTTTTTTCTTTGTTTGAAAATAAATAAAAACCTATTTAATGCGTCCCTAACATGAATTGAATGCTCATCTTGAAAATAGAGATCAGTTCCTCCAGATGGTAGAAAAAAGAAGGCAGTTACACAAACTGTGAAAAGGAAAAGTGAGCCAACACATACGACTAATTGCTCATGTGAACGAAGTCCCATTATTTTCCATTCTAGAAAAAAAAACGAAATTTGTTTCCCACATAAAATCAATTTTTTTATTCGCGTTTTGAATAAAAAAAACTTATTCATTTTTAAAACTATTTTTATTAAAAAATTACCGTGTTAGAAAAAAAAATGATAAAAACTTCCTTGAATTAATAACAAATGCCAATTACTAGACGAAACTAGGTTTAATTCTGAAAAATTAATAAATACAAATTAAGACCACACAAATCTTTTTATAAACAGATGACGGTTAAAAAAAGGAGGAAAAAAATAAATAAAATATCAATAAATTTTATTTTTATTAAATTGAACTGCTAGACAATTTCAACATTCCATGTTGCATCTATTATCATTAGAGCGCGTTTTAATATTTTTTTTTTCATGTTTTGTCGGCGATGGGCGTTTTAAATGATTTTCGATTTTTAAGTTTTTTTTTTAAAGGAAAATGTTTTTTTTATTTTGTTTATATTTTGGTCATTATACTTCAAAAATTCACTGAAAACAACAACACATCAGTATTTTAGAATAATGGAAGAAAAGTGTATTTCTTTAATACTCTACTGTCACTCGATTTTTCTAATTTTTTTCTACTTTGTACTTTAACCTTTAAAAAATTTCGAAAAGAAAGAAAACAACACGTTTTTTTCAACAGTTTTTCAATCAACATTCATGGTTTCGATGAAAATATCATACTCGTGACACATTAGAAAAATGGGCGGGTATTGCAATATCGATATGAGACCACAACCGATTTTTAGACAAATTTGAATTTCATGATTGATCGTTTTATTTTTTTTAAATATTGAAAATAGTTTAATGCTTTATCTATAATCAAGCATCTATTGTAAACAATTTCATTTCTGCACGACGTTTTTTGTTGTTCAGCGATTTATTTTTTGATACTACGCTTTACCATTTATTAAAGTAAATATTATTAAGATAATATACATTCCGAAATTTTTAAAATACCGATTTTTAGAATAAAATCATTAAAAAATAACCAAAAATAAACTAGTGTTCCCCTTTTATTCCAAAAGGACTACACTAATCTTAAACTTAAAAATTCGTGACAAGACCAGGTTATTAAATTTGACGCGCCTTTAATATTTTTTTGCATCACGTTTTAATACGAAAATATTATAATAATCGAAGGTAAGTAAAATTTAATGTTTTAAAATATTTCAATTAATTGATATTACTCAAAAAAAAAAAACCATTGACAAATTAAAAACCGGTAATTTCTTCAATAATAAAATGTTTATTTGTAATATTAGAGATGCCAACTATTTTTCTCTAACCCCGATCAAAATAGAAAAAAGGGATTCCCCCAAAAATGTTGAATTTTGACACTTTTCGTCTCTCGCCTGTGATGCAATCGATAAATTGCGTAAATTTTTCTTTCATTCTCCGTCTCACCGTTTCTATCTCTGCTTCTTATTTCAACTTACTCTCATGATGATGATGATGATGCTCATAGAAAGAGTAATTAAAAAACGGAGAGGATCCCAAACATCTAGAAAATAACTCACAATTATTTTATGTTGCCATTTTTTTTTCTTGAGCTGTGTCAATTTTAGAACAATCATAAATCAGTACTTTGGTCAATTGAGTGTCGAAAAATTCAGAACAAAAATTTGAGGTCGGGCGTAACCATTTTATTCTAGTCTTTTGTTGTTTGGTAAAATGTGCATTAATATTTTCTTTTTTTCTCCACTCTTTTTAATATTTCATTTCTTCATTTTTATTCTTATCAACCCAAAACCTTTTTCTTTTCTTTTTTTGTTGTTGTTTTATTTCATTTTCTTTTTTTTCTAATCAAGCTTGATTGAAAATTTGGTAAACTTAAATTAATTTTTTCAGAAATGCACCGATCAATTGGATCCATAAAACTATTGACGAGATCGTCAAGAATGGCTGAAATGGCAATCGCATCAGGATATAACAGGTCAGTTTTTGAAAAAATTAATAATTGGAATATTATGGTTTATTCTTCATAAAACCGAACAATTTCAAAAATTTTTGTAAAAATTAGAAAAAAATTGAAAAAAGAAAAGAAAAAATGCACACACCAACCTACATTTTATTTATCAACTCATATTTACTCATTTTCATTGAACATGTGAAAATCACATTTTTGAAAAAAAAATAAATAATCAAATTTTCAATATGTCACGTTATTGATTAGATAAATTGTTCAATCAGATCAAAACTTCAAAGAATGTTTTTTGAAACATTGGAAAAAAGTACAAAAAGTTGGGGAAGGAAACAAAAACAACAAGTAAATTGAAAAGGGATTCCCCCGTACGCACTTTTTATTGTTTGCAAAATTTTTATTTGATCACGTTTTTGGTGAATAAGTGCAAAAACCTAATGAATTGACGAATTTAAGTAAATTCACGTGAATTTTTCTTTCTTTTTTTTTTGGAAAAACTTGTTTATTAAGAAGGAAAACTTTTAACAACTGTTTGAATTTTTGTTTTTTGATCAAACGATCACAATTTTATTTAAAAAACATTTAATGACCCACGATGCGTTTTTTTTAAACAAAGAACTTTCTAGAAAATGGGAAAGAAAAACATGGTTTTTGAAATTTCAGAAATTGTTGTCCAATAACTCAATGCTATTCATCGTCGTCATCATCTGGAGGTGATGATAATGGATCGGGTGGCGATTTGACGAATCCGCCACCAAATAAAACAATTCAATCGTTTGGAAATTGTAAGCATTGCTCAAAACCTTTGAAGCCGTTGCCGACACTTACACGTAAATTTTTTTCAGTTTTTTTTTTCAGGAAAACAATTGTATTTTCAGCTTCAAATCGATATATCCATTGTGACAATTGTAACAAATTATATTTTGCCAACTTTTTAGAAGACAATTCAAAATCTTCATTTTCAAAAAATTCAGTTCGAAGAACGCCGCCTTACCCAACTCAAGTAAACAATTTTTTTTTAAATGTTGAATTATATCAAGAAAATAGTTTTTCATCTTCAGATTGCTGAATATCTCGACAAATTTGTTGTTGGACAAAAAAAGGCGAAAAAGGTATTAGCAGTGGGGGTTTATCAACATTATCGACGGCTCGAGCATAATATTGAAACCGGTGCATCATCGATTTATTCAAACGGTGGAAATAGCAGCAATGGAAATGGACAAAAATTGCCGATAGACGATCAAAAAATGCCGAGAGGAGTTTTATACCAGGATGAAATGAGAATAGGACAAATAGCAACACATGAATTACGAGCATCGTTAATGCAGCAAAACATGAGCGGAATGGGAGGAGCACAAGCACAACAATCGAAAAAACCGCCAACGTTTAGATCATTACCTGAAAAAGAGCCGAATGTTCGATTAGAAAAATCGAATATTTTGTTAGTTGGACCATCTGGAGTTGGAAAAACATTTTTAACACAAACATTAGCGAGGTATTTCAACAATTTGACTTTTTTATTTTTATCGAAAAAAACATGGACAATTTTAAGAGTTCTCGATGTACCGATTGCACTTTGTGATTGTACTTCAATGACACAGGCTGGTTATGTTGGAGAAGATGTTGAAAGTGTCATTCAGGTTTTTAAAAAAAATCTGGAATAGGAATCCAATTTTTAGTTTTTTTTTATTTTCTATAGAAACTCGTTCAAGCAGCTGGTGGAAACATTGAAAAAGCGCAACAAGGAATTGTGTTTTTAGATGAAGTTGACAAGGTAATAAAAAACAAAGAAAAAATCCGAAATCTTCATTATTAAATATCAAAGATTGCTGCGGCAAATGAAGGACACTCGGCAGCATATCGCGATGTATCTGGAGAAGGTGTTCAGCATGCACTTCTGAAATTGGTTGAAGGAACAATGGTCAACGTGAAAAGTGGACGAAAAGGAATGGGAGCACAACAAGATACGGTTCAAGTCGACACATCTGACATTTTGTTTGTTGCTTCTGGAGCATTTAGCAATTTGGACAAAATTGTCGGCCGAAGGCTGGATAAGAAAGCATTAGGATTTGGTAAAAGAAAAAGAGAGGTTTTTGAAAATTTTATTCGAATTTTAGGATCATCATCCGGAAATATTCGCATTTCGACAGATGATTCAAATTCGGAAGTTATGCGAAAACGAGACGAGTTATTGGCAAAAGCAGATCAAGGAGATTTGATCGGTTTTGGAATGGTGCCAGAGTTGGTCGGTCGTTTTCCAGTCCTTGTTCCGTTTCATTCATTCGACAAACAGGTAGAGCAATTTCCAAGAAGATATCATTAATTACTGTTGTGGTTTTCGTGTTTAGATGCTCGTTCGAGTTATGACTGAACCGCAAAACTCGTTGCTCGCCCAATTAAAATTGCAATTCGGAATCGATAATGTCGATTTGTCATTTTCTGCTGAAGCATTAGAACAAGTTGCACAATTGGCGTTGGAAAGAAAAACGGGTGCGAGAGCGCTTCGGTCAATTCTAGAAGCGACACTATTGGACGCGAAATTTACAGTTCCCGGTTCGGATATTGAATCAGTTCATGTAACAAGGTATGAAACAAGAAAAAAAATGAAATAAACTACGAAAAAAAAACACATTTTAGAGAAGCTGTGCTCGGTGAAAAAGAAGTGGAATACAGTCGTCGTAAGCCGACGAATAATGAAGATGATGAGCCGATAACTCATTTAAAGAAGTCAGCGATCGCATAATTGGCTCAATTTTTAACCGCTACTATGGGTATAAATAACTTCATCATCTCTGTTCTACTTCCCCGTTATTTTTTTAAATTCTAATTTAAAAATTCTGTTAAAAAAACCCGTGTACAGATTACTTTTTTAACAAAATATCTCGATTTTTAGGTTGTTGTAGTATCAATTTTTCATCATCCTGTTTTGTATATTTTCTGGGAAAAACTTATTTTTACTCTTGATTTTCTCTCTTTCTCTCTCTCTCTCCAAAACTTCTGTAACTTCTTTGTACATAATGTTAAATATTCTTCAGATCTTATTTGATTTAAAAATTTAAAAACAAAACAACAAAACAAGAACAACATGAATTAACATTATCTAAGATCAAGAAGGATCAAACAAATTGAGAATGTCATCTACTGATGCTTCACCTTCTAGTAGAGTTGTCTTCTAAACTTTCAGACATTTTCTTGAGGAAGGAAAATGCAAAACTGTATAGACTCACAATTTCAGGCACAGATACTTTTATTTTCTTTTCAGCAATTTCTGATTTCGGTGAATCCTCAACCAACTTTCTTTTTGCAACTGTTTCATCCTGAATTCAATTTTAATTGAATATATTTGCAGAATTCATTAAAAATTACTTCAATTTCTTCTGCTTCTTTCTCTTCTTCTTCGTCGTCTTCAATCTCGACAATGTCATCATCGACATCATCCAAAATCACAATATCTTCATCATTTTCCTTCAATTCTTCCTTCTTTTCGTTTCTTACAACTTCCTGGATTTCTTTTAAGCATAACGTCTTTTTCGTCGAATCAGCAATATTCTGGAAATATTAGTTTTTCAAATTTAAAAAAAAAGAAGTTTTTACCGCAATTTTTGGCCTTCCAGCCACGTCACAAATCATTTGAAGGCGACGTGCATAGACACAATTCGAGCGAGTTCTTGTTGAAACATTTCGAGCAATCTGAATTCAGATTTCTTTATTTGTCTTTTTCTTTTTCTTCTGAAATTTACATTCAATGGAGATGGAACGAGTTCATTGTTCAAAGCCATAAATGCTGATAATAATTGAAGATAAATTGATGAATCAATAAATCGAATTGATGACTGACATTTTTGCAATAATTAAATTAGAAAATCAATCATTTTTTTTTTCCCCTTCAAACCTCACAAACACTTTTTTGAACCGTTAAGAAGACAGCTGGCTTAATTAAACAGGTTGCTCCAACTATAATATTTTCTAGTAAATTTGCAGCATCTTCACCATAACTCTAAAATTTAATCTTTTTTAAACACCTGTAAGTGAAACGTACCTGTAAATGAAGCGGTTGTTTCAATGCTGTAAAAATAACATAAAAGTGCCGATAAAGAGTTGATGTGATTGGTCCGAATGTGCTTGAGATGAATGACAAAGTTCGAATTAAATCATCATCTAACTTCTCTAAACTTCCAATCAATGATGATACAATTCGTCCTAGCTTGAAATTAAAAATTATTAAAATTTTATTTAAAATATTTAATCTCGATACCATCGGAATAATGGAATATTTTGCATTGACACATAATGATCGAAGACATGCAAACGCAATTGATCTTGGTTCATTTAATTGAATTCCTTTTTCAATGACTTGAATTATTTTATAACGATTAATCGATATTCCTATAAGTTTAATTGCATTAAATTATTTAAATTCAAACAAATGATGAACCTTTCTTTAACACTGAATTTAATCCAACTGCCAAACATTCAAAAAGTAATTTTGTTAAAGAATTGCGATGTGAAGAAATTCCAAATGTTTTCAGCTCAAGAATATCTAAAAAATATCTGGAAATTTTTGTAAAATAAAAGTTGATTTGAAAACCTTTTGCGAGATGTTTAGCTTTTTTATTTGCCAGCAGATTATTTAAGGTATTCAAGGCTAAATTCAAATTTTGTTTACTAATTCTTAAAGCAAAAATTTCAGCGGCTAATTCTCGAAAAATCGGTTCTTTTGATTGAACAGCTGCATCAATACAATTAAGCATAATTTTTGAAACAATAATTGAATGAAGTTCACCAGCCTAAAACTGGCATTTTTTTTTTGGGCAAAAATTTTAATTTTAATTTTACCTGGGGATTTTTGATCAATAATTCTCTTACAAACAGTCCTCCACAAAATGTGAATTTATCCGAAACTTGAGCAAATCGATTAGCTAAACGAGACTGGAACAATCTCAACGTTGCTGCCGATGATTTTTCGATCATTCTTGCCAAAAGACAGAATCCAAGCTCATTTTCTTTTTCTGTTCGATTACTTCCAACTAATTTTAAGCATTTTTCAAAAATCTTGAAAAAATTTCAGAAATTAAAAACAAAACAAAATTTCAACCTGTTGTTCCTCGGCTTCATTGGATGTAAAAGTCTCTTCGACGAGTTTTTGAATTTCTGTCATCTGAAACTTGGAAAATTAAAGATGAACTGAAAAAGAAAATAAGAAAAATATATTTTTTTGAACTGAAATAACAACATTTCATGAAAATACAAATTTTGAATGGAAAAATTCATTGAATCAGAATTACACATTTAAATATTCACAATATCATCTCTAATAAGAAAAGGCGCTAGAAACAACGAAAATCCTGACTATAAATTGAAAAAAAGAACACGAATAGGTTTGATTTCTTAAACTGCAACTTCTTTTCTCGCTTTTCTTTGTAGAAGACGTCGTTCTCGCTCGAATTCCTACAAATAAAAAATTGCATTTTTTTTAAATACAAATTTTTCTGAAACCTTAATTCTCATAATATAATCGTCGTATTCGCATTTGTCCCATGCTCCACGTTCTTCATCACAAGCATGGCCAGCAAATGGAGCATTTTGTGTTTGGCACTTCATTAAAGAAATAAGATGATGAGCACAATAGTCACGTTGCCCTGGCTTTAATTTCCACTGCTCCATTTCTTCCCATGTTGCCTTCATTTCACGAACCTTCAAAAAATAAATTATTTTGAATATGTCCTGCTTTTTGATTTTTCTACTTTTCTTGGTCTTTCAAATCCATATTGTGGATCAAAAGTTGGTGGTCGGTCAACTCGTGGAGCAGTTTCAGGACTTGTAGCTCCTTCCAATGAAACTGAAAGCTTAGTGCCCATGTCTGAAACAATTTTGATTTTTTGAATATGAGAAAAGAAACTTTTTTATTAAACTTTTAAATTATTTGAAACATTTAAAATGTTCAAATAAATAAAAAAAAAGGAAAATTAACTAATTTTAATAGGTTTCTAGTTAAGAAATACAATTTTAGAACAATAGAAAATGTATTTTTTTAATTTCAAGTTTAAAATGAATTTAAAAATCTTAAAAAAACAATTAAAATCAAGAAAAGTGTTTCATACCGCGAAAAGAATATTTCTGTATCTGCTAAACAACAGGTATATAAATCGTTATTGCGTAGCATAGTTGCACTAGTATTTGAGAACGTGCAGAATCGGAGATTACACCATTAAAAAAATGAAAGGCAAAGTTGAAACATGATTTTCTTAACATTTTTAATTATTTTTTGACTTGTTTGAAGATTTCTCTTTATTTTCTATTATTTTAGTCTTTAAATTTAAAAAAAAGCGTTAAAATTCATTTATTTTAAGCAAAATATGGCTTCGATGCGTTCACTTTTCACTTCTTTTGCTAAATCGGCTCTCAAATCTCAAAGAGTAAGTAAAAAAGTTAACAAACCTTTAAAATCAATCAAAATATTATAAGAAACTACAGTTTTAAGCGCGGCGAGACGCATTAGCGTCATCTTTCTTTCTCTGCCTTTAACAGTTCTGACCTATTAAATTATTAGTTAACTATATTAAACTCAGCTGTTTGATAAATCAAGTGGAAAAAAATTTGGCAAGCAGCCCAGATTCAATCCGACTTTTCGCAAAAAAATTAAAAAAAGAATGCTCTGCAAGCGACGCACAGACTTTGGTCTCACCATCGCACGCTTTTCTCATTCGATTTTTTTTCGGTTGCAGCAAATGTCATCTCATCCACTTGCTGGCCTTCTCGGTCGTCTGAATCATGTCGCCATCGCCACACCAGATCTCCAGAAAACCGCCGATTTTTATCGAAATCTTGGAGCCAACGTCAGCGAAGCTGTGGTAAAACTTGGCAAAAAAAAAAAAGTGGAAGGCTTTAATTGAATTTCAGCCACAACCCGAGCACGGAGTTTATACGGTTTTTGTCGAATTGCCAAATTCGAAAATTGAATTGTTGCATCCGTTCGGCGAGAAATCACCAATTCAAGCATTTTTAAACAAAAATAAGGACGGTGGAATGCATCATATTTGTATTGAAGTTCGAGATATTCAAGAGGTTGCTTTTTCTCAATCAAATATGTATTTGAAATTCGCGCCATATTGTGCAGACGCGCTCTATTGACAATTTAGATTTTCAAAACGAATTTTTTGAAGAATTTCATAAAACAAAACTGTAAAATGTCTAATTTAATACTCATTCAATTCAACAGTGTCAGAGTACGCAGCCAAATATATTTGGCGCGAAAATTTGAAAAAAAATGACCGCTCGCAAACCGCAACGCCGCAAAAGTAAAAAAAAATGTTGCAGGCAATGACAGCCGTAAAATCAAAAGGAATTCGAACATTGGGAGAAAAGCCAAAAATTGGCGCGCATGGAAAAAATGTGATTTTTTTGCATCCGAAAGACTGTGGAGGCGTCCTCATCGAACTTGAACAAGAATAAATCAATAAATCAATAAATCAATATGTGCCATGCTATTTTTGCCATTTTTTTGTTGATGTCGTCGTCGATGCTTGAAAATTTGTTTAGGTTTGAATAAAGAATGTAAATAAAATTGTTGAAATGTCAATAGAAAAAAAAAGTTTTTTTGGCATTGATAAAGTTTCTTACACCTAAAGTTTGAATAAAAGATTTTTGATTTAAAAAAAAAGTTTTTCGTGTCAAGACCCATTTTTCCGAAGACCTTCAAATTCTTTTTTTTTTCGATGAATCATCACATAAAGGAATGAAAAAACCCATTTTTGACATTTTTCTCTTCTTCTTCTTTTCCCTCTCTCTCTCTCTGTCTCTCTCTGTCTCTCTGTCTCTTTCTCTCTGTCTCTCTCTCCCTCTCTCTCTCTCTCTCTCTCTCTCTCTCTCTCTGTCTGTCTCTCTCTCTCTCTCTCTCTCTCTCTCTCTCTCCCTCGTTGTTGTTGTTGTATAATTTGATGGTGGGGAAGAGAAGGAAGAGGTGGAGGAAATGATCTTTGTTAGAACTACTTTGTTTTCCACACACGAAAAATGTTCGAACTCAAATCGAATCGATAATTTATCCATTTTGGGGGTCGCGCTCCTCCTCCACCTTCGTCGCTGTCGTCGCTGTCGCCAGCCCCTCATCAATGTTCCGTTCATTTCCATTTTTTGAGGGAAGAAAAGAAACGAGTTTCGGCATTTTTCTTGCATTTTTTCCTTTTCTTGTTTTTTTTTTATTTACTTAAATTTTCATTTTCTTTTGGAAAATGTTTTCTTTCAAAGATTTTATTCGAACCTTGACAACCACGACGACGACAAGAAAAAAGGAAAACATTTTTTTTTTAATTTTTGAATTTTACCGCCAAAATTCATGAGCAAAATGCTGAATAATCTTGGCACTCGATTATTCAAATCGGTCACTGATAAAGCCGGTGATTTGGGTGATAAATTCGAGGTGGAATTCGCCCGATTATCCTATAATATTACGTGTAAGTGACGCTTTGAATATTTTTTTGGAAATGACGCAAACATCGTTACGCACAATTGCACAGAAAAAAAAATTTCCAGTTGGGAAACCTTCAAAATTCGAAATATTCTGAAAATTTAAAAAAAACCGCCAAAAAATAATTTGTTTTGGTTGTTGGCGACTGTGAATAATCGAGAAAAACCAAAGATCAAAAGGCGCATGTGATTTTTAATGAAAACAGGTCTCGCAACGACCTCTTTTGAACCGTCTATTTTTGCACTTGTTTGTTAGGTGATTAAAAAAATGTTAAAAACGGGTTTTTTTAATGCGGCACTTTAATTTTTGACATTTTCAAGGACAAATTAAAAAAAATTGGGAAAAACAGTGGCAAATTTAAATTTAAATTTAAATTTAAAAAAATTCTTTCAGCGGAAGTCGATACAATTGTGGTTGAAGCTGTTTCATTATCAGCTTATATCAAAGTTGCATTGGTTATCCTTATCATTTTATTGGTGAGAAAAAATCGATAAAATCCATGGAAAAAAAGAAGAAAAATTCCAGATTCTTCTGATCATTCGATTATCAGCGTTCGGAATCAGATGTTTGATCTTCAAAGCTCAGGATTGGATTCATTCAATCGATCAGAAACCATCTCCACAGGTTCCTTGTCTGTTTCTTTCCCTCAAGAAAACATTTCACGGAATTGAGGAGCCGCCTTAAAACTCACCAGGGGGGCGGGGGGTGTCTACTTCGGAGAGTTGTTCGATAGAAAATTGAAGGATCGAATATCCGTGACGCGCCAACACTTAGACGCGTTGCGGTCGGGCTCCACGATGAAAATTTTAAAAATTA
The DNA here is from genome assembly GCA_963572285.1 of Caenorhabditis drosophilae. NCBI lineage: Eukaryota > Metazoa > Nematoda > Chromadorea > Rhabditida > Rhabditidae > Caenorhabditis > Caenorhabditis drosophilae. The sequence goes on along the minus strand of OY751560.1, from coordinate 4,112,946 downwards.
TAACTAGGCCACGGGGGGGACTAGGTTTCTCTTTCTCTTCCATCTTTAAAAATCCCCCGCCCCTCGTTTCTTAATTGAAATGAAAAGTATTTCAATACTGTAGGAAAAATAATCGCCTTCAACTTGACGATGCTCCAAAAACACACACACACATCACGCCGGGCAGGGGAGATCAAAAAACACTTAAAAATCTGCGATTTTGCGTTCGTTTAAATTGCGGACCAGACGCGCGTTGCTTTGCTTACCGTAATTTCTAAAAAAAAAAAAAGAAAAAGAAACGAGGAGAGAAGAAGACAATTTCAGGTAATTCTTTTGATGCCAACAGAAAATGGAAATTATCGAAAAAGCTCAAAAGTCTACACCGACGAACAGACGAAACAGATTCTCGACAAATTGCGTGATGATTCGGTCGAGTTGTTCAATGAAACTTTTCGAGAGGTAATTTAACAACTGAAAGAAAATGGTGGCCTAGAAACCCAAAAGTGCTGCAGTAAAACATCGGCCACGTCCCAATTGTTGGTTTTTTTTTGATTTCAGAGTCAACGAAAACGTACAAATCCTCCACGATTTGCGGACTTGAAGCGATATCGAGTGCCAGAAGAGCAAGTTTAAGAATTTGAAAAAAAACCACAATTTTTTTCTTTCTCGGTGCATTTAAAATCAAGCGGGCTTTTTCTTTTTTTTATTAAAAATATTAATTATCGATTAAAAATAATTTTTATTTAAAAAAAAATGCAAAAAAGCGGCAAATTCGAAAAAAAAAACCCGTTAAGAACAAAAAAAAACGCAGGAATGAATGAAAAAGCCCCAAAAATCAACATTGAAACTAAAATATTCGGCGTGCAGCTTGCAAAAGGACACGCCCCATCAGAGATTCTCCGCCCATTTTTCCATGTGGCACCGTGTCATCGTAAACTATTTGGCAAAGCCCAAAGAATTGCAGTTCGATCAGCGCTGGTGGAAAGGAACGAAAAATCATGCGGATGCCATCTGAAAATGTTTCAGAATTTTGAAAGAAAAAATAAAAAGGTGAAACTCCAAGTTTGACTGACTGACCGACATTGAACAACTTTATCCGAGTGTTCAGCAACTGGAAGATACATTAAAGGAGCTGTCAGGTCGCCTCTCATGTCAGTTATCACAACTCTAGAAAAAATCAATAAATCAATAAATCAATAAGTCAAGGTAACCTTTTGTCATAACTGGCCGTCAACAAATAATACGCAGCATTACTGAACCGAACTGTGCGAACTTCGTCGCCATGCGGTCTGGAATTTTTCTGATCTTCTTTCTCAAAATTCAAAAATGTTTGAATTCTACCGAAAAGTCTGCAAAATTCGATTTCCGTTTATGTCGAACAACGCGACCGACGCATCTTCGTGACCGGAAACCAGCAATTTTCCGGTTGGATCAACGCAAACCGAAGTTACTGGAGCACCTGAAAATTAGCCGATTTTATCGATTTTTTTTTTCGAAAATCAATGAGTGTCACTTGCCGATTAACTCCGCCCCTCCCATAATGTTGTGCCAAAGTTTAGAAAATAAAAATTAGGAAAAATCGTGCGCTATTTGCCAACCCACTCTGCACCGCCCATTAATCTATGCCAGAGTTTATATTAAAAAAAACCGTACGCAAATTTTCAACAGACTGCCCCGCCCATAATTGTATGCCAGAGTTTAAAAAAAAATAGGAAAACCGTGCGCTAATTGCGAATCCATTCTGTCCCTCCCATTAATTTATGCCAGACTTTATTTTTTAAAAACCGTGCACAAATTTCCAACAGACTGTGCCCCGCCCATAATTTTATGCCAGAGTTTAAAAAAAATAGGAAAACCGTGCGCTAATTGCGAATCCATTCTGCCCCGCCCACTAAATTAGGCTGGAGTTGATTATTGTTTTTAAAACCGTGCTTCATTTGCCGATCCCCCTTCGCCCCGCCCATTATATTATGCCCGAAACAGGAAAATAAAACCAACTGTGAGCTTTGTTATTAGCCGGAGTGATAATATTGATTGATTGCGATTGTCGAAGATCCCAAAATCGAATAGTTTTGTCCTGTGAACACGAGACAAACAATTGACTGTTATTCCATGAATACAAGCCAAGAATCGGTGCTGAGTGTCCTTTCATCGATTGAATCAGCTGCCCGGTATTACAATCGGTAATGCTCAAATGACAATTGCCGGCACCGCCCGACACGAGAATCGTCGAGCGATTCAGTGTGCTCTCAATGAAGATCAGGTCTCGAACTGTTCCGTCGTGACAATTCAGCTCCATCTCGGCACCGATTCGACACGTTTCCTCGTTGAACGCCATTAGGCGAAGCGTTTTGTCGTTGGAGCCTGTCGCTAGAAGGTCACCGTTCGGATTGAATCCAAGGCAATAAACTGATCCGCGATGCTGCTTGGGACGAGATAAAACGATTTCAACATTTTTTGTCGGCTCATTTAATCTGGAAAACAAAACACAGTTTTTAGTTTTAATGCTATTAGTCATAGTAGTGTAATTGGTAAAGTGGTTGTCTTTGGTTATAGACTTCGCGGGTTCGATCTCCAACAACGACTTACAGCAAGTTGTTCAATTCCTTTCAAACTCCATTTTGAGCTGAGCCCACGAAGTTTTAAGAACTCCATCAAAGTTTTTTTAACTCCATTTTGAGCCGAACACACACAGCTCTGAGAGCCAAATGTACAAGCTTTACCTCGAATTTTTTCTTGTCTCTGGATAACGGCAAATGTGCAGTTGTTTGGAATTCGTTCCCAAGGCAAAATATTTTCCCGAAGGATGAAAGGATGTGGTTCGAATCGCTTGCGCATCTTCATATTTGCAGACTTCCACGAATTGAATGCCAACCGATGATGATGACGACGAGGTCGGCATTGAAACGGGCCGACAACCGATTTGGTGTTGGTTCGTCGCCGTCGGAATCATCTGATTTTGGATCATCATTGATTGGGGTCGAACCATTGGAACTGGAGTTGGAGCCATCTGAAATTTTGCTTTTTTCGACGTTGGCCGAGGAAGTTCTTATATGGCCTAAGTTGGATTTTTCTTCCACGAGAAAAAAAAAATTCCAGTCGCCGCCTTCCTTTTCTCTAAACTATGGGCGGAGTCTGAAAAACTGGCGGGTAATAAATGTGCGTTGACTCCGCCCCACGGCACGTTGTTTTTCTAGAAATTCAAAGACTTTTTTTTCTCTGAAAATTTTCGAAAAAAAAAACGACAAAGATCTTAAATAATAGGAGAGTGAGGGGGGATCCTTGTAGCCATGGTGATTCTTCATGTAAAAACATTCGAGTAAAAAAAAAAACCAGAATTTTGTTTTTTTTCTTCTCTCGGCTTAATTCTTTCATTTTTTTAAAACGAAACCTCAACAAAAAAAAGGCAATGATCGTTTAATTTAAAGGCTCAAACTTGTGTCCAAAAAAACTGGTCTCGCCACGAAAGATGTGTACAAAAAAAAACCTGTTGTTGTCCATTTTGATAAACGCTTTGCATTGGAATCCGTTGCATCATATTTTGTTGCTCGATCAGCATCTGCTGATGCTGCTGATGCTGAACTCCCTGTCGATAATGATCAGCTGAAAAGACTGGGAAAATCACGAGAAAAAAAACCAAATTCTTTCTTCCGCTTCATTGAAAAACTCCGGCTCCCCCCCTCTCCCTCTTAATATTTTTCTCTCTCTCTCTCTCTCCCTTCTTTCCAGCTCTTTTTTATTTTCGAATAATAAATTCAAATATTTATTTAAAAATATCCCTTTTTATGCATTTTTTGCCACTCCAGCTCCTCCCACTTTTTCTCTTTTTTATATTTCCCATCCATGAATAAATGCATTTATTAAAGAAATATTTTCTCGTCCTCGTTGCCCCCTCCCCCCGCCTCGCCCGCCTTCTCTCCCCCCCCCCCCCGTTGAATATGTAGATTACATTATTATTTATTAATTTCCGATCCATAACATCGAATTAAATGCATCTTCTAGCTTCTTCTCTCTCCCCCCCCCCCTTCTCCCCGCTTAGAGGATAAAAAAAATTTGTTTTTAATGAAAATTGTCGTTAATTCAAATGTCTCAACGCTTGATGGTGTTTGCAGACAACGCGCACACACACAGCTGTGATAGTTATCGTTTTCTCATTTAATTCCCCAAAAAAAAAATTGGTTTTTTTTTTCCAGCGATTTCAATGAAGGCGACAATGACGTCATTATCGCTTCCTCTTCCCCCCCCCCCTCCATTTTGTGCACTTTTTTCATTAAAAACTCTCGTTTTTTTCCACCCCGATGCTCCTCTCCACACCCCATCTTTTGCCGACGATGATGACGGAGCAGCATAAACCCAAAAAAAAAAAAAGTTTGATGGAGGAGCAACCAACAATTCTATTTTCGTTGATTTTCCAAGAAATGCTCTGAGAAGAGAGGTGGCGGGGGGGGGGGGGCGGAGAAGGGGGGAAAAAATGTCATAGAGATTGGATATTTGATTTAATCTAATCTTCGCCGTTGTTGCCTCCTCTCCATGACAAACACACAAAATTCTCTCCTCCTCCCCCTCTCCCCTTTCCCTTCCAACTTCTCTGGTTGACTTGGGAGCTTTTCTTTACGAGATTTTCATCCCCCCCCGCCCCTTCTCACACCCCGTTTTTAAGCTTTTCCATTTATTTTTTCTTTATTATCGATAAATCCTTGGCAGCTTATCACTCAACACATATCAAGTGCTTGTTTTCACTTTAATCTTTTTCTTGATTTCCCCCCGCTTCGCTCATTTCTCAGAGTTTTGATTTTAGAAATTTTGGAAAAAAAAAACAAAGATTTTTCTCCTTTTTTGCATTTCTCTCTGTCTCTGTCTCTCTTTCTCTCTCTGTCTCTCTCTCTGTCTCTCTGTCTCTGTCTCTCTTTCTCTCTCTGTCTCTCTCTCTGTCTCTGTCTCTGTCTCTGTCTCTGTCTCTGTCTCTGTCTCTGTCTCTGTCTCTGTCTCTGTCTCTGTCTCTGTCTCTGTCTCTGTCTCTGTCTCTGTCTCTGTCTCTGTCTCTGTCTCTGTCTCTGTCTCTGTCTCTGTCTCTGTCTCTGTCTCTGTCTCTGTCTCTGTCTCTGTCTCTGTCTCTGTCTCTGTCTCTGTCTCTGTCTCTGTCTCTCTATCTCTCTCTTTCTCTCTATCTCTCTCTCTCTCTCTCTCTCTCTCTCTCTCTCTCTCTCTATCTCTCTCTCTCTCTCTCTCTCTTTCTCTCTATCTATCTCTCTCTCTCTCTCTCTCTCTCTCTCTCTCTCTCTCTCTCTCTCTCTCTCTCTCTCTCTCTCTCTCTCTCTGTCAATTGCTCTTCGCTCATTTGCTTGTTACTTGCTCTCTTAAACTAGGCTCAAATTTCCTAATTTGCCTGCCTCGTCGTTTCTTTAATTTTTGTGTGTGTGTAGTTCTCTCGGATTCTGCGCGCACAAAACAATTATCAAATTGTGTTTTTTTTTTCTTCCTCAAAAATCCTGGCTGACATCGAGCAAGGATTAAAGTGGGTAAATGCGAAATGAAGAAAGAAAAATTGTGGCGGTGACGGAGCATCAGCATTCAATCATCGGCTCCTGCCTGTGTGCTCTGCTCTGCCCGGCTCAAACTCAAAAATGAGTTTGAGCGTTGAAATAAATTTGTGCTTCTCCTCATTTTGATTCATTTTCTCCTCTTTTTTTCTCCATTTTTTTTAAATTTGAAATTTTTCCGCCTTGCAGTGAAGAAAATGGATTCGATATCACTTCTTGTTGGACCGCCGCCAAACAGCACCAAAGCTCTGACTCAGGACGACTTCGACGCTCGCTACAACTATGTCAAGTTTCGGAAAAAGAGGACGAACTATGAGCTGCTCAAGTATTATTTGATTGGTGACAATTGGCAATTGTATGAGCCGCCAAACTCGTGGACACAAATCTTGCCGATCACCAGCTGGTTCGGCAAGTATCATGTGAAGGAGTCGTTGGCTCGCGACGTGCTCGGCGCCGTCTATTTGGCCGCTCTTTTTTTGCCGCAAGCGATTGGCTATGGTGTTGTCGTTGGCAATGTGCCAATTTCGATCGTCTCACTTTTTATTCCACAAATTATTTATATTTTCTTCGGATCGGCACGTCATTCAAGCATTGGATCTTTGTCGCTCACCTCGATTATGATTTATTCATCGATTCAATATTCATCATCTGACATTTCAACTTTATCATTTTATTGTGGTTTAATACAGGTTTTTTTTTCAAAAGAATGGGTTGAGCCTTTAAATGACGCGTCGCGGTTCGCGAGCGGTTGCAGTTTTAGTCGAAAAAATGTTTGAAATATCCGAATAAAAAAATACGAAAACAAACTGGACGCGTCGCGGTCGGCATGCGGTTGCAGTTTTAACTGAAAGCGTTTTGAAACTTTCAAATAAAAAAAGACGAAACCAAGTTTGACGCGTCGCGGTCGGCGAGCGGTTTTTTCGTTCCTACTTACAAAACCGTTCAATTAGAGATTTTTTTTTGAGAGAAAGAAAGAAAACACACATTTTTCTTTTCAGCTGATTCAATTTCTTCTGCCATTTGAATTCATATTTTCCTATATTTCAACATCAGCACTGTCTGGATTTTCAGTCGGCTTGTATATTCGAATCATAATTCGATTTATTCCACAATTTCTGGTGTTTCGTGGCCACGACTGTAAGCCAATTTCGTCAACAAACTCGCCGTTCACGCCGACACTTTCGCCATCCGACATGAAGCGCGTTCTTCAATGCTTCTACGCCGCAATTCCGTGTCTTCGCAATTCGGATTCAATTCTGATTGTGCTCACCATTGTCTCGTCGATTCTTTTCATCGTTTTCAAGTGGAAATTGACGCGATTGATCATGTCTCGAATTGGCTTCAGTGTTCCGCACGAGTTTCTCATTCTTCTTCTGTCGACTCTTCTCATCTTTTTCTTCTCAAATATTTCGTCCGACTCAAAATTATTGATTGATTCGTCGCTTCTGATTCCAAAAATTCAATTACCGCAATTTTTGCCCAATTTCTCAATTTTTCTCGACGCCTTCGCCATTTCAATTTATTCAATGACGTCACACATGCAAATTACAAAATCGATTGCAATGGAGAAGATGTTCAAAGTTCATCGAAAACAAGAATTATTCTGTTTTTCGATCATCTCGATTCTTTCCTCATTGTTCGGCCTTCTTCCACCTTCGAGCAGCTATGGAAGTAGCCAAATCAATATTGAGACGTCCAAGTTCTCGCTTGTTGCCAATATTTTATCGTTGGTGCCAATTACGATTTTCGTTTATTTTGCCGCACCTTTTTTGAATCTTCTACCAGTGGTCGAGTTCTTTTTTTCTTCTTCAATTCAATCAATTATCGATTTTTTTTTAGTGTGCGATTGGAGTGATGGTTATGACGTCGTTCAGTGGATGGTTTAGTGATTTGAAATCGATACGAGAGACTTTTTATTCATCAACGTGGGATGCGGTGAGATTTCTTTCCAAAATATTTGGCAAAACCCGTTAAAGATCTGGCGCTTCAGTTCTTAACTTAAAAACTTTGAATGGATTGGCGAGTCACGAAACCCGTTAAATGTCTGGTGCTTCATTTTTTTTTAAATCGTCACCTTAAAAGGTGATATTGGCGAATTAAGAATCCCGTTAAATGTCTGGCGCTTCAGTTCTTAACTTTTAATTAAAAACTTTGAATGGATTGGCGAGTCACGAAACCCGTTAAATGTCTGGCGCTTCATTTTTTTTAAATTGTCACCTTAAAAGGTGATATTGGCGAATTAAGAATCCCGTTAAATGTCTGGCGCTTATTTTTTGTTATTTGTCACCTTAAAAATTAAGATTGGCGAATTAAGAATCCCGTTAAATGTCTGACGCTTATTTTTTGTTATTTGTCACCTTAAAAATTGAGTTGGCGAATTAAGAATCCCGTTAAACGTCTGGCGCTTCATTTTTGTTAAAGCCGAAAGTTTCTATAACCATTTTGCGAGTTACAAAACCGGTAAAATAAATGACGCAAGAAAACTTATCAGCCGGAAACCAAATTGAGTTATACAGGCAATTGCAATGAGCTCAATCATTTGTGCTCTGATCACGGCAAACACCTGCACGGGTTTCCTTCTGATGCTGTTCATCTCAATTTTCTCGGTCTCTCTACGTGTTCAATATCCGACAATTGACGTTCTAGCAAAACTATCCGAATCGCATTACGCCGAAGAGACAAGATACGAAGGTGATTGCCTCGATACACCAGTTCGAATCATTCGTCTCAATGGACCATTGCTATCAGTGAATTGTGAAAGTATTCGAACTGAATTATATAAACAAGCTGTCATTGTAAAAGGGTTGGTTTGTCAATTTATTTTCGAAAATGACGATCGCTATTTTGCCTTCAAATTCCAGACTGATCGGAATCGGAATCGGAACTCGAACCGCATCACTTCGAAGTCAATGCCCATCAGCTGTTGGGCCAAAAGTTTGTCTGAAAACGGAACGCAGAAAAAGAAATGGAATTTCAGGAAAGCATAACAGCTCGAGAATCGGTGAATCTTTCCGCAAATATAACGATAGTTCAAGAATTCGACAACTCAACGGTTCTTCCAATTCAAGACGGTCCGCCGATCGTTCGATTCTTGGTTTTGGTGTTTAATGGCGTCAATTCAATCGATAAAGATATGCTGACGTGTCTTTCGCAGGTTTTTCTTTGTTGCTTCTTCGTTTTATCTTCGTCTCAGTATAATTTCAGATTTATGGCGATTTGAATAGTGAAAATATCAAGCTTTTGTTTGCCGGCGTTCCGGCCACTATACGCGATTCGATGGAACATTTGGGATTTTTGAACACAATTCCGAAAACCTCGTTTTTTCCCAACATTCAGGAGGCTTTGCTGTGTGCTCGAAACACTCTGCTACCGTTTCATATGAGGTGAGGCAGGCATCGGCGATTTCTCACCTCCCCCCGCATCCGACCAATTTTTTTTAGCGTTTCAATGAACGGCTATCGTGACGTCATCGCTCTCTCTTGCACAGCTTCAAACGCCGATCTTAATCGACATTCACCAGAAGCTGTCTGAAGCTTCACCCTCCCTCTTTTCCCCCGCCCCTTTTTTAGCCATAAATTTGTTTTTTTTTCTTTTTTTTTGATTGAATAACTGACCAATAACTGGCGCCTGTTTTGCCGCTGAAAATTGTTGAAAAAGTCGACTCTGTGTCATCAGATTCTCTTCGTGTTGACAATTGCTCGATGATCCTGGTGAGGAAAGTTCGGGAACCGACGGAAGTGTCGGGACTCGAGATGGTGGCATTGATCTGAAAAAAATCGGTGTAAACACCAGCACGCAAAAATGCACCAACCAGAATTTAAAAAAAAACAACTTTTTAGAATAATCGCAGAATTTGAAAAGAAAATTTTGGCGCCAAAAGTTTAAAATTGATACTCAACCAACAACTTTCTGTGGAAAATAAACGCTAAAGTACGCAGCGAAATAATTTTTGGCGGGAATAAAATTTGATTTCAATTTAATTTGCAATTTTCGGCGCGAAACAATAATATTTGAATTTTCAACCGAAAAGAGAAACCTTCTCGTCATTTCATCCAATTGTCGGCGAACTGGTCTGAAGTCGTAATTGATCATACTTTGAGCCATGGCCGGATTGATCTGAACTTGTGGAGCCATCGACATTGTCATCATTGCTTGTCTTCCATTATTCACAATTATCGATTGTTGATTTGGAGCAGCGGCACCGGCGAGCGGACCACCATCAGGTCTTGAGGTTTTCGACAAATTACTGGATTCCATCATTTCGTCGATCAATTGGCTTTGTGCCATCACATCAGCTGATTGATCAATCGATCCGCCGAGACAAAATCCAGCCGCTGTTGATTTCGACATTGGATGCGATCGAATCGTGGGAAATGTGCCTGAAATGTTGGTTTGGAGCTTCATTGAGCCGCTCTCTCTCTCTCTCTCTCTCTCTGATCTAACTTGTCGTCATTTCGACAGCTGGCAACATGCTCATCGTCATTGATTGGCTCATTTTTTCAGCGAATTTCAGTTGGGTTTTCGGCACCAAATTGTGCGGAAATTGGCCACCCGGTTTTATCGGCGTCGCCATTATCGTTTCAGTCCATTGAGCTTCAAGTTTGGGTTTTCTGCAATTTGTCTCTTCGAAGGTCCGCCTCCATTTTTTTTATTGCAAAAGCAGCCGTTACGCAGCCAAAATATTAGTTCAATAGAGCGCAATTGAATTTAAAAAAAAACCTCAAAAACTCGATTTTCAAATCGAGTTGCTTTTGCTTGAAAGGCATCGCGAACTGTTCCCTTCCAACCATTTCCAGCCACGAAATCAACGACAAATCGGTCGACGATAATTTTTGTCGATGAATCAATAAATTCGACGGACTTGGACCCATCTCGATTCCGTTCATGTCGCCAATCGCCTGCGCCTGACAATAATCGACGCATCCTTCATAAAATCGCCCTTTTGCTATTAATCCGAACAGTCGATCGTTCACTGATTGTTCCTCATTTTCACGCGATTTTTCTTTGGCTGTTGGCGGCAATAAATGGCCAACTAATTGATTGATCTGAAAAATCGATAAATTGATCCGACGACGTTTTTGCCCTTGCTTCTTCCCCCCCTTTTAATGCTTCATCACCAGGAAAATGCTTCCCCCCCCCCCCCCCCCCTGGAAAGACCGGAGAAGTTTTCGGCGCCCGAAAAAAAATGGAATTTTTACATTTGTCAGTAGAGCGTACTTTCATTTAGCAATGAAAAAATTACGTTTTCGTAACGTTAAGAAATCTGTTCTGCAAACACTAAGGAGAAAAACGAAGAAGGCATTTAAATTGACGACAATTTTGGTTGCTGTCGAGTGAGTGATGACTATGGGGTCGTCCCTAGTAATTTTCGTATCATGCAAATCTCGCTCCAGCGCACTACTCGGCGGGGAGGGGGTCGCAAAACCTCACCTTATGAAAACATTCCACCCTTGCCGAGCTCGGATTCCAGTTACGAAAATCCTCATGATCGGACAGTTTGGGCAACGTCAACAACGCGCACAAATGTCGATAGTCTTCGGGCGTCGGACAAATGTGCTCCAAATCTTTGAGACACTCGACCAGCTCTTCGACAGCGAAATCATTGTCGTGCAGTGGTCCCGGCTCGAGCTTGACACACAGCAGCTCGAAAAATTTGTATTTTGTGATGTTATAACTGAAATTTATTGATTTATTGATTGATTTTTTCGCGGTGGAAATACCGAAATGTTCGAAAATCGAAATCTTTGACAGATTTTAATGGATCAACAAAGTCGAGCGCATTATCCCATTGACCATCAAGAATCAATTGACGCAAGAACACGACGTCGTCAGAAAACGAACCATTGATGACGCCTGTTTCACGTTCCAACGAAAGCTGAAAATCCGAGAGTGCGTGGGTGGGTGGGTGGGTGGAGGAAAACAAAAGCTCACCTGCGTAATGTGCAGCCCGCGGAGCTCCAAAAACTCCAGAATTAATTTGATCACCTCGTTTTCCTTGACATCGACGCCGACCATCATTTTTGAGGAGCTCATCGATGGCGATTTCGACATTTTTTCTTTGTTTTGTTTTGTTTCTCCCACCCCCGGGCACCAAATTATTTCATTTTTCGTTCGTCTTCAAACCAAAAATGAGCAAAACGCTGATGAAACTCGAGCCAAATACAAATGAGCCAAAAATGGCAGAGAGAGAGAGAGAGAGCAACGTATGCTCTAGAGAGTCGAAAGAGAAAAAGGGAAAAGTCCAAAAGAGGCAGAAATTCAAAGAAAAGCGTTTGGCAAAAATCGATGGAAGAAATGCGAAGAAGAAGAAGAAGAAGCAGAAGCAGAAGCGGAGGGTGGAGGCAGAAGTGACAAGGGGTGAGAGAAGGGGGGGGGGGAATGAATGAGCACACACTTTGATGAGCAGATGGGCTTATTTTCTTCACTCCAATACCCAATTTGAACCATTTTAAAACATCCATTTTCGATTTAAGAAAAACTTAAGAACCTACAGTAACTTTTTATTCCCTTCAAGACCCAATTTGCATAGTTTCTCCCAAAAAAATCAGTTTTTTGTTTCAAAAACTCTAAATAAATACGCAAAAACAACTAAACCCGATGGATCAATGACGTGTAAATAAAAAAAAAACAAAAAATGAAACAGAGAGAGAAAAAAACGACAGAGACAAAGAGAAAACGGAAAACCAGTGTTTTCAATTATTTTTCCTGCTGAATTTTTTACGTGTCCAGGTGCGATCATAATGACTCGCCACTCGGTCAATGACAACACTCAATAAAAAAGAAAGAGAGAGAGAGAGAGAGAGAGAGAGAGAAACTAAACCTTCACTAAAGAGACTGAGAGAAAAAAAAATCTAGTAAAATTTCTCATTTTGAATGGATGATTTGAGAAGAAGAAGTGGGAAAAAAGTTGTCTTTTGTCAGCCATTCAAAATGCAACGCATTTTTAATTTCTTAACAATTTTTTTTTGTACTTTTCAATCGATTTTTATCAATGATCATTTCTCATACAATTTCTGACGCTTTTTTGAGCAAAAAAAAGTTATAAATTAGCTCAATTGAAAATTGGCAAAAAAAACGCCGTAAAAAATCATTTTTTATTTTGTTTGGGATTTTTAAAATTAGTTCAAATTCAACAAAAGAAAAACGTTCAAACTTATTTCACTTCTTCGTCATTCTCGATTCTCGCTTTTTTTATTTCGCCAATCTGAAACTTCGATTTCGATTCTCAGACAATTTCTCTCTTTTCTTTTTCTTACTTCTTCACGCTCTTCACCTCTTCGATCGACGACAAAATCGTTTTCACCAAAATCGACGTCATCTTGACGATTGCCTTCTAATTCTTCTTTATCCGACAATAAATACCATCCAATACCAACATTTTCATCATCGGTTTCGACTAGTAATTTATTCAAATCTCTGATTCCCAGCCATTGGCAAAATTCGCTTGTTTGAGGGTTTCGATAATAAGCGCTGCTTGGAGCATTTTCAGCTTTTTCATTTATCTTTAAACATTTTTACATAAAAATCAGTCAACGTCGCATGAGGGCGGAGGAATTGTCTCAATTTTTTTTCGAATAAAATTTAAAAAATAAAAGGCGTCAATTTTTTGCAACTTCCGCACACCTTCTTATGTCATACGCGACAACAAATTTTTACAATGCTTCACATCCTGGAAAAATAATCAAAAATCACCTCAATTAAAGGCGGAGCAGTTTGTCGAAAAGTGTCTTTGCGTATTTTCAAATCTCCCAATTTCTCAATTTCAGCCAACTCATCTGAAGTTGGCCGATAATCTTTCCGTTCTTCATTTTCAGCCATTCCGTTCGGTATATTTATTATCTTTAAATTACACATTTTTTGATTTATTCGCACCACATTTCTTCAAAACCTCTTTCTTTGCAATTGTCAAATGATCAGTGTTTCTTAAAATCGCCAGCCATTCAGGATCATACGACAGCTCTAATTCAGCATCTTCATCAATTTCCAGCTCAATTGCCTGCAAATTTCAATCCTTTTTCCGATTTTCGTTAAAATTTTTCCAACCTGAATAAATTGCCTTCTTGGTTGTGGTTTGTCTAACGACAAAAATCGTGTCGGTTGTGGTCTTTGTTCGCCGTTTCCCTATCAAATTTTAATTTAATTTAAAAATTATTTGTTTCTCTAAAAATCAATAATACTTTGTGCGGTATTAAGGCTGCAAATGCGACATGCAAATGAGCGGATAGCCAATATCTTGGACGAATATCCTGCAACGAAAAAAAAAATAATCCGAGATCAATTTTTTATCGATAAACATATAACAGCTTCATTGCCGCTGGATTTCCCAATTTTCCAGATTCATGATCGCTTTTGAAATATGGCTTTATTTTGAATAATCGATTTATATCGCCATAATCAGCAACACCTGCTGGCCAATCGTGTGTTAACATGATATCGATTGGATTCTAAGAAAATCATTGAAAAGTATTCACATCACAACTGATTTCCTAACTGATAGTTTTTCATTTTCTTGCGGCTTCAGCTGCTTCAAACGAAACATATCCACATTTCTAACATGATAAACTCCAATTTTGTCGCCATATTCCTTAAATGGTGGACGCTCATAATGTGACCAATGAAATTCTTTTCCATTAAAAATTCCAGATAAACCACCAATTCGAAGACCAGCAAATCTGAAAATTCGTTTCTTTATTGATTTTCCCCCAAATTATTTGTGATCAATTTAAAAAAAAACCTGACAACATTTGCGAATCCCATATAATAAATGTTCGGTGCAACCCATCCACCATTTGGCAGCTCTGTTAAATAACCAGAAGCTTCGTGATTTCCACCAATGAAAAGTGTCAAAACTGGCGCTTGCTGAAACAATCGATCGATACAATCTATTTGAAGCTGATTTTCTCAACTTTTTCCCCGGAATAATACTTATAAAATGTTTGAATGCTTCGATATTTCTCGTTGACATGCATATGATGTAAATCGCCAAAATTCCGAACTGCTTGATAGTCTCCGCAACAAATCAGAAGATCAAACTTATAGTTTTGTTGAGTTTCAATCAATTGCATTACCGGAAAAAAATCAATAATTTTTAAAATAAAAAACACTGAAATCAAACTTCATAGATTTTGTCCATTTCACCATGTGAACATCCGGCGACTGCAATCCGAGCTTTTCTTTTCGTTCCTTCTTCTAGAAAACAAATTATGAAGAAAGTGGTTGGAACTTTAGATGAATACAAACCTGATATTAGTGGGGGATCATCAAGATCAATTGGGATTTCATCTTCATTATTCGCACAACACGGTTCTTCTTCACTTTTTTCTAAACATGAATCAGCTGTAGCTTCAGACATCTGAATTTTAGGATTATAATTTTTCAAATTATTTCAATTAAAAAAAAAAGGATTTTAACCGTTTTTAAGAGGAAAACGAAGATTTATCTTAATTATTAATACATTTATTTACAAAATAATAAAATGAAAGCAGAGATCAGGAAATGTTAGGATTTTGATTTGGAAAAGTGCCAGTTGAACAATATTTTTTCCAATAATCCACTTTTTCCATATAAACTAAGGGCATTAACTGATCGGCAAAATCACGAATTTGTTTAGCAGCCTGAAGATTTTATTTTGAAGCAACTTCAAAAAGGAAAAAATTGAATTTACTGGTAAATATTCAGCTGATTCTGGTAGAGAAGTGCTGATTTCAACTAAAATCGAGTCAGCGACCGATTTTAATGAGTCGGCGTCATAATGTCCGGCTCGTTCTGATTTTGTTAAAGAGCTCGTTGTCACTTTAATGTTTCCTTTTGTCCACAACTTTCCTTTTGCCATAAATTCGTAGTCCATTCGAAGGCCGAGAGTTTTTGCGAAATTCATCATATCATTTGAGTGCGAAACTGAGTTTATCACTTTTCTCACAATGACAGGGCATTTTTGATCAGGTTCTGGTACTGAAAATCGTTAATTTTTTTGATAAAATCAAAAAAAAATTAAAAAAAACCTCCGATGTAACGAAAAATCCATTGATTTTGAAGCATCGGTTCAGCTTTGAATTTTCTTCGAAGTTTTATCGAAACATCAGGAATCATTGTAGGACCAGTTCTTAAACTGAATGACATTTCATGTTCATGAAAATCTTCACTTCCAGGATCACATAATCCAGCTAATCGTCTTTCCAAGTCCTAAAATGTTTTGAAATCTCTGCGAAAAAATTTGACTTACTGGTAAATAATTATCGTAAATAGTTCCATAAAGAATACACTCTTGAGTCTGATAATTGGTAGAATTTATTGATAATTTTTTTTTATTTCCTTCTTCATCTAAATCGACGTTGTCCATTGTTTCGTCTTCCCCTAATTTGAATAAAAAATAAATAAAAACAAAAAAAATAAATTTTCAAACGTTGTCGAAAATTGCGTCAGTCATGAAACAGCTGGCGCACTTGAGGATAATTGGAAACATTTTTCATTTTAATTAAAAAAAGGGTTGAAGTTTTGTAAAATTATTGTAAAAGAAAAAAGTTCAACTTTTAAAATTTTTAACATTCATTTCAAAAAAAAATTTAAAAATCAATCAATCAAAAATTTGACTGGCTTTTTACTGCAAAACATTTTCTGGGGACAGCAATAATTAAATTTGTTTCGCACTTTTATTTTTTGAAAAATGTTTAAAGTAGAGCGCATTTGCTTAACATTCTAAAAATAATTACTTCCTTTGATTACTTTGATAGTCCATTATTCGATCGTGTAGCTGTGGACTAGAAGCTTCCAGGAACTTTGAGATCTTGCCATTCGAGACCAGGGTATTTTGCTGGCTGTAATCCCGATTCTTCTTCTTCTGCCTTCCAGGAGGCCTGACAATAATTAAAGCTTTTTCCATTATTGAAAAATTCGCTGCGTACTTCAAATCGTTGAATGAGTATCAATTCAATTTTAAACTCGTTTCCCATTTTCAGAACAACAAATCATCGATAACTTTTTCAATAAAATTTTTTCCTTTAAAAATTTAAAAAATTGTCAATAGAGCGTGTTTGTATTCCGCTTTAAACTCCAATATTTTTATTCTAAAAAATTCTCAATTTTCCCCGAAAATTAATAAATTCAAATCTTTTGTGTGTGGATTTTCAAAATTTCTTTCAATTAACGCTAAAATATTTAACTGCGTACTTTTTAAGTTTTTCAAGAAATATTCGACTGAGTATCAATTGAATGACAAAACTAGAAAAAAGTGTTTTTAATTATTTGAAAACCAAAACTCATTTTAAAAAATGGTTGTCAATGGAGCGTATTTGCATTACGTTAAAACAAGAAATCAAATGATCAAAGATGAAAATGTGACCAATTGCTGTGCCGGCAGGAAAAGTGTCAGAAATTAATGTCCCACGTTTTTGTCACATTGACTTTTTTATAAATTGATCAGAGTTCACAAACAGATCACTAATCATAATAAATCGTTATCGATTGATAAGAAATTATAAAAATCGTCGATTTTTAATTTTATTTAAACATTTTTGTTGTTTCCTTTACAAAGTTATTTAAATAGTTACAGTACTACATTCTTTTGAAAATAGACAAGTACTGTATTTAAAAAATTACTGTATCAAAATATTTTTTTAAATATTTTTTCCAATCTGAAACTGATTTTAATGCAAATAAAAATTTAGTTACAGTAATCTGAACTTTCTACAATTCCAGCAAAAGAAAAAATTGTTGAAATTCGTTATCATTCTCCGATTCTTCTCAACAACGATCAAACTGTAATCAGTGATGTGTGGGCGGAGCTTATTCCATGATTACTGTAATAAACAATATAAAAGGTGTCGATAAAAATCAATTTTTAAACCAGAAATGAATAAATCCCTGTCACTTTTTCGTCAAATCAGCTTCATCTCTCGTCGCAACGTGGCGAACGCCCAACAAAAAACGGCAATCATCGACGATTTCAACGAGGCTCCACCAATTCCGCTGCCGATCACCAAGCTGACGGAAAACGAGGCGCTTTATGTGGAAACTGTCAAGCGGTTCGCGCAAAATGTCGTCAAACCGCTCGTTCGAGAAATGGATCGAAATTCGAAAATGAGCCAGTGCGTCATTGATGGAGCATTTCAGAATGGGGTTTGTTGATTTTTCTCATTGAAACTCGAACTTCAAGTCGTCGGTTTCTTGAAGACAACGAAACCGTGCGATCAGTTCTTTCTCCGCCCATTTTTTCATGCCGCATTTTGCATGTAGGTTCTGACGAAGAGTGTACGGTTTTCGTTACAAGACCCGAATTCTACAATACAATTTTTTTAAAAAATATTTCTCGTACCCGCCCATTTTTCCTTGCCGCAATGTGCGATGTACGGTTTTCGTTACAGGACCCGAATTCTTAAATACAATTTTTTAAAAAATATTTCTCGTACCCGCCCATTTTTCCATGCCGCAATGTGCGATGTACGGTTTTCGTTACAGGACCTGAATTCTTAAATACAATTTTTTTTAAATATTTCTCGTACCCGCCCATTTTTCCATGCCGCAATGTGCGATGTACGGTTTTCGTTACAGGACCCGAATTTTTAAATACAATTTTTTTAAAATATTTCTCGTACCCGCCCATTTTTCCATGCCGCAATGTGCGATGTACGGTTTTCGTTGCAAGAGCCAATAAAAATAATTTTAAAAATAGTTGTTTTTTTTTCTTTGGTTCAACCTCAAACTCAATTTTCAGCTGATGGGTCTTCACGTGTCCGAAGAGTACGGCGGATCTGGTTCGACATTCTTCGATGCGATGCTCGTCATTGAAGAGCTCTCGAAAGTCTGTCCGTCGGTGTCGGCGATGGTCGCAATTCACAACACCTTGCCAGTCTCAATGATTGCCGACTATGGAAATGAGGAGCAGAAGTTGAAGTATCTTCCGCGATTGTGCACAGATACCGTGAATTTTCTTTCTTTTTTTTCTTGAATAAATTCAAATTTTCAGCTCGGATCATTTGCGATTTCGGAAGCGAACGCCGGATCTGATGCTTTCTCACTTAAAACCGTTGCCATTGAAGATGGAAATGACTTCATTTTAAATGGTTCGTTCACTCCACCCCCCAACTTTTTATGATTTCACACAAAAATGCGTTGAAGGCTCCAAAATGTGGATAACCAATTCATCAGAAGCTCAAGTTTTCGTCGTTTTCGCCAATGCGAATCCGTCAGCCGGTTACAAGGGAATCACAAGTTTTATTGTTGAGCGAAACTCTCCTGGATTATCGGTAGCAAAGGAAGAGGATAAGCTCGGAATTCGAGCTTCATCCACTTGTCAAGTTCATTTTGATAATGTTCGAGTGCCCAAATCGGCGATACTTGGCGAATTCGGAAAAGGTTTTTTTCTGCGTCGAAATGGGTCTCGAAACGAAATGTTTTAGCTTATAAATACGCAATTGAATGCCTCAACTCGGGTCGAATTGCAATTGGAGCCCAAATGGTCGGTTTGGCTCAAGGAGTTTTTGATCAAACCATTCCATATCTTCAGCAACGAAAACAATTCAAAAATCGTCTTATTGATTTTCAGGTAAAAAAAATATTGTTACAGTAATCTAAACGCCTTATTGGGTCCTAGCACGAAAAATTTGTTTAATGTTCAATCCTGAATATTTTTAAAGGGCTTACAACACCAAATCGGACAAGTCGCGACCGAAATCGAAGCTGCTCGATTATTGGTCTACAATGCAGCGCGGCTCAAACAAAACGGATTACCGTATGTAAAAGAAGCAGCAATGGCGAAACTGTTCGCTTCTCAAGTAATTAACTGAGCTCAGAATTGCAAAAAAAAAATCTTTCAAAATTATACAGGTCGCTACAAACTCATCAGCTCAATGCGTTAAATGGCTCGGCGGAGTTGGTTTCACCAAAGAGTTTCCAGCTGAAAAATTCTATCGAGATGCAATGATTGGAGAAATTTACGAGGGAACATCAAATATTCAATTAAATACCATTGCTAAACTGGTTGATGCTGAATTTCAGCAAAAATTATAACTATTTTTCTTTTTTTTTTAATAAAATTTATTTTTATTTTTAACGGGGATACAATAAAATTATCAACAAAAAAAAATCAAAAACTATTAAAACCAGGAAGCCGCAAAAATTCAGTTATGCCCCAAAAGCCACATTTAAAAAAAAACCTGGAGAGAATTCTTTGATGAAAATCAATCTAGGGAGCGCATCTTCCAACAAATCTTGGATATAAACAAACGTCACGAATATGATGAGTATTTGTTAGCCAGCAAATAAACCGCTCCAATCCGAGTCCATATCCACCATGTGGAACAGCACCATATTTTCGTTGATCCATATACCAGAAGTAGTTTTTCGGATCGATTCCAGCTTTGGCGAACGCTTCAAGCATTTCGTCCTCTTTCCAAATACGCATTGATCCGCCAACAATTTCTCCGACTCCTGGCATTAACAAATCAACTGATTCCGACAATGTTTCATCATCCTCACATTTTGGCATATAAAATGCTTTGATTCCACGTGGGAAACGGTTCAACAAAATTGGCTGGAAGACTTTTTTTTATGCTCAAATTTGAAAAAGAATATTGCTCTTACCACTCCAATTGTATCAGTCATTTTTCTTTCAGCAGCTTCTGCAATATCTTCCCCGTGAACAAATTTGTCACCATTTTCATTTCTCACATCATTCTCTTGCAACCATTTAATTGCATCTTTGTATTCCATTCTTTTGAATGGTCTTGCAGGAGCTTTGAATTCCTAGAACAGAATTTTTACTTTTTATTTTAAAAAAAATTATTTTACCGGATTGACAAACTCGATCAATTCTTTAACGACTGGATCAGCTAATAATCTGTCGACTGTATCACAAACTAAATTCTCAATTCTATCCATTAATTGATCAAAATTAATAAATGCACATTCAGCTTCAACATGTTGATATTCTGATAAATGCCGACGAGTTTTTGATTTTTCAGCTCTTTAAAAATAAAAATATTTACATTTTTTCGGCTAAATAGAAAAAAACCTGTATGATTGAGCAATGCAGTAAACATCTCCTAGTGAAGCATTACAAGTTTCCAAATACAATTGTGATGATTGCGTCAAGTACGCTGGTTCTCCATAATAATCTAATCCAAACAACGTGGATCCTCCTTCAACTTGAGTTTGAACAAGTGTTGGTGGCGCTACTTCCGTATACCCAGCTGAATAGAAATGTTCTCTCATTGCTCTCGTTGCTGACGCTCGAATTCTTAGAACTCGTGATGCATTTTCTCCACGAATGACAAGATGGCGATTATCAAGAAGAACATCGACTCCAGCTTCTTCGTTCAATACATTATCGATTCCACCAGCAGGTGATGGTCCAATTACCTGAAAAGAATGGATTGAAAAATATTAGTTTTCAACATTTTATTTACCTCCCAGTAATCAGCTATGAGTTCATGACCGTCTGGAGCTGATTTTCCATCCGGCAATTTTTTGATTATTCCATAAATTTGAATTGAAGTTTCAGTTGATAAAGTGACAGCTTCATAGCTTTGACACTGAAACAGTTGTTTAATTTTTTTGTTGATTTCAGCATTGTTCCTACTAATTTATCATTCAAAACACATTGAATGAATCCGTAACCATCTCGAAGCACTAAAAATATCAAGGATTTTCCTTGCCTTCTCAATCGATGAACCCATGCTTTGATTGTCACTCGTTCATCCCGATGCTCTTTTGAACTTCCAATTTTGATAAGTTTGGCGGTCGGAAGCGATTGATCTAATGTGAAAGTGATTTTTTTCGCTTCTTCTAAAGCTGCACGTTGCAAATCTTCAGCTGCTTTATTACGTTCAGCAGATTTTTCGAGTTTTTTCACCTCAGCTTCATATCTGAACAATATTTATTGATTTTTGTTGAAAATTCAAAATTTACTTTTTGAGCGCTTTTTTGATGGCAGCTTTTGCAGCAGGTTCCCACGAAATAATTCCTTCGTCACTTTTCTTTTTCAACAAATATTCTCCAGAATTCTTGGAAACCAACATAGCTTGAACAAGTGTAGCTAATGCTTGATCTTCGCTTGTTCCACTGTTTTGATCATTGCCACCGTCTACATCAATATATAGTTTTGACATTATTACCTGATATTTTGAAATAATTAAACAAAAATTGAAAAAATATGTAAATTCAGTATAAAATGGAGTAATTGGAGATAAAATAAATTTTTAAATTAAAAAAAACCAGATTAGAAAAATTTTGCAAAATTTCCAAATAGTTAGATTGTGCAATATCGGTTAAATAGCGTCAACTTAAATGCCTGCGTACTTTTTTTTACCTAATTTATTAAAAAATGTAACTTTATTATGAGAAACAATTTTTAAAAATTTATTGAAGCATTAGTTATAATTAAAATTTTTAAAATACATAAAAATTAATAACAAAAATATTTTTTGATAAAATTTCAAATTAAAATAAATCCTTAACATTGTTTTAAAGTACGGTAGATTTCTAAATGTATTTTTTTTTTTTAGTAAAATCTGTAAACATTATAACTCACGCAAACTTGCACACAAATAATTTTTATTTTGTTCATTTTTTTTGCGCGTGATTTTTAATTTCATAAAATTCACCTTTTTATATTTAATTTTTTAAGTTTATAAAAATTTATTTTAAAAAATTTACAGCAATGAATCGACTTGTAAACCAATCATTGGCCCGAGTAACCATTGCAGTTCGAGCTTCATCAAATGTAACAGTTTCTCCTCCAAAGCCAAATCAAGTTACTCAAAAAAATGCTCAATTTGATAAAGTCACCCACACAGGACAGGTAAAATAATAGTTTTTATTTTTTTTTCTTCAAAATAATTAAAAATTGCAGGCTTGGGATCAAGCTGATTATCGTCTTCAACGATTTGATACTTCTCCAAAAGAGGTAATTTTTTTGTTGTTGTTGTTGTTTAGTAACTTGCAAGCTATCAAAATTTAAAAAAACAAATTTCTAAAATTCTAATTTAATTTGGTTCATGTTTTATAACAATTTTTCAGGTTAACCCAAATGTTGCAATGCATCTTATTGATCAACGTCCACCAGAGAATTGCGGTGATAAGCGAGTAGTTTATTGTGATGGTGGACATCCAGCACTTGGGCACCCAAAAGTCTACATCAACTTGGTAATTATTTTAACTGTTTTTCATTTCACAAAGCTAATTTTACAGGATAAACCAGGAGTTCACGCATGCGGATACTGCGGAAATCGATTTTACAATTCGCACGTCACTCAAGGAGAAGATCTTAAAATTCAACATCTAAATTGCTAAATTTCAGCTTTCGTTTAGTTTATTTTCATAGTTCAATTTGTCTTTTTTAAAATCCGTTTGTAACTAAAAATTGTAGAAAACAAAATTATTTTTTACAACAAATATTGTTCTATTTAAACCATCATTTAAAAATGGTCATTTATAAAAAATCGATCTATAAAGAGATCACAAAAATCAAAATGGAAGACATAATTAATTATTTCATAGGCAATGTTAAAAATGGGTGTTTTAGAGCTTCATTGCATGTCATTCTTTTACTTGGATCTAACACCAGCATTCCATCAAGAAGATGTCGAAATGATTGAACCTGAAACAACAAAAATATTCGAATTGAATTGTTGTCAAATCCCAATCAGCCATTTTATGAAATCTTATTTAATATGAGCCACGCTAATTTGACATTTTTACTATTCGCTTTCATAAAATCTTCACTTTTAACAATTTTCAAAGTGACGAGGAACAGAAAGCGAGTTTCTTTTTTTCAAACCACGGATTCGATCCAAACACCTTCTCGTTACTGGTTCAACCTTTATACCATTACACTATGAAATGTGCTAAAATATTCACCTGTTCGAGTTGTTCACGATTTAATCGTTGACCAGCTATCAATTCTGATTCCAAATCTCGCGTTGCTTTTAAATTTGCCAGAACTGTTATCTGTAAAAATTCAAACTCTTCTGCTTTTATAATTAAATTTGGAAGTTTTTGATTCAAAACTCAGACTTCTTATTGAATTGTTCACCTTATCTCTCTGTGTAACCTTGTCCACTTCATGGAATAATAAATTACAATTTGCATCAAAATGTTGATCTTTAAACTGTGACTTTCTCACCAATTTATTTGGATATTTTCCTTTAACATCAGTAAACAACTGCAAATATTTGTTTCCCCACTTTCATTTTATTCTCTTCTACTCACTTTCAGCATATGATTGTTCGATCTTCCAGGAAACATTATTTTTCCTGTATATACTTCATACAATGTTACCGCCACTGACCATAAATCAATCGCATAGTCATGTCGAACACCAAGCACTGCAATTTCAAAATGTTTAACTCGACGTTTGCAAAATACTCTCTCAAATGATTTTACTGATTTCTGGTGCTCGATAAAATCGGGAAACTAAATACGGCGCCAATTCCTGTTCATTTACATAACCAGCTGATCCAAAATCGCATAACTTCAATGCCAATTTGGATTCATTCACCTTTAAATTATCTTCAAATGTTTTCCTTTGTTAATTTTTCACTTACTAAAATATTATCCGGTTTGATATCTGCATGCACAAGCTCACACTTTTTCAGTAACTTCAATGACAACAACAATTGCTGCGCATAACTTCGAACCGCTTTCAAATGTAAACCATCTTTTTGTCCATATTTTTTCAATAATTCTCGTAAATTCATGCTGAAACACATTGTTTCTCTCTTCAAAAAGAAATTATGAAAACCTCAGATTTTCAAAAACCAAACACAGATGATTATGATGTTTGAAAGTTCGAAACAATCTCAGACAATGATATTTATCTTCCTTATCGGCTTCATTCAATTTTCTCAATACATCCAATTCTCTCAGACCAGTTTTATACCTAAAAATCTTTATTTTTTATGAAAAAAAAACTTCTACGTACATAATTTCATTATTTCTTATAATTTTAACTGCAACTGTGTTATTTTTAGTTTGATCTGTACATCGACAAACATTTCCAAATACTCCAGCTCCAGTAAAACCCACAACTCGATAACGAGTATCAAGTAATTCTCCAATTCGAACACCTTTAAACAACTTTGTAAATATTATCTTTATAATACTTGCCACTTACGATAATATCCTTCATTATCATCCCAATTATCTTTCAAACTTTCATGAATTGCTTTATGACCATCAATTGTTCCCATATCTTGTGGCAGTTCTTCATTATCTGCAAACATATCAAAACCATCATCGGCATCATCTTTAGCTTTTTCTTTTATTGTTTTAATCTGAAATAAAATGAAATTTGTTTCTTTTTTTCAAATTAATTATTTAAAAAATGTTTACTTCATCAATTTTTGGCTTTTCTTCGAATTCCTTTTTCTCTGCTTCGTCTTGATTTAACACTTTATCAACAATTTTTTCGTCAGCATTTCTAAAAAAAAACTCAAAAAATTTTTATTATAAAAATTGGAGAAAAAATCTTACGTCATGTGAACCATTTTTTCACGAAGGCCTGAAAAAAAATCAGTTGGTGTTCCTTCATCATCACGAAATATTGATGGTGTTGACATTCCACTTGATGGTGTATCACTTCCAATTCGAGCCTTAATAAGACATTTTTTAAATTGAAATTAAACATGAAAAAAAAAACCATTTTTTTCGCTTCTTTTATTAATCGATCTGTTTCATCTTCTGAGTCTGAGCTTTTGTCTTCGTTTTTGTCTTCTTCTACTTTTTCTTCACTTTTAGTGTCAGTTTTTATTGTTTTTAAGATTTCTTGTCGTCTTTTTCGAGCTTCTTCAATTTTATTTCGTTCCTCTTCTGAATCTGAATCTAAATTCCATTCAATGTTTTCAGCTTCTTTATCTTCTTTTTTATTTTTTCGATTTTCAGATTTATATCGGTCTGATTCATTTCTTTTATGAGATTTATATGGACTTCTTGTTCGATCTCTTCTATTATCTCTTCTGAATCGATTTCTGCTATCATCTCTGCGATTTCTTGAAATATATTGTCGTTCGGGACTTCTAAAAAACTCTTATAAGTTTAAGTTCAAATATTTTTATTAAAACCTTCTGCTTCTTCCTTCTCTACGTTTCTCAAATTCCTTTCTCTCTTTACTTCTTGATCTTTCCCTTCTATCAAATTCTCGCTTTTCGCGGCTTTTAGATCTATCATCTCTTTCTCTTCGTCCTCTACTTCTTGAGCGCTCCTTTCTCTCAATTCGATTCCGTTCACGACTATCTATTCTTTCAATTTCAGCATTTTCTCGTTTTTTTACTTCATTTTTATCTTTTTCTGGTCGCACTTCTTCAACAAATCGTCGTTTTGCAGGCGGCTCTAAACAAATAATTTTCTGAGCATCAGAGTTGAAAAAATTAATAACAAACCATTGATTTCTTTTTTATGCTTTTTCTCTTTTTTGTGCTTTTTTTCCTTTTTATGTTTTTTTTCCTTCTTCTTCTTTTTTTTATCTGAAAAAAACTTCAATGAAAAATAAAGTTTTACTGTATATGTTTTTACCTTTCACAGATCGTTCTGAATCTGTTCGTTCTCTTTTTTTCTCACTTTCCGATACTTCTTTATCGCTATTGGGTTTTTTAGCATCATCTGATGAGTTATCATCCGAATTTACT
This sequence comes from Caenorhabditis drosophilae, assembly GCA_963572285.1. Lineage (NCBI taxonomy): Eukaryota > Metazoa > Nematoda > Chromadorea > Rhabditida > Rhabditidae > Caenorhabditis > Caenorhabditis drosophilae. Next base: position 4,086,809 of record OY751560.1, on the reverse strand, counting down.
TCTCCATCTTCTCGAACACTTTCCTCACTTTCATGATTCGGTTTTTCGTCGTCGCTCATTTCTATATTTATACATTTTGAGTTCAATTTGTCTTATAACTTGCACGTTTCCCACAATTTCTTTCGTATCAACTCACAAACTCTATTGGAATGACAGAAACCAACGAGAATTTGCGAGGAAACTGTGAAAAAAATGCAAGAAATGCGGAACGGGGACAACAAATACCGGGTAAAGAAACCAAAACTGTGCACCATCATCAGATTGCTCTCTCGATGCCTAATGAACGAGTTTTAATCGATACTGCGAAATTCTAAATCTGGTTTTTCGAGAAGAACAAGAGAAAATGAGAATTGTGATTTTTAGTTTCTTTTTTGGAGGAGAAAGGTGGTGTTAGTTAAAATTAATTTTGATGGGTTTCTTTTCTTTTTTAAATAAGGAAAGGATGAAATTTCAAAAGTAAAAAATTGAATGACAAATTCGAAATAACCAGAAATGCGCAAAATCTAGAGAGCGACAATAAACACGTCAGTACACTATTTTTCTAGCACGTTTAGCAATTTAATTTTAATGAACTTTTTTAGTTGAATAATTCAAAATTTAGATGGTTAATTTATAATTTAAAAATTTTTTGATTGAAAAAAGTTAAATCAGTTTTGATTTTATTTTTAAAAATAGTCAAAGCTTTCGAAAATTGTCGAAAATTGAAAAAATAAAAGTTTTTTTTGTAAAAATGATGTAATTTTCAGCTAGACATGGGAGTTAAATTTTTCATCAGATTCGTAGTAGGATTTTCAATATGTCTAATTGTTTCATCAAACTCAGAAAATTTAAAAGTTTGGTAGTTTCAAGTTATTAAATGTTTGAAAAAACAATTTCCAGAGTCATTTTGAACAAGGCGTCGAAAATTTTATGAAAGAATTGAACGGAAAAGAAGTGAAAGCCATTGATAATATTTCACCGGAAGTTGATCATCATTCTCATGATCACATGAATCATAATGAACATCAAGGACATATGATGAAGATGTGGTTTCATGGTGGATATGAAGAAGTGATTCTGTTCGATTTTTGGCGAACTGATGGTTTATTTAGTCTTCTTCTCTCATGTTTAGCTATTTTTATCATGGGAGCCACATATGAAGGTGTCAAATGGTTTCGCGTTTTCTTGCAGCTCAATCAACCAATTCACACCTACATTCAAAATAAATCGTGTGTTGAGGTTTTGAAATATTTAAAAATGACGAAAAATGAAATGAAATGTTTTGTTAGATTCCACTAACTTCGACACATTGCTCACCAAATCATCAAACCATTTCAAGAAACAATTCAAATTCAAATAGCAAAATTTTGATTCAACAATCGGAACCGTTCATAACAACAATTTCTGCCAAAAGGTAATCAAAACAAATTTTTTCTTTCCTTTTTAATTTGTCAAATTCTAGAGCTTCACCTTTATCAGCTCAACGCCTAATTCAAGGTTTTCTCTACATTCTTCAGTTAGTTCTTGCCTATTGGTTAATGCTCATTACAATGACATATAATATTTACCTCAGTATGGAAGAAACATTCTTCTTTTTTCCCGGATTTAATGAACGATTATTAAATTTTCAGCAGCATCAGTAGTTCTTGGCGCTGGATTTGGTCATTGGCTTTTTGCCGTTCTTCAACTACGAACGAATGATTCGGAAACAAGTGAAAGTTTTGAAGCGGATGCTTGTCATTAAATTATTCCAGTTTTTATTATTTATATTTGCATTTCTTTTCGCTTTTTTTGTGAATTTTATTGCCGGGTATTTAAATTACAGCCAAATATTACCTCTATTTTTGCCATAAAGAGTTGGTGGTTTTTCACCAAGAAGAAAGATAAAATTCCGTTATCCCTTTTTAAACGTACGTCGCTCATTGACTTGATAATGTTTATCCAGTTTTTAATCCAGTTTTTCTTTTCGTTGGTGGAAAACATGAAACAGCCTTTAGCAAGTCTTTTTTGATGATATAAAAGATTAAAATCGTAACATTTAGCTAGCATTCTCCATTTTTTGTTCATTTTTACGAAAAAATGGTGCAAGCTATTGTTGGATTTGGAGCCACTTGTGGTATTATTTCAATTGTTGCTTGTCTTTGGGCTGGAATCGTCATTACAAATGACATTAATTCAATGTATGATGATGTGATGGGAGAGCTTGGATCATTCCGCGTATGATTTTTTATTGATTTCTCAGGATTTTATCGATTTTTTTGCAGGATATCTCTGATGAAACTTGGGGAACAATGTTGGATGTTCGTCGTGGTGCTGGAGAATCAGCTGAAGAATATGTTCGCGGTATTTTCGGACGTCATAAGAGAAGCAACAGCCAATGTAGTTGCGGTCTTCCAAGTCAAGGATGCCCAGCTGGAGCACCAGGAAATCCAGGAGCACCTGGAGAGCCAGGAGCAACTGGTCCAGATGGAAAGAATGGACCACCAGGACTTCCGGGACTCAATATTCCAGTGCCAAACGACTTCCCGAAGGATTGCATCAAGTGCCCAGCCGGACCACCAGGACCAGATGGTCTTCCAGGACAAGAAGGATTCCAAGGGTTGCCAGGAGACGCCGGACGTCGTGGAGCACCAGGAAAAGATGGCGAACCAGGACGTGTTGGAGATATTGGAGATCAAGGAACACCAGGACAAGATGGACAACCAGGACTGGCTGGACCACCAGGACGCGATGGTCTCACTGGAAAAGGACAACCAGGAACACCGGGACGACCAGGATTGCCAGGACCACGCGGAGAGCCAGGAAACAATGGAAATCCAGGAGAAGATGGAGCTCAAGGACCACAAGGACCAACTGGACATCCAGGAAAAGATGGTTTCAATGGAAACGATGGAACTCCAGGACAAGCTGGACCACAAGGACCAGTTGGAGCCGATGCCGAGTATTGCTCATGCCCAGAACGCAAATCACGCAGACGCATCTAATTTCAACAAACTTCATTTTATTTATAAATTTGTTCATTTTGAAAATTCCCCAAAATCAATATTAAAATTCAAAATACGAAACAAAAAAAAAAGATGGAAGAACTTGCAAAAATTCGGCCACGCTATAAAAGGTTTTCAAAATAAACCGCGCCGCAACATTCTCCTCATGCGTTGCGGCTAAAATAAAGGCAGAGCAGCACAATTTGAAATGTGTTTGCCGCTAAAATAGCGGGCTTAAAAGAAAAATCGATTGTTACACCTGCAACCATTAAGCGCCGCCCAGTTTTGCATGCCACGGCCAATTTTTTTCTTTTTTTTCTAGAATCAAAATATTTATTAAAGCTTTTTTATAACTGATGCTGTTGCGTCTTTTCTTCGCTTATCGGCTTGTCCACTTTCTTCAGAATCACACGAATTATTCAATTCGTCTTCTAAAGCTTTGATCGCCATTTCGTGAAAATTCTTTGGGGGCATTTTGAGATGAGCGTTCGGATTCGGTTCATCGTCGGTATCGTTTCCCTTTTTATTCGTTTTTTTCTTCCAGCCTCGAACTTTCTGGTTCTTCAATTTTCAAAGTTAAAACCAAAAAAATTTAATTAAACTGCGTATCAATAAAAGAGTTGCTGCGCAGTGAGAAAAGATAATAAACTGCGTATCAATAAAAGAGTTGCTGCGCAGTGAAAAAAAGGTAATAAACTGCGTATCAATAAAAGAGTTGCTGCGCAGTGAAAAAAGATAATAAACTGCGTATCAATAAAAGAGTTGCTGCGCAGTGAAAAAAGATAATAAACTGCGTATCAATAAAAGAGTTGCTACGCAGCGAAAAAAATTAATAAACTGCGTATCGACTGAAAAAAAAACCCAGAAAAAAAGGAAAGACACTTTGCCTCACAAAAACTTACACCGCTCTTATTGGAATTTTTGGTAGGAGCCGAATTGGCCAAAGATTGTCGCCGATCCGTCTTCTCTTCAGACTGCTTCTCCATTTTACTTTCCTTCTCATGCATCATATTCAAGACGTACTCCATTCGACTTTTTTCCCGTTCACGATCCTTCATCTTTCTCGACTTGGTTTTTTTCAGCTTCTTCTCCGAACTCGTCTTCAACTTTTTCACCTCATTCGGCTTTGTCTTCTTCTTCTCCTTTTCCTTCTCCGGCGACGTCTTCTTGATCGTCTCGTTCGCCGTGCTCGTTGCCGACTTGGCCTTTTTGCTTCCTCTCTTCTGCAGTTTTCTCTTCTTCTCGCTCGCTTCTTCAAACGTCTTCTTCAGTTTTTGCTCGATTTCTCGAACTTCTTTCAGGAATTGCACCGACGCCTTCTTCATTTCCTTCTGTGGAATGATCAGCAATGGTTCTGGCAAAGCATCCTTTCTCGACTTCTCGTATTGAATCATTGTCTGCACCTCCTTCGACGCACTTTCCGATTTATCTTTGACATAATATTTTGTCCAAACATCATAATCGTAATACTCAATTATCTAAAATTTGATATTTTTTTGTGCCAGGGAGGGGGCGGAGTTTCAGATTGTGTGCGCAGGTTGCAAAAAATCAAAAAAAAAAAAAAAACATTCAATTTTTCCTCAGCATTTTTTTGTTGAAAAAAAAGCGCTGAAACCCAGTTTTTTTATTACCCGATGTGTTGTTTTAAACTACCTCGCACGAAAAACCTTTCGTGCTCCAGCGCACACATGGCACTTGCTGAGTATCAATTGTGATATACGCAGTTAAAAAATGGTTTCAGATTTTATGAAAATTTAAAAAAAAAAAGAAGACTTTTTTGCTGCTGGGCGGTAACTAGCAAAAAAAAACGCTGCCCTTTCGGTGTGCGCTGGAGCGACTTTGCAAAGGAGGAGAGGGAATAAAAGTTTACTGTAAAACAAATAATATTTAAAACGTGGATGAAAATCAAAATCATTCCGGCCAATCTTGTAAACGAATCGCTGTTTCCGATAACATCTGCAAAGAAAATTTGTCTTACTTTTCTTTAAAATTAACGCCACCCCACAGTGTGTTTCTTACCACCGGCAGATGTGTGTAACCTCGCTCCAGCGCACAACTAAAGTGCGCCTGTTTTTTTTTGGGCAAATTGCCTTAACAATTTTTTTCAAACTTTGTAAATTCACAAGCTCCAAGTGGGTGTGCACTGGAGCGCAAATTCTCGTCTTCAGGCAGTTGGGAAACACACCGCGTCTTTTTTTGTTTTCTTTTACAGTGCTCATGTAAAAATGGCCGTTCGTAGGAGTTCTCGTAGCCTCCTCTCGATTGTTTTGGAATGCATTGAATCGATCGCGCAAAAATCGATAATATTAAAACGGGAATTAAGTTTATCATTTTTTGATTTTTCGGAAATAAAAAAAATTTTTTTTTCAAAATTTCAAATTTTAATTTGTCACGTTTTCATTTTTTTCCCAAAAAAAAAACAATTTTTTTTGAATTTGGCGCTCCCATACTACAGTAATCCAGCAACTTGGAAGTCAATCGAAATTGCGAGGAGAAACTTAACTCCACAAATTGTTGGGGGAAATTTAAATGGAAGAAAGTGCGCTCTACGTAACGAAATACACTGTGCGCCTTTAAACAGTCCGAAGAAAATCAGTTTTTTCGATTAAAAGACGTTTATTTGAAGAAAAAAAATGAACAAAAAGGGCGAAGAAGAAGAAGAAAAAGATTGAAAGACAAAAATAAATTTTTATGGCTAAAAACCGTAGAAAAAAGGATAAGAAAAATTCAAGACACTGGTTGGTTAAAAATTGAACAAAAAAAGAAAAAAATTCTGAAAGAAAAAAATAAAACCGGGATTTCAAAAAATTTAAAAAATGCTCATGACGTGTCGAAGTAATCTCGCTCCAGCGCACAACTAATTTTGTTTTTTTTTTTTGGCGGGAAAAATGTTTTTTTTCCACGACAACTCAAGCTAGGTGTGATGATACTCAACCAAATTCGAGTGTGCGATGGAGCGCGAAACCTTGTTTGAAGTTTGCTCTTCAGGACCACGGTGAAGAAGAGAAAAAATTTAACCAGTAAAATGAAAATTAAGAAAAAAATATTTTTTAAGCTTCTCTCAATTTCCAGACAAAAGCGCAACGTCGTCTTTTTCTTTTCTCTCGCCGTCCTCCATTTTTCCATTCGCCTGGTAATACATTGAGACGATTTTTCGCCAGTCGATGACAGTTTCAATATTCCAATCAGCGCTTCTGCCTAATTCTCCTGATTGTCCGCCCATCTCTGAAGTTTTGATTTTTATCGATTTTTTCGCGCACAGTCAAATTTTGTTCAAACAAAACATTTCACATTTCCTCGAGAGAGAAAATTCTGTGCGTAATTGCGTTTGGTGTTTGCACTTCAAATATTAAAGAGAAACTACAAAAACCGCTCGCAAACCGCGACGCACTAGTGTTTTCAATCAGTGTCTTTCGTTTTTTTATGAACCCTTTTTTCAATTAAAAATTGGTTAAAAAAAAATTTTTTGTGTATTATTGCGTGTGGTGTTTGCACTTCAATCTTTAATTTAAAACTAAAAAAACGCCACAAAAACCGCTCGCGAACCGCGACGCGCAAGTGTTGTTCAGATGTCTTTTTTATTTGATGAACTCTTTTTTAAATTAAAGAAAAGCTAAAATGAGTCTGTGCACAATTGCGTGTAGTGTTTGCACTTTGTAGACATTAATGAAAAACAAAAAAACGCCACAAAAAACCGCACGCGAACCGCGACGCGCAGGTGTTGACGATTTTCGTCTTAAATAAACAAATTGTTCTTGTCAAAACCTCCAGCTTCATCTCCCCTCATTGTCGGACTTGCTCTTCCTTGTTGACCACCACCCATTGAAAACGCATCGATGTTCTCCTCGAAACGAAGATCGTCCTGCGCCTTTCGTGTCATGCATCGCACTGAAGAAGCACAATTTTCAGTCTCTCACTGATTCTCAATTTACATCGATTTCTCCAGGCGACTCGAACCACAATCAGAAATTTGGTCAGCATATTGATCGGCGACGGTGTGGCGCTTCTTTTATTCATTTGTCGAATCAATATTGCTCGGCCAAACTTCCATTCCTTATCTGATTGGGCTTGAATTCGTTGATATGTGTCCGACATCATAGCAATCAGAAGGTTGATGAGAACCTCAAAAAATCAATCAATCAATCAATCGAGATAATTCAAATTATTGATCGATTTTTGGAAGAAGGAGAAGCCTTACAATTAATGTGACCATCATATAAATTCCAAACAGGACTTTAAGAATGATTTTGGCAAAGTCTGGAACCAAATGCAGAGGTGGCATACTGTCGGGTTCGACAAGTCCGAACAGCGAAAAGAACAGCATTTCCAGCGTTTGTTCAGGCGACGCCAATCTCATTAGTTCAGCGCTGTCCTCATCAACCGGCTGATAAGCTGGCTGAAAATCGTTGAACTCTTAGAACCAGCTCCACCCCCGGGGTTATCAACAACAAAAAAACCTGAAAAATGCTTGTGACGTGCAATGTGAATCCGGCGACAAATAAGAGGAGGATCACCAAGAATCTGGCCAAGTCGTACATCAGATCGCTGGAAAAGATTTGATCAATCAATAATTGAAAGAGAGGGGGTGGGGCGATGAGAGAAGGCCGCTTCTACTCACCGAATAATGATCGCCCATGGTCCGAACAGGTGATGAACTGTCAAAAAGTCGAGATATTCGACGAAGGCGAACAGAAGAGCAAAGGCGAACAATTGATTTTTGAGATAAAGCATCGTTCGAGCGAAATGAAGCTTTTCGTCGTTGTCCAGATGCGTCATTATGATGGCGGGAAGCAGGAAGGCAAGAACGTGAACGGCGATGGCGGCAGCCGACAGCACCAGAATTAGAACCTGGAAGATGAGGCGCGCAGTTTTTTTTTTGACAGCGGCCTGCTCGGGCCAACGTGGTGACCGCGACGCGCACGCAACGCCTTTGACAATACAAAAATTATGTTTTTTCAAGTTTTCAGCTTCTGACCGCGACGCAAACGCAACGCCTTTGACAATACAAAAATTATGTTTTTTCAAATTTTCAGCTCCTGACCGCACTGCACACGCAACGCCTTTGACAAAACAAAAATTCAGTTTTTTTTCGATTTTCAGTTTCTGACCGCGACGCACACGCAACGCCTTTGACAATACGAAAACTCCGTTTTTCTCCGATTTTCACTTCCTGACCGCGACGCGAGCGCACGTGACGCGCCACTAATTTAAATAATTTTCAAGTGTTGAACTTTTGACCGCGACGCACACGCAACGCTTTCAGCGGCACAATTTTTTATCTGTCAAACCTTAACAATTCCCAATCCTGATCCACCACCGACTGTTGACAACTCCGACACCAAGTTTCCCGACAACCAAAGAAGCAGAAGCCACTCGACAGGATTCGGCGCCACCGACGTCACTTCATACCTGCAAGACGAGTAGATCAATAAAAAAGCCTCCCCTTGTCTGGAAGCTTCCTGGCACATTTTATGCGTAATATTCAAGACGACGACCGTCAGAAGAATCGTGAAATAAACGTGCGACACAATGTGACAGACGAATTTGATGATTGGCGCGCGGCCAATTCGACTGTCCAGTGGCAGCGAGAAGTAGAACCAGGCTGGCGGACAAATGAGCACGAACAGCGAGAAGGCCACAAATTTTCCAAACGACCAATCGACGCGAGCCGTCCAAACTTCGGTCAGGTATCGTTGGACAGAAGCGTACGAAACCACTTCTTTCTGCAAGATTTTTTGTTTGTTTTTTTTTTGCTCGGCGAGCTCTTCAGCTTCATCACTAACTTGCTCATTTTCGATGAGCACATCCAACAGCGGTCGGCCACGATTGTCTTTGGCTTTTAAAAGCAGTGCTGCATTATACTCGGTTGCTGTGATACCTGAAAAAGGAGTACGATGAAGCGAAGCTTCCTGGTGGTCCGCAAACATCTGGCGTCATATTTGACGACGAAAGACGGCGGCAATCCTTACCCAATAATTCGACGGCCATATTCTCGCTGAAAACTGCCACATTCAGCAAATCCTTGGCTCGCTCTTTCTCCTTTTCCGACATGTCGCGATACAGGGCCGACAGTTTAACGGCCGTCTCGATTGGCGCCGGACTTTGAAGAATGAACTCTTGAAGCGGCTCGTTGTTGTTGGTTTTGCCGCAAACCATCAGATCGAAAACGAACTTGCGATCTTCCATCAGTTGATGCGTGTCGTGCTTCTGTTTCAGCAAAAACCGAAGGCATTCGATGTGATTGTGAGCGGCGGCGAAGCACAGCGGAACTTTGCCTTCTTTCGTTTCGGCCAGCGGATCTGCCGAGCTGTCGATGAACAGTTTCACGACGTTGAGGTGACCGGCACGAGTGGCGAAATGCAATCCGGTCCAACCGTTCTGAATTTGATCTTCTCTGTTTTTCTCATTTAATATCGAAAAGATCGGTCGATGGAGCGCGTTTACATTCTTTTGCATTAACTAAAATCTTATTTGAAAGATTTTTGGCGTAGAGACGCAGACAAGAGTTGTGCGTTGCGGACTGCGACGCGGTTATCTGAGCTCTCAAAAAGTTTGTCGATCAAACTATTAGAATGAAAATTTGAAAATAAAAAAAAATTAAACTGCGTATCAATAAAAGGGTTGCTGCGCAGTGAACAAAAATTAACTTGCGGATCAATAAATGGGTTGCTGCGCAGTGAACAGAAAGTAAACTGCGTATCAATAAAAGAGTTGCTGCGCAGTGGACAAAAATTAACCTGCGCATCATTAAAAGAGTTGCTGCGCAGTGAACAAAAATTAACCTGCGGATCAATAAATGGGTTGCTGCGCAGTGAACAGAAAGTAAACTGCGTATCAATAAAAGGGTAGCTGCACAGTGAACAAAAAGAAAACTGCGTATCAATAAAAGAGTTGCTGCGCAGTGAACAAAAAGAAAACTGCGTATCAACAAAAGAGTTGCTGCGCAGTGAACAAAAAGCCAAATTGCGTATCAATGAATGGGTTGCTACTCAGTGGAAAAAAAGAAATGAAAACCTGATCCATAACATTGATATTCGATCCTTGCGCAATCAACAAAGAAACCATTTCGTAATGTCCATTTTGAGCAGCCAAATGAAGCGGAGTTCGTCCTCTCCAATCTTTCGCGTGTTGCTGCTGAGTTGATCGTGACAGCAGCATTCCGACAACAGCAATGTGACCCTGTTGAGCAGCTAAGTGCAACGGTATCACGTTCTGCAATTTTTCATTTTCATAGATCGGAATTCTTTGGTGATCAGAAGACCATCGTCGTGCTTGTCGCATCCACTTGAACACCTTGATTCAGCAACATCCGTACCAGACTGTCGTGGCCACTTTGAGCCGCCAAATGAAGCGGCGTAAATCCATACTGAATATTGATTGATTGTTGTGTCCCAACGTTTCCGGTAAACAAACCTCGGTTGAGAATTCCTTATTCACATGATGATTATAAACGGGCGGCTCGGATCGAATCGAAGCTGGAACATGTTTCAGCATTTCGTTGACAAAATCCGAATTGCCATAGTAGGCGGCGATGTGAAGGGCGTTCAAGCCGGTCTGAAAATGTTTTCTTTCTGGCTTAAACACGAAGAAGAACGGAAGAAGAGCAACTTTTTTCGAGCAACGTCTCCAAAGTGTCTGATCGAAAGCTTCGAGAATTGAGACGAAACCATTTTTGGCGCCCAAATGAAGAGCCGTCATGCCGTGCTGAAGAACAACTAAATGAGCCGAGAGCTCCCCCCCCCTGACAAAAAACTCACCGAATTCTCGTCTTCGGCGTTTGCTCCGTTTTCGAGAAGAATTTTGACGATGTTCGTGTGTCCACCAGCGGCTGCCATGTGCAATGTGGTCGCCTGGAAAAAAACAGTTGGGGGAGCGCAGAAATGGAAATCGGGGCCGAACCTCCAGTGTTTTCGTTTTTGCCTGAATCACCATCGCCTTGTCGATCATCATCAGCTCGCGAACAACAGCCAATGATCCCTGAAGTATAATTGAGTTGGATCGGGATCAGGATCCACATTTCGCATTGAAATCAGTTACCTTCATTGCGGCAATGTGAGCGCATGTAAAACCGTTCTGATCAATCGCTGTTAACACGCCTCGATTATTGTTGTGCTTCATTTTCAGAAATAATTTCACAACGTCTGGGAAATCGTTCTGAAATTTCAAATAATATTCGTAGGCCTTCAGTGTTGCAATCGTGCTCTATTGGCAAATCCCATTATTCGGTGAGTAATTGTGCTCTACGGACAAAACACATTTTTCATGTTATAATCGCGCTCTATTGATAAAAATATTACTGTGTTGTAATCGTGCTCTTTTTATAAAATTTTATTGTGTTGTAATCGTGCTCTAATGATAAAATTTTACTGTGTTGTAATCGTGCTCTATTGATAAAAATGTTGCTGTGTTGTAATCGTGCTCCATTGATAAAATGTTACTGTGTTGTAATCGTGCTCTACTGACAAAAGAAATGTGTCATGTAGCAATTGCGCTCTACCGACAAAAATGAGTTGTTGTGTTGCAATCATGCTCCACTGACAAAAAAAATTGCTTTTTTTGTATGAAACCTCGGCTGCTAAATGAAGAGGCGTTTGTCCTTTATCATCTCTCGCATTCGGATTTGCTCCGAGAGCCAACAAAGTTTGGCTCACTGCCAATTGACCGAATTTCGCGGCAAAATGTAAAGCCGTCTGAAATTGTTTTCATTGAAAAAGAGAAAAGCGAATTGATCTACCTGATTATCCAACGTGATCGCTTCCAAACTTGCTCCATGATCTTGAACTAGAACATTCACCACTTTGACGTGACCATGTTGAGCTGCCAAATGTAAAGGAGCTTCACCGGTTTTCGATTTACTGCAAAATTTATCGAGTTTGCAAACACGCTCTATTGAACATTCAAAATTTTTTGTGTGCAGCCGCTTTCAAAAAAAAACCGTTTTTTTACTGTAAAATGATCCGTGGGTAGTGAAATTTTGGAATTTTTTACATTTTTCTTCTCTTGCTGCGTATCACAATGAATGTTTTTTTCAAAAAAAAAATTCAAAAGGTAAAAGCTCAATTTCTACCTGTTGACAAAGGCTTTGTGCTGTAGAAGCAGATGAACAATCGATAAATGACCATTGAAGGCGGCTAAATGAAGGGCGGTTCGTCCCATTTCATCGAACACATCGATTCGAGCATGATGCTAAAATTATTTAAAGCTAAAATGATTTTTTTCCCGTGAAAATTTAAAACATCCTTTTTGTAGTTCTCACGGAGTATTCGGACAACTTGGTTTGGAATCTCTCTTGGGAGTGTCACGACATAGTAATGTTGTAGTTCTCCAGGAGTATTCACACAAACTAATTTTAAAGCGCTCATGGAGTATTATAATCTATTAATTTTGTAGTTGTCACGGAGTATTCGGACAACTTAATTTTAAAGCTCTCACGGAGTATCAGAACAAATTAGCGTTGTAGTTCCTACGGAGTAATAGAACAATTTTTTATTTTAGTTCTTACGGATTACCGGGACAACTTAATTTCAAAGATCTCACGGAGAATCAGAACACATTGGCGTTGTAGTTCTTACGGAGTACTACATAGAACAGCTGTTCATTGTAGTTCTTACGGAGTATTCGGGCCATTTAATTTGAAAGCTCTCACGGATAATAAAAAATTGATTTCTCTAGTTCTCACGGAGCATCAGAACAACTTTATGTTGTAATTCTCACGGAGTATCCGAGTAATTTGTAGCTTCAATTAAACGCGAAAACGAAAAGTTCCGGGTCTCGAAACGAAAAAGCGAGAAGTGAAGGGGGAAAAACAGACCTTTAAAAGAATGTTGGCCACTCCCAAATGTCCGCGCGCGCACGCCTCCAACAACGGCGACCAACCGTTCTTGCTCTGCTTATTCTGAACAATCTGAACGGCACCGGCGCCGATTTTGTTGACCATCGCCAGCAGAACAGCCTGATTGCCGGATCGAGCCGCCATGTGCATTGCCGTCTCGTTGGTGTTCAACGACGGCATCTCGACCATTCCACCGTAGTCAATCAATAAATTGACGAGTTTCGCGTCTTCGCCGGGAAAATGAAGCTGCTTCGACTCGATTTCGGCCGAATAATGAAGAGCGGTGAAGCCGTCCTGAAAAAAAAAATCGATTATTGATTTTTTTTCTCTGTTCTTCGTGATCTTCGGGATCTCCAAAAAACCAACAATCGTTCTATGATTGACATGCTCTTTCAACTGCTCCGCTGTCAATAATTCCGATAGATGTTTGAGGATCATTGAAGCTGCTTCGAAGTTGCAGGATTTGGCAGCGACTTGGATTGGCGTTTCGCCAATGTTTGATGAAATTTGGGCATCCGCATTTTCTTCCAGCAATAATCTGAAAAAATTGGGTTTTTCCTCAAAAAAGGAAATGTTTCTTTCTCTTGGCGAAAATACGCTCTATTGATAACGAACACGCTTTACTAGTTTTTTCGTGTGTTGCAATCGCGCTCTATTGAACTGATAGTTACAACTACGTTTTCATAGTTTTAGTATAAAAATTTTAATTTTTTTAAGAAATTAAAATCTTTTTATCTCTCTCTCTCTCTCTCTCTCTCTCTCTCTCTTTCCCTGACCTCATAATTTCTTTATTCCCATTTCTAGCGGCAATGTGAAGACAAGTCTCGCCATCCTGTTGAGCCACATCAGGCTGTCCGCCAGATTTGAGCAGCATCGTTGCACAATCGCGACTCTCCGGTCCATTCAACGATGCGGCAATATGAAGAGCCGTCTGTCCGAGCTCACCACCTTTGACGTGAATATCAGCACCGCTGCCGAGCAACGTCTCAACGACTGATGCTTTACCTGATTGAACGGCAACATGAAGCGCCGTATAATTATCCTAGAAATATCGATTTTTTGAAAGGTTGGATCTATCGATTTATTGATTGATTACCCTTGTCCGAACATCAACGTTTGTACCACGAGCAATGAGCATCTTGACGACGTCATTGAAACCAGCAGCTGCGGCTGAATGCAACCCAAGCGCTCCCTTCTTATTCGGCATAAACAACGGAACACCGCGCTTGAGAAACGCCAACGCTGTGCTCGTGTGTCCCGAGCAGGCGGCAATGTGCAGCAGTGTCGAGCCGTCACGAGTTCGCGCCCGAATCGATCCGCCAAACTTGTCGATCAACGACTCGACCATTTGAGTGTCGCCACGTTCGGCGGCGACGTGCACCGGCGTTTTGTCCTCCTTGTCGTGAATGTTGGCGTCGGCGTGAAGTTTGAACATGATCTTCAGCATGTTCTGATCGCTGACCTCGGCCACTTCGTGCAGCGGCGTTCGGCCGACATTGTTCTGAGCGTTGGCGTCGTCACAACCAGCAGCGATTGCTGTTCGAACAGCTTCTGAAATTGTAATCTTTGCTGATCGGCTTTCGATCGATCAAAAAATCGATATACCAATTGATCCAGATCGTGCCGCTAAATGCAATAAAGTATCACCATTTCCATCAGGAATTTTCGTTTGTTCATCGGAAGGCGTCGATAGTAAAAGCTCAACAACATTCACATTTCCAAACTATAAACAATTATCGATTTATTGATTGATTGGAAATGGGTGGGGGAGGAGGGATTTGAACCTTAAAAGCGAGATGAATCGGAAGGGATCCATCACCATCTTCAGCCAATCGTTGATCGATTTCTTCCAGAATTCGCTTGACAATTGCGAACGCTTTTTGTGACTTTCTTTCGCACGCCACATGAATTGCCAACTGTTTTTTTGGCTGAAAAAATCGTCGTTCATTTTCCGGTCTGACGATCAGCGGCGTCTTACGCCAGCCGGTTTTCGTAGAAGATCCGAGTGTCGGCGAAGAATCAGATTTATTGTGTCGCTTGAGGCGTACATTGCGGCGATGTGTGTCGCGTTTCGACCGTCTTTTGTTATATAATCGACTCGAGCTCCTTTCTTTATCATATTTTCGACGAGCTCATTTTTTCCAGCTTTTACGGCGAGTAGAAAAGCGGTGAAGCCGTGCTGAAATGCGCTGGCCGATTTTTCTTTTTCAAATCTCCTTTTTTTCGCGCCAAAAATTTCAATTTCAAATTTTAGGATTTCAAAAAAATAGTTTTACAAACTTTACAAGAAAAAAAAATCAAAACCGATATGGCCTAGAATCCCAAATTCGGCCATTTTTGAAAAAAACATTTTTGCCGCCAAAGTTTTAAAAGTTTTCCACGCTTTCAGTGGATAATTTAAGATAATCTTTTTTTCGTTAACTTTTTCCACATTTTCAAAGTTTTAAGCCAAAATCAAGAAAAATTGTCAATGGAGCGAACTTGCAACGTGGCGAGAAAATGACCAACGGAAAAAAAGTAGAGCGGGACACAATTTAAGCCACGCCCACCGAGATTTTTTTAAAGGAAAATAAAAAAAAAAAAAAAGTAAAAATCGCTGAAAATCCCTACATTATCGGCCATGCTGAAATCGCTTCTTTTGACCGAATCCATTTCCCTCATCAAATTCGCCCATTCCTCTCGTTTCGCAAAATATAAAATCTGCGCAAAATCAATTATTGATTTTATTGATTAATTCGATTCTTACTTTTGTTTGCGGATCAGCCATTGCCAAATCTTCCGGCGACATTTCGTCATGCGACGTGTGCGACGCGACACTTTCGCGAAACGATTTTTTGTGTTTGACGTCTCCGCCAGTCGTCAATCGAGTCACACCGTCCTTGTCCGACATGACGATCTCGTCGGTCGACTCATCACCACCCCCGCCACCCCCACCACCTCCACTATCCTTTGATTTCTGCTTTGGAACAATGACGACCGTCGAGTTTTTGCCGATCGTCACATGACTCGCTGAACTTTGCCGACGTTGCTGACTCGTCGCCATTGTCGTCGTCGTCGTCGCGTTTGTTGTTGTTGCTGTTGTTGACGTTCGTCGTCTACTGATTCCCAATTCAGTGGTGTCGGCGGCCGTCAGCAGCTCCTGTAATCATTCTCGCTTCAATTTTCGAAACGAAGAAAAAGTTGAAGGGGCGGGGCGGGGCGCGGATGGAAAAAAGCAATAAAAGTCGGGTTTTTTCGACGCGAAATTCGAAATTAAATTCGAAAATTTCACGCCGAACATTTTTTATTTCGGCATTTGCATATAATTAAACCATAAAATTGGCGGCGAGAATTGGAATTGAAAAAAATCATTAAAATTTTAGTCGCCTAATTTTTTCGATGACAACTTTTCTCCCCCCCGTCGTCGCCTACCGTAAGACCCAGCTCCTTCAATTCAATTGGATCGTTGTGACGTAACAATTGTGCGATCATTCCAGTTGAATCATCAAAACCATCGTCATCATCCACTGATCGAGATCTCTTTAAAAAATTTTTTTTTCGTTGTGAGACCATTTCATTGGGTTGCAAGCGCGCTCTATTGAACATTTCTTTCAAATTTGTTTTTTTTTCGTTGTGAGATCATTTCATTGAGGTGAAAGCGTGCTCTATTGAACATTTCTTTCAAATTTGTTTTTTTTTCGTTTTGAGACAATTTCATTGGGTTGCAAGCGCGCTCTATTGAACATTTCTTTCAAAAGTTTTTTTAATCGTTCAAAAAACCCTTCAAACAGTGAAAAAATTTAATTAATACTCAGTCACGTGGAAATACGCAGTGAAATTTTGGCGCATTAAAAATGGCCGAGTTCGGGTTTCTAGGCCATTCTGTTTTTTTTTAAAAAAAGGCGAAAATGTCAATTTTTTCTACAACTTGAATTGAAAAAAAGGAGATTTCCACAGCTGATAAAAACAGCTACCGTACTCCATTTAAAGGGAGGTGAGGGTGGAAGAAAAAAGAAAAATTGAAACCTTTTTTGGTGTCGACGTTTTCCGACTATAAATTCGATTATAGCTGACATGTTTGATTTCTTCCAACGCGGTTCCCAAAATGCCTTGTCTCGTTGACGGCTCCTCACTAAAATATCGATTTATCGATTTTATCGATCATGACGACCCCTGCCTGGCTTCTTGAAGCTCCTCAACCATTCTATTCATTTCGCGTAGTCCTCGAGCCAGAATTCCGCCACCACGAAATTCATGAGCCGACGACGGACGATCCAATGATTTTTGCCCTTTCAACTGGCGTTTTCTTTAATAGAAAAAAAATGGGGAAACGTTTGGGGTGAAGGTTTTTTCATTTACAAACCGAATATATCGATTGGGTTCCACATAGTTCTGATCCTTCTGATCCAGAATATTGATTGATGTTCCAGGTGTTGAGTCAACTATCTGAAAATTGAGCTTCAACTTTTTCTTTCCGGGAGAATAAAAGTTTAAGACCACTTCGGAAGACAAAAAACAAGAAATGGCCTAGAAAACCAAAAAATAAGAAAGAAATGACCTAGAAAACCAAATTCTTCGTTTTTTTGTCTTCCAACACACTTTTTTGAATTGTTGGCTGAGTATCAATTGAAAAAACCGTGTTTTTTTGGAAAAATTGTTTGAATTTTCTAAAAT
Source organism: Caenorhabditis drosophilae (assembly GCA_963572285.1). NCBI lineage: Eukaryota > Metazoa > Nematoda > Chromadorea > Rhabditida > Rhabditidae > Caenorhabditis > Caenorhabditis drosophilae. Next base: position 4,069,361 of record OY751560.1, on the reverse strand, counting down.
TGTCAGTGGAGCGAATTTGCAACAACAAACCCCATTTAATAAGAAAATGAAATTTTAAAAAAATCGATATTTTTTTTTACTTTCTCACCTGAATCGGTATTATCCGAGCGTTTTCAGCATGTTTGCTGCCTCTTCGTATCGGCGCTAGATCGACGTCAGCCGCTGTCGCTGCCGCTGCAGCCGTCGCCGTCACACTTTTTCTCTTCGTATGATTGTGCTTCGCGTAGTTCGATTGTCGTTCGGCGGCTCGTTTCAACGCTTGTCCCAGTATTCCGCCGCGTGGTGACGATAGAATCCGATCGTCGTCTTCATTGTTCATTTTTCATCAAACACGATTTTTTCGATTCGATTTATCGATTTTTTGATCCACTAGAAATGATGCTCAACAACAAAACAAGGAAGTAGGATGAAGCTGAAACTTTCTTCTACGCGTTAGGCATCAGAAAAAAAAAGAAAAGTGGGGGTGGATGGGGGGTGGAAACAAAATGAGAACCCACAATTGTCAAAGTCGCAATAATTGTAGGGAGGGAGGGGGAGGAGAAGGGGGAGGAGCGAAAAGAAAGTTTTTTTTTGTTTGAAGAATCGGCAATTTAATAAAAAATAATCCAGAAATTCGTATACTTATTGTTTGGCCTGTATTTAAGGAAAATTCAAAAAAAAATTGTTTCGCGCCAAAAAATTTTCTTTTACATGTGAAATTTGGATGGGAAAGAGCCCAACAATTTCAGTGGAGCGCGATTTCGAAATTCTGATGAAACTTATTTGGGGAAGAAAAAGCGCCACAATTTCAGTGGAGCGCGATTTCGAAATTCTGATGAAACTTATTTGGGGAAGAGCCCGACAATTTCAGTGGAGCGCGATTTCGAAATTCTAGTGAAACTTTTTTTGGGGAAGAAAAAGCGCCACAATTTCAGTAGAGCGCGATTTCGAAATTCTGATAAAATTTTTTGGTGAAGAAAAAGCGCCACAATTTCAGTAGAGCGCGATTTCGAAACTTTGATGAAACTTTTTTGGAAAAGAGCCCGACAATTTCAGTGGAGCGCGATTTCGAAAACTCAAATAAATGTGGATTTTTTGCCTTTTTAAAGCAAAGTTGACGCCTTATAAATTTTAAATCTGATGACCTTTTAACCTTCAAAACGAGAAAACAAAAATTTTTGTTCTATTTTTATCCCAAAATTTTGAATTTTATTAATACTTGAGTGTTGTGCTAAATTAAATTTCAAAAAAAATTCGGCCTTACAAAATTAATACAACTGTCACAGAGAGAGAGAGAGAGAGAGCGAGAGGAAGAGAGAGAGAGAGAGAGAGAATTAGAGAGAGAGAGAGAGAGAGAGAGAGAGAGCGAGAGAGAGAGAGAGCGAGAGAGAGAGAGAGAGAGAGAAACAACTATCAAAAAATCACGATTTCTTGATTCACAAATTAATTCAACGAAAACTCAAATGTTTTCCTTTTCGCGCTCAAAACTTCAAAAATGTCATTTCAATAGAGCGCAAAAGCTTCGTTCTTTTCCCTCCCATTTTATTCATATTGAAGTGTTGTTTTCAGCACTGACAAATTAAATTTGGGGCAGAGTTCAGCTTAAAAATTAGTAAAAAACTAAGAGAGAGAGAGAGAAAGAGAGAGAGACACAGAGAGAGAGAGAAAAAAGTAACAAAAAAAAATAGAAGAAAAGAAAAGAAAAAAGTAATAATACTAATAATAATAATAGTTGTGGTCGTGGTGGTGGTGGTGGTAGTGAGATTGAAAGTAGATTCAGAAAAATGAGGAAAAGGAGGGAGAGGGGGGAGGGGGGGAAGCAGAGAAAGAGAGAAACAAGAGAAACACACTTTGTAAGTTTTTAGTTGGGATTTGAGAAGAATAAAACCACCTCCCCCCCCCCCCTCCCTTTTATATCCATTTGGGTTCTTTTTTTTTTCTCAGTTTCTGGAGCTCTTTTTCTCTCTCTCTCTCTCTCTCTCTCTCTCATTCAACATTTTTTCGAAGGGTGTGAGAGAGAGAGAGAGAGAGAGAAAGAGAGCAGGTGGATATGTATATATTTTTATAAATTCGGGTGTCCCCCCCCCCCCCCCCACCCTCCTCCTCCTTTTTTCCTCACTCAAAATGACCATTTCCGGTCATGGACAATGCTGGGCTCTTTTCTCTCTTTCTCTCTCTCTCTCTCTCTCTCTCAACGCAGAGTGGACAAAGAAAAAAAGAAACGAATTTCTGCTTTTTTTACAACTTTCCAACGTCATCGTCGGACCCAGATTCGATGACGACATTTGAAACAAAGACAGGATGCTCTAATTGGATGGCCACGCCCACTTCGATTTGTTTTGTCGAACTTTTTTTGAGAAATTAAAAACAAATGAACAAAATTAAATGAATTTTGAGGTTTTTATGACAATAATGTGCCGATGATCACTAAAGACATCGTGGCGAGACCTTTTATTTAAAAACTCGCGCATGCGCCTTTAAAAAGTGCCAGGTACAAACTAATTAATTTTTGGAAAACCAGGAAAGAAAAAAAAATTTGGTTTTAACGTGTTGAAATAATTTTTGAACGGTGTGGTCTCGGCACGAAAACGAAAAACCCGATACCGTAATTTTGGGGTTAAAAAGTCAAGGAAGAGAAGAGCATGAAAAAAAAGACACTGAAAAACTAGAAATTTTGAAACCAACTAAAAATGTATAAAATCTCTCGACGAAAAACGTACTAAAAAACAGAAAAAAATAGGAAGGAAAAAAAAGTTTTGTGCTCACCGAACTTGGAGGGGAGATGAAACCAACGCGGGGGGGGGGGGAGGGATGGGGGAGGGGCGAATTCAGGTAAAATACTTTTAGGATAGAAAAAGAGAAAAAAGAAAAAAAGATACACAAAATATTAAAAATATAAAACCACTGAAATGTAAAGAAAAAAATAAATGAAGCATTCCGAAAGTACACCTCTCTCTTTCTCTCTCTTTTTCTCTCTCTCTCTTTTTCTCTATTCCTATTTTTCTCTCTCTCTCTTTCTCTCCCTCTCTCTCTTTTTCTCTATTTCTATTTTTCTCTCTCTCTTTCTCTCCCTCTCTCTTTCACTCCCTCTCTCTCTTTCTCTTCCTCTCTCTCTCTCTCCCTCTCTTTCTTTATTTCTATATTTGTCTTTCTATGTATCTCTCTTTTCTCTGTTTCTCTAACTCTCTATATACTTTTCTCTTTCTCTCCCTACATATTTCTCTATTTCTCTCTCTCTTTTGCTGTATTTCTATTCATTTCTCTTTTTCTCTAACTCTCTCTCTCTCTCTCTCTATTGCCCTATTTCTATTTATCCCTCTTTTTCTCTAACTCTCTATTTCTTTTCGATTTTTGCAATTATTTACGAGTACGCAACTTCACGTGAGTTGTATTGCAGACTGATGAATCTTCATAATTTTACCACAGAGCGCACTTTAACTTTTTTTTTAAATAATTTTTTCAACCAAAATCTCACATTTAATAGGAAGGTTTTAATTGATCGTTTTTACTATTAAATAATAAAAATAAATAAATTTGATTTTTAATAAAAATATATATTGTAAAAATCAATAACCGTACTTTCACATAGATATTGAGGATGTTTTCTCGGTGACTAATAAAAATATTAAAACAGACAAAAAAAAACACAATTTTTTAAAAAATTAATTTGATATAATAAAACCTAAAAAACACATATTCTTTTTTAAAATGCATCTAAATTGTTATCATCTTCTTTTGGCCTTTTTATTTCATCCATTCTTTCATCTTCATCTGAATCCGATAGTGCCAAATCATTGATCACCTAAACAAAAATGTCCAAAATCAATTCAACTTTTCTTCTTCAAAAATTCAGTTCAACCTGTCCGGTTCTTGTTGCATCATCCCACATCATTGAATCTTCATCATCCATTTGTCTCATTTCTCCTCCATCATTACTTTCATCAAAATCTGACCAATTTTCAATTATTAAAAAAAAAAGAAATTCTTTTGAAAAAAAAAACCTTCTAATGGTTCTCCATCTGTTTCCAAACAATCATCACCTTCTGGCACTTTTTGATCATCTTCAATGTTTCCTTCTGACATTTGCATATCAATCGATACTTCTTGTTTCACATCATCCAACTCATCCATTTCATCATCATCATCCATTGGCACACCATCTTGATTAATATTTGCTTCCAATTCAGCCAACTTCAATTTTTTTGTTTTTTTTTTTTTGAAATTCTTTAAATCTTAAAAACAGAGCTTTTCAAGAATTGTTACCTGCTCTTTTTTTTCCAACAATAATTTGTCAGCCATATTCAAGATTTCCAATGCTTTTGCTGTATACGCGCTTCGTTCCGACGGTCCATTAAATTGTTCCGAATTTTTGAAAATCTTCAAATATTGATTTCTTCTATTTTTTTTCCACCCCCGCCCTATTTCAACCAAATTTTTTTTACCTGATTGATATCTTTTCGAAATTGTGCAACACACGTATATTCTTTCTGTTTCGCCTTCATCTCAATTGTTCCCAGATCCATCGGATCCGACACTCGCAAATAATACAATGGCACTTTTTTCGGATCAACTCTTGTATGAAACACTGCCGACTTTGGCGTATTCTTGCATTTTTGCACAATTTCGCACAATAAATGAGCAAAGCCGACTCTGGAAACAGCAGACATTTTCGACTGAGGACCCGGTAAACATTTATCAACCTGTCGTTATCATCGAGCAGTGGATTGATTTGTTTTTCCAGCGCAATAAACTTCTCGTCTCTTTCGCACATTCGTTTTCCAGCCAATTCCAGCATTTGTTGGGCGGCTATTGTAATTATATGATTATCGCCATTGTAGAGTCTCGAGTTGTCCAGAATTTGTTTCATGTCACCCAAAAACTCTCGTCGTAGTTCATATGATTGATCGCTGATCTTGTTCTTGATCTTTTGCAAATCCATTGGATTTTTAATGATCGTATAATAATCGGGCACTTTTTTCGCGTTCACCGGAATCAAATGATGATCCGATCCCGGTATCGTTTTGATTTCGTTCACAATTTCTGTTAGTAATGTTGACATCGTCACTTTTGGATCGGCTCTCAATCGATGAACACTTTTCGCCGGACCATGAAGATAATCTTCTTCTGGCATCACTGACGTTCGACGCTTTGTTGATGCTACGCTTGATGTTCGACCAGCTCGAATCTAAACAATTTTTTGATACAATCCTACTCCATTTTCTTTGTCACTCACCCCTGCTGAATGTGGTGTCATCGGTGTTTGTGATGATGATGACATCATTGAGTATCCATCTTCTTCATCAATTATTTCTTCAATATTTGTTGAGTTCATCACCATCATACTGCTGTTTCCATCATCTGTACTGACAGAATCCAATCGTGATGCTGATGCTCTGCAAACAAATTTCAGATTTTTTTCAGATTGCAGTCAAGCTTCTTCTTCTTTTTTTTTCAAACTCAAACTCTACTTTGTTTTCTTATTGCTTCCCGATTGCGAGCTCATATTAAGCAATAATGCTCGTTTATTGATCTTCAATTTTGTTCCTTCCATTGACATCACTTCACCGAGTGCCAACATTCCACCAGCTTCTTCTTCCACTTCCTCCTTTATTGGTGTTGGCGGCTCTTTGCCGAACAATGGACAATTCTTGTTGGTTTTCATGTGTCCAAATCCAAGGCATGCGCTACATCTCATTTTTTGAAGGTTCGGCTTGACTGGCACCGGCTTCTTCTCGACGTGCGTTGCTTTCGGCGTTTTCGCCAACTGTTTCTCCTCATTCTTCTTCATTCGTCTTAATTGATCTTGAAGACGTCGCTTCTTCTTTCGTTTTTCTTCTTTGTATTGCTCATCCATTTGAGCGTAGACTTGAATGAAAGTATCATCACGTGTCATTCGAATTCGGGTGTATGCTTCAATGAGTTGCGGCCGCGTCACCACTTCGACTCGCGTCTGAAATTTATTCATTTTTTTTTTAATTTTGGCTAAAATATCGAATTTTCTTACACTTTTCGTTCCATCAACATTTTTGATTGTTCGATAAATCTTCAACTTCTGATTCGCTGTTATTCCGCTGATTTTCGATGCCGACATCGCGACGTCTTCGCCAATTTTCGACGCGTTCTTCTTTTCTTCAGCTGTCGCCTCTTTTTTATTCGCACCATTTTCTGTTTTGTTGACTGTATTGCCATGAATCATTCGCTTCAAATCTTGCCGCTCTTTTTCCTCATTTTCATATTCCATTCGTGCCTTTTCTGACATTGAAATATTCTTTTTGCCCTTGTTTGCTTCAAGCATATTTTCCAATCTTGTTGCCAATTCTTCATTGTCTGAATCCACACCTGAACTGTCATCGTCTGTTGATAATGCTTCTGGATTTGCCAATGTTCTGAAATTTCACATGGTTTTTCCTTTTTTCCACAATCACAAAATCCTTACTGATTTTGTAGATCGAAAATTCGTTGACAAAACTTGCGATATTTTTCTTGCATATCTGCCGAACTGAATCGTGTATTTCCTCTGGCGAAACGAGCCATTCCAGACACTGCTGTAATTTTTTTTTTCAATTTTTTCAATTTTTTTTTTTCAAATTTCAACCTTCGCCTTCTTTTGACGTTTTTGCTGCCTGTGTTGATAATGTTCGTATCACATCTATAATTTCCCATCTTGTCAATGCATTTATCTGCAAATTTTTTGTTGAATTTCAGACAACAACACAAATTTCAAGCTTGGATTTCAATTTCTCAACACATTTCTTTTTGTTGTGAAATTTCGAATGATAAAATCACCTCTTCTTCTTTGACACCATAACCTCGACAAATTTCTTTGGCTTCTTTCAATGGCAATTTTCTCAAATCCGCGTTCGTTCCCGTCACCAACTTTTTCGGCACTGGTGGCGCGTCGTCTTTGTGCGGCTTCTGAGATACTCTCACGTACGAGAAACCTTGACCGCATCCTGTTGGATCGGCAATTCCAGTTTGATCGAGCAGACATTTGTCTCGTTGTGACGCCAGAAATGATCGTGTCGTATTCCATGGAGCGCATTTGATCTGAAAAAAAAAAGAATTCAAATCAATGCCATTTTTGATCGTTTCTTGATATCACCTCATCCTCAATTGTCACTTCATCATCTGATGCTTCCTCATTTTCTGGTGTGAAAAAATATTTCTCACCATATCCAGCGTCCTGAAAATGATTCAATTTGTCTCAATTCGGGGAGGAAGAAAAATCAATTTTTATACTTTCAATCTTTGCTCAGCGGCCAACATACTGAATTGAACGCAACACATTTCAGGTGTCACCATTGCTAAGACTTCCTCTTTTGTTGGTAATCGAAATTCGGGTTTGAGAACCTGGAAAGAATCGATAATCGAAGAATCAGCGTGTTTTTTTTTCTCAATTTTTTGTTTACCCAATAACTTTCTTGTCCTGATCCAGGCCTTGTGAATTGTGAGCATTGTTTCAATCGTTTACGAATATTACTTTCAGCATAATGCGGAAATGCCGCCTTTAAAAAAAAATGAAGAAAATAATTGATTTGTGTTCATTTTGTTGCTCAAACTATGTATTCTTTCAAAAACCTACTCGAATATCTTCCATTTTCAATCGTCTTGGCGTGTGCTCACTTGCCCAGAATAATCGATAAATGTAGGCGAACAAAAAATCACGAACAAACACTGTGGCTCGTTTCGAGTTTGGCGATGGAACTTCGTACAATGGGCATTGTTGACCAGCGACGAACAGCGATGGACACTTTCGTACAAACCAACTGAAGACAAAATCGTTTCTTTTCAGATTTCATTAAGACAAATGATTGTTTTTACCTATTTTTGTGGCGAATCAATAGAAAATCTGTTGATTTTGGCTGATGATGAAATATTGGAGCTCGATACATGTTATTTTCGATACTTTGCAAAAATTGACCAGATTGAAGCTGACCCAGAAACGGAACTTGATGAGAAAATGCCATTTCACCATATTCAAATGTTGGCTCGGTATCATTTCCAGGCTTCTAAAGATCAATAAATTTATCTTCTTTTGTTTTTCCTCCATAGAAAATTGCTCACCCTTTTATAATAGTTTTTAATTTTTCCCGCCATTCCGGGCTGTGACAACACCACCGGATGCTCTTCACTGTATTCAATCATTACCAAATCGCCATCTTTTCCCGTCAAATCGGCTACATCTCTCATGAAGAAAATGTCGCCGCCACCTTCGGCTGTTTTCATCTTTTCGCGCAACTCATTTATACGATTCTGATGTTTCGTCACTGTTGAAATGGATGTGAAGCGATTTGTTGAGAAGCATCTCAAAATTCGCCGACTAAGTTGTGGACGATGAAAGTGGCGAAGTTTGAACGCTGTCAAGAATGTCGGGAAGAATGATCGGTGAATGTTTTGAGCTGGTGTTGAGTGTTGAATCAGCAATGAGTTACTTGATAAAGTTCTTTAAAAGACATTTTTTCTGGTTTTTTATTGTAAATTCCAATTAAAATTAAATTAAGAAAAACAAAATCAACAAACTTTGCTGTTCCTTTTGGAATATAATAGTCATCATTGCTCAAATTAAATGGATCCTTGTCGGTGAATTGAGCCATTGAGCTTTCCATTTGTTCTTCTTCCTCTTGTTTCTGTCGCTGTTGAACTTGTCCGAGAATCATTTTTGATTTTTTCGTGTACTGATTCTCTTTTCGATCGCCACTTCCGCCACAACCTCGATCATCTTCACTTCGCTTATCTTCGGGCATTCCATAGATTAATGGATCATCATTGAAATCAACCATTAGCATTATTGGCTCTGGATTTTCTGGCATGTTGTCCGCATCCCAAATCACATTGCTCTCCCAATTCATCAAATCCAAATCGGATGGCGCTGATGGAAATATTGAATGGGTCGGTGTCGGATTGAACACTTGATCAGTTCCCGTCACCAAATTGATTGGCATTTGTGATTGAACTCCGGATGGATCAAAAATTCGTTCGAACGCTCCATTATTTGCTGAAAAGTTATGAATTAAAAAAAATGTTATTATCGATTTTTTGCATTTTTTACCAGCATACACGAAATGTTCATAGGATCTTGTATATTGAGTTGGAATCCATCCACAAGTTGGTACGCGATCATTTGTTAATTCATCAAGAAGCTGAATTTTATTGCATTTTTTATTTAAATATTTCTCTTGTTTTGAATCAACCTTTTGACGAACTTCATCTCCATCTAAAATTACTTGATTCTCCCAATTGATAATTTGATAAGGCATCAAGATATCATCAGAAGTTCCACATCCTTTTTCAAATGTTTCAATATTTTTCTCCACTTTTAATATTTTCTCGTCATTTGTTGAGGATTCTTGCCTATTTGGACGTGAAATCGATACAGACGGTTTCTGAATTTTCAGTTTTTTTTCTTTCTTTTTGAAAATCAATCGATAAATAAAAAACTTTTGTTTTGAATCCATAATTAACACTTGTTGACGTTGATGGAACATTCATCATATCATACCAAATTTTTGCTGGGCCTGTCCTCCATGGTTGAATTATTTGATTTTCTTCATTTTTTTTCGAATCTTTATCTTCATTTTCACTTTCAGGTCGAATTAATGAAATCTGAGCCATTATTTTTAAAGAACGGTTTTTCAATTAAAAAAAAAACAACAAATCTTCTTACTTCTTGATCTAACATCATCATGTCTGGTTCGACTTTTTCCAAAACATTTAATTTAATTTTTTTCGTTTCGGGACCTTTCACTTCTTCATTTTTCAGTTTTTTATGAAACGTTTTTGATGGCCACCAAATTTCGGGTTTCGATGATGGTTTAATATTTGAAGCGAATAACCTCGAAAATCTCAACACTTTATTTGGCGCGAAGTCTTTGAAGAAAAGCCTAAAATTCAAATATTTTTTATTTATTTGAAAATTGTTCTCTTCAAAACCTTGGATCAATATTATCTAATGATGGATGCAATATTCCAGCTAACGGTGCATCATCTCGCAACGATGGCCGGATAAATTTCTCCTCTTCGATTTTTTCAGCATTTCCATTAATTGTTGCTTCTTCATTTTTAATAGTTTCCTTTAATTATTTTAATTAAAAAATATTTTTACTAATTTTTAATGAAAGAAAAAACTACATTTTTTTCGTCATCATCGTTTTGTTCAATATCAATCTCCTCCTTTACTTCATACGCTGAAAAAATGTTGAATTAAACATTTTCAGACTTAAAAAAAAATTCAAATTTCCAACCTTTATTTGTTGCACACGGATGATTCACAAAATAATCGCTCAAATCAGCATATGGATCTGGTGATTCAATCCCCTTTTCACCCTGAGAAAAACATTTTTTTTGTCGTTTTTCTTTTCGTTTCACTCACTTCATCAATTATTCCATTAGTCAAAATTGGCATTCTATCGTCATATTCTGTCAAAATCAAATAAAAGAATTATCGATTTCTAAAAAATACAAAATAAAAATTCGAATCTTTTTAAATCTCAATTTTTTTGAATTTAAGAAAAAATAATGATGTCGTGTTGAAAACACGCTTGCACTAACAAAAACAAAAATTAATTTTACAAGAATTTTATTAGAATATTAGTTGCAGTTTGGTTCATCTTACATGAAAAACGTAAAAATTTCAATTTTGAACAAAAAAAAACCCCTGAAAATTGAGTAAAACATAAAACCAAAACATTTCAAACTCAAATTGAAAGAGGCAATGTTAGTAAGTGAGAAGTCGATTATATCTGGCACCCATAAGTTTTTTTTTGTTTAGTAGAAGAACAAAAAAGTGACAAAATATTGTACAAAAATTGATTGGGAATCAGTTTGGTGGAAATGTATTTGTCATTCCAATTAATTGATTCACTTCAGGGCTTGACATCATTCCGGATACGTCTGTTGACATGTCTTGTAAATATTCAAACTCAGCCAACGCATTTCTTTCCATTTTTCCAAATCTTAAACATTTTTTTTTGACCGAAATCATTTCAGGAAAAAATAATTCGTTTTCACAAACCTTTTATAATGTTTCGCTTGTACTGTTGGCCTTGGCGGATTGAATTTCACTAATCCACCCTTCTTTTTTAATTGCTTTTCTATCAAGCTGCATCGCTCTTCTTCTGAACTCGAGGATGAAAATTCTTCTTCTCCGTTTTTTCTCTTTAAAATTAACATTTTTCTTTATTTTTGTTGTTTTTAAACTCGTCTACCTTTATCCATGTTGATCTTCTCGTATAAATTGGCTCCTCCTTTTCAATAATCGATTGATCTGGATTAAATTCGATTCTTGGAACTTCTTTTTGATTTGATACTAAATCCGAATCCGAATGTGATCTTAAAATTTCAAGATTTCCTTTTTTGTTTCAAAAAATAACTTTACCTTGTCATTTCACCACTTGTTGTTATTGCCGATGTTCGATGCTGAATTTCTTTCTTTCCTCCATTCATTCCATGGCCTAACTTTATTCCATAATCTCGCCGCATTTCACACGGTGACGAATCCCGATCCGAACTTTCTCCAGTTCGGAATATTCTCACCTCATCTTGAGTGTCCATGTCATCTTTTAATGAGTTTGGCATCGGATTGACAATCAATGTTTGTGTCATATTATCGAACACTCCAAATGGTTGATTTGATGTCATTGACATTGTTTCAGGAAAACAAAGTGCTTCGCCAGCTCCTTCTGAACTTCGCTCCATATCGGCAGCTGAACATTTAAAAATATTAATTATCGGCAGAACATTAAATATTTAAAAAAAACCTCCTGAATAAGGACACAACAATGATGATGTATTAACACTTTCATCATTTACATTTTCATCACATCCAGCTTCTAATAATTCAATTTTGCTATTTGCATCGTGAAGCATTTTTAATAAATCGCTTTTTTGTTTTCTTTCCGTTTCCATTTGTGATTTTAATAAAGAGTATTGACGATGCATTCGATCGTGAGACTTTCTAAAGATAAAAAACTGTAATTTTTTAATCCATTAAACAGCAAACTTTAATCTATAATTTTCTTCCTGTAATATTTCAATTTGTCTTGTCATTGTTGATCTTTCCTCGTTCATTCTTCTATGCATTTTCTGAACTTTTGCCTCTAAATGATTGTTTCTCGCTTCCATCTGTAACACTTTATTCTTTATTTGCATTATTTAAGATTATTTACAGATCGAATTTTTTCTTCATAAATTTCATCTTCATCTGATTCATAAGTGTTAATATTATCATATTGTTGCCGAGCGACCATATTACGATAAGCCATTTGTGATGGGCTTATTCTTCCATTCATAAATTCAGAACGTCGATTTTCAATTCTACAGAAAAACAAGACAGAATTGAGAAGAATTAAAAATAACTTACAAAGCAAAATCGTCTCTTCCTCTTCTTTTTTCCTTTCCTGATCCTTTGTCGATACTCATCACGTTTTTCCGATCGGAAAACATTGAAGCATTTAACTGTTTTTTATTCGATCCTTTTTGCTTTTCATATTCAGTGTCCATTGGAGCACCCGGACAAGATCTTGGACCTGAATATCTTTTGAATATTTTAAAAATGTTTTTAAACTCCAAACCTCTTGTTGTTTTTGGAGCTGTAATAACTGCATATGGACTTTTTAATCGTAAATCTATATTTTTCGGTGGCTCGCCCATATAAACTTGATCAGAAAATTTTGATTTTGAGGGTTTCAACGAATTTGTGTTAAATGTGACGCTCTAAAAAAAGAAATTCGAAAAATAAATAAAAATTCAAACATACCGGCAAATTTTCTTTATTCCCATGTTTTTTATTAGTTTTGAACATTTTCATTAGAGATCCCATTCTGAAATCTTAACTTTTCAAATAATTTAAAAAAACCAGGAAAAAAAATAATTTTAAACAATTTTAAAAAACGCTAATAAAATGCGTCCAAGATTCAAATTATCCTATTGATGACGCTTGTGCATTTTGGCGTCACTTGTAACACAACGCACACAACACAACACACCTGACGACATTTTTTAAAAATTAATTTCATTTCATTTTATTGTCCTGGAAATTAAAAAAACTTACAAAATTAAATATTATTTTATTTAACAATAAAAAATGTTCCTAAATGGAAAATTTATATTTAATTTTTTTATCATATTTGATTTATAAACAGAAAAAGGCAAGATGCTGTTTTTTTCTTTAAAACGTAAACAAAAAAAAACCACCGTAAATTAAGAAACGATAAAATCACATCAATTAAAAAGAACCGATTTACACATGAATTATGAATTGTGAAAATTCAACTATATAGTTTCAAATAATACATTAATTAAATTACAACTCTGCTAGATACTTTGATAAATCTTCCGAATTTGTATCTTCTTCCGTATTTTCAGCTTTTTTTGGAATGTCAATTTCTTCAAACTTTTCTTTGATTTTTAAACGAATTATACCACTATCTTCTGCATATTGAATAATCTCACAAAAGCGCCCACTTATGAAATCTATGGAATAATTGCATGGTTCTGGTTCAGTAATGGAAACAGCTATAAACGTATTTCTTTCACAAATATATTTCACTACAGCCTTTCTGAAAATTATTGATTTTTTTTTTAATTAATTTCAATTTTACCTATGAGCTCCAGTTTCTTCGCATATATCTCCTTTTGTATAAATATTACTAACTTGGAAAACCTGATTATCCGCCTAAATTATTTCAAATAAAAATTGGAAAAAATTTTTCGATTCTTCGCGAACTATATTCAATCCTCTCGTTGCTTTTTCTTCTTCAACCCATGCTTTTTGGATTTCTTCATCAAAATATCCTAACATTACTTTCGTTTTATGACCATTCGGCTCTTCATGATATTGAAGAATATGCTTCCCGTAACAAAACTCATATTTCCAAAATCCATCACCTTCATGAACAAAACAATTTGCAAACAAATTATTCAATGTATCTTCAACTATTGCCGGAGCATTAACAATTGAAACGAATTTATTCTCAAATCTATATAACTTTTTATTAACCACAAAACATTTTTCTTTTCTGAATAAAAACCTTTTTTTTGAAACAAGCACAACTTCCTTTTTTTTGTTCGAATTAGAATCTAAATCATCTAAATCAACTGGTTGAACATATTCTTTTTCTTCTTCTTCTTCTTCTTCCTCTTCTTTTTCTTTTTCAATTTCATCTTCCATTTTTGTTATTGTGTATTCTCTTTGAAATGTGCTATCATGAAAATCATGAAGATTCTGTAAAGCTTTTGGCTTCGCACTTTCTTCATCGTCTGCTTCTTCATTCCAACAAAGTATTTCATGATCCTTGTTTTTTGCCAATTTATAAGAAGGATGATTGCAAATTGTATTTGTCATAATTATAACCTGAAATAACAAAATTTTTTCAGAATTTTTAATAAAAAAAAACAATTTTTTTTTTACTTCATATTGACAAGACGCAACTTCTGTTACTGATAATAATTTATGTTTCAATGTTTCAACACAAATATAAATAACTTTTGTTGTCCTTGGTTTTCCAGTCACATCACAGGTTGTTCCCCGATTATAATCAACTGAATAATATGGATAATCTTCATTTTCAATCCGTTTTTTTTGAGGATTCAGAATTTCAGCATTGGTTTTCTAGAAAAAAAACACGTATTTTTTAAATTCAAATTTATTGAAATAATCAACCTTGTTTGGAAAATCTTCATGAAAACTTCCTAGAAAATATTCCGTGCGAACAACTTGACCAAGTTGCGATTTTTCCTCATGAAATTGAGTTAAATAACGACCATGACATACTTGATAAGCCCAATAAACATCATATAAGTATGAACAAGTATGAGTTGAATATAACTCTTTTTTTAGCATTTCATCCGGACTTGGCCCATCATACTTCGCTACATTTGATTGCTGAAAATATTAGGAAAACATTTTTTTTGGTAAACAAACTTTTGATTAATTTTTACTATTTTTTCAACAACCGGCATTTTGCACACAAATCTTTCATTATTTCTGGTTGTTATTTTTAATAAATCATCTGAGTTGTCATTAATTTCAGGGTTTAAAGGATCTTCAATCTGAAAATTTGAAAATTATCTATTTATTTTGTTTAAAGTACCTTTATTTTTGTAGCATCATCTGTAAATGACAAATAATAGTGGATTGAGTCGTCAATTTTTTCGGTTGAAATCCTTGATGTAAGCAGAATTAAAGTGAGACTTAGATTTAATAAACTCATTTTTGCAAAAATCTTGATTTTTTGCTATCAAAAATTGAATGAATGTTGGCTTTTAATTATTTTTGATATTAAATAAATAAAGCGACATTAAAAAGGTTACTTTGAATATTTTTTTAGGAAATTTATTCCGCTGACGCACATTTCGTGCAAACACCGCCACGTAATTCCTCACTATTTTGCTTTCTTGGCCATTTTTTAGAGCCAATATTTGAGGAGCAAAACACTTTTTTTTTATTGAAAAACGTGTAAATAAATTAATTTTTTTAAATTTCAGATCATGTACTTTCAGTAAAATTACAATTCGTCTTAAAGTTTTAAAAAAATTAGAAATTTCCTTTTTAAATTAATTATTCATTAATTAAATTTCTATTTTTTTTTCAAAATTAATTCCAAACATGTTGGCGCATGATTTTCTAAAAAAAGATGATCGAGTTTTCACCCCAACTGAATCATCAAGGTATTTAAATTTTTAAAAATTACTGAAAAAACTTTTTTTTTACATATTTCAGATCCGCTTCATATTTCTGTGTTTTAGTTTTAACGAAAATTCTTCGATGTGTCGGAATATTTTTCATTGATATTCTCGCAAAAAGTGCGCACGTTGTTGAAATTCTTTGGCTTTCAAAATTATTGTAAGTGAATTTGAATTTAAGCGGGTGAAAATTCAAAAAAAAAAATTTCAGCTCATCTTTCATTCTTTTCCCAGTTCAAAAGCCTTTATCAAATGGAAAATCTCTTCGAAAATCGTTGTTGGCTAGAATTGGAAAATTAGCATTTATTAATAGTTTAATTGAAATTTTATGGTTCTATGGAATAACTTTTTGTGGGCCATTAAGATCGGTTTTAGTCTTTGAACTAAGCCCGTCTGTAATTCTAGTTGCATTTTTAACCTTTTTTAAAGTATTTTTAAAAATAATTAATTTCTAAAAATTCAAAAAAAAAATTAAAGGGTGGTCCAACTTCAACTCCATCTAAAACTCGTGGATTTCTTCTTTTAATTATTGGATTTGCTGCACTTTTTCTGATGGATCAAGATGGAACAATTGAAGATGCACATCGTAAACCTTTAAAAAAAATTGTTTTTCAATTATTTTTTTAACAGAGAAAGCTCATGCTCATCATAGTGGCCTTAATCATTTATTCTATCATTTGATTGGAATGTTCGGAGTAGCTGATCATCAAGGTGGAATTGTTATTCTTCTTTTATCAGTTCTTCTTCGAATTGGCTATGAAACATCCTTCCGTCATTTGGCTGTTGAAATTGGAGGACCAAAGCGGCTTTATGCCTTGGTAACACCAGCAACAGCGGTCATTTTAACACCAATTGCCGTTTTGTCATGGGCTCTTTCAGCAGCGGTCAGCTTTTGCTTTTAATATTTTTTTTTTAAATATGAATTTTTAGGCAACGTCACAAATGGGATATTTTGAATTTGTGGTTCTTCTCATTGTAGTTACCGTATTTGTTTTTGTTTTAGATTTTTATGCTGAAAGTATCTGCTTTCAAGTAAAGTTTTTATCAAAATAATTTCAACAAAAAACCCAATAATTTTTAAGCATGTTGCGGATCCAGTGATGGCATCAGCTCGATGGTCTCCAATCACAATGTTTACATGTTCTTTAGGATTAGCTTACTTGTGGTATGGAAGTCAAAACTTAGCTTCACATGCTTTAACTGGCGGTGTTGTCGTCACAGTTGTTTGTTTTATTTTAGGTAAGAATTTTAGATTTTTTAAAATGAAAAATGTGTTAAAAATATTCAGCTTCAATATCGTTAACGTCATCAAGTCAACCAAAACACCGAGGAGGTCATTTTGTTGGAATTTCAAATACAGGATTACCCTTATTCACATATAGTGAAGCATTTTTGCAAAGAACATCAAAATCAATGATGTTATTCATTAAAGTTTAATTTAATTTGACGAAAAATTGAAAAAAAAAAACGAATTTCCAGGAAACTTTACATGAAATTCTAGCAAATTCAGATTCTCGACGAATTTTTTGGTTTCTGTGTGTAAATTTAGGATTTTGTGGAGTCGAATTTTTGTATGGATTTTGGACGAACAGTTTAGGATTAATTTCTGATGGATTCCACATGCTTTTCGATTGTAGTGCATTGGTTTGTTATCAGAATTAAAGAGAGAAAGAAAGAAAAAATCAATAGTTTTCAGGTTATGGGATTAGTTGCGTCAGTAATGTCAAGATGGCCACCATCAAGACACTTTACCTATGGGTTTGGAAGAGTTGAAGTGAAAATTAGAAACAATTTTTTTCTTTTTTTTTTGGAAAATTAAATAAAAATTTCCAGATCTTATCAGGATTTATCAATGCTCTTTTCCTGTGTGTAATTGCTCTTTTCATTCTAATCGAAGCACTGGAACGACTTTTCGATCCGCCAAACATCAATACGGATCGGCTGTTATTTGTCGCAATATCTGGATTATTAGTGAACTTATTCGGAATGTATTCACTTGGTGAGCATGGTCACTCACATGGCGGAGCATCACATGGACACTCACATGGCGGTGCGTCGCATGGTCACTCACATGGTGGAAATGCAAATATGCAAGGAGTATTTTTACATGTGTTAGCTGATACATTAGGATCAGTATTTGTTATCATCTCAACACTTTTAATTGAATGGTGAATTTCTTTTTTTTTTGTTTTCAAACATTTTTAAGCATTTTTGTTGGTTTTAAGGTTTGGATGGGTTTGGGTTGATCCATTTTGCTCATTAGTTTTATCGCTTCTAATTATTGGATCAGTTTATCCGTTATTGACATCAAGTATAAGCACATTACTGCAAAATATTCCAGATGAAGATGAATTTGAATATCATGTACAAGAAATTTTAGAGGTAACCAAAAAGGAGGAGAAAGAAGAGGAGAGAAAATCAAAGTTTTGCAGATTGAAGGAGTTGAATCATATTCGAATGCTCACATGTGGCAACTAAAATCAGATTTGAATGTGGCAAGTGTTCATGTTCAAGTCAAATCAGATGTTAATGGACAAATGATTCGACATCGAGTAAAAATTGACATTTTTTTGAGAAGATTTGGTGAAAACATCAAACTATTGATACATTTAGGTAGCGAATTTGTTGAAATCAACCGGAGCCAATCATTCGACAGTTCAAGTAGAGAAAAATGAATTTACACATCGAATACAACAAATTTGTCCGGGTTATAAAATTGGTCATACGGTAAGAAATATAATTAATAATTAAAAAAAAATAGGTCAAACAAAAATGTTGCAGGTGGCTAGAGGAACTGTAATTCGAGAGATTCGAAATAAACACGGTCATTCACATGATCATGGACATTCTCACGATGGTCATGATCATGGTCATGCGCATTAAATTTTTGTTCCAAAAATTGTTTAGTTGGGAAAAGCTTAAATTTCATTGGACTGTGATGAATTGAAAATTAACGTTTTAGTGTCTGTCTTTATTGTGATAATTGATCTGTTTTTCTTTCTATAATCAAATGATAGCTGAAATATTAGAGAGCTTCTACTTTGTCTTTTTTTTTTGTTTTTAATAATTTATTTAAGCCTTTAAAATATCATTTTTACACATTTCATTTACTTTAAGTGGAGCTCCATTTTGGAGAGCGTTTTTCAGCAAAGGCATTCATTCCTTCTTTCCGATCATTCTGAAAATGCTTTTTTTGTTGTTGTAAAATTTTTCTTTTGTTAAAATGTTTAAAACCGTAGCAAAAGTTGATTGAAACAAATGTTTTTCAATTTTCAATCCCTGATCTAAACTGGTTTCATAAGCTGAGTTGACTGATTGCTTAACGGTTTGTACAATGATTGGGGAATTTTTGGAAATTCGATCGGCAAGCTTAACAGCTTCATTAATCAGCTCAGAAGCTGGAAATACTTTGCTCACAAGACCGATTTGAAGAGCTTGCTGAGCATTGATTCGATCGCCAGTTAGACAAATCTGAAAATTGATTAAAATGAAAAAGTGAAAGAAAGAATGAAAGTTCAACCTCCATCGCAATGGATTTGTTAACAAATCTCGGCCACCGTTGAGTTCCGCCCAATCCTGGAATTGTGCCAATGTTGATTTCAGGTTGACCGAATTGAGCTCGATCGCCAGCATAAATAATGTCGCACATTAAAGCGAGCTCAGTTCCACCGCCTGAAAGTTTTTTTGGGGATCATCAAAAACCGGCTCGAATCGGATTACCTAGTGCGAATCCGTTCACGGCGGCGATGACGGGCTTTTTGATTTTCGATAAAGTATCCCAGTTGTCGAAGTGACTGAAAGGAAACTGTTTTTGACTGAAGAAAATCAAGGAATGTTGTAAAAACGCTCTATTGATAATTTAAACAAGTAAACATTTGATACTCATTCAACATCCGTTCTTTTTTTGAAGTACGCAGCCAAATGTGTTCTTCGGTTTTTCAAAAACTATAAAAAATCAAACTTTTTCTGAAAAACGTCTGAAAATTCAAGATTCGCCATTTCTTTGATGTCGGCACCGGCGGCGAATGATTTCTCATTTCCCGTCAAAACTAAAACTTTGAATTTTGGATCTTTGTCGATTTTCAGCAAAGCAGTTGAAAGCTGAAAATACGGGGAAACTTGAGAAATGCCTTTTCGTGGTGAGACCGTTTTATTTTTCTCCAAACAATTCGCCAAGGCGCATCCAACCAAAACGAGTTTATGGTCTCACCACGCTCACGTTTGTTTTTTTTACCTCATTCATCAACTCTTTACAAAGAGCATTCAAAGCCGCTGGTCGATTCAAAGTGATCAACGCCACGTCATCATTGGCTCCACGTGTTTCAACCTTTATCAACTTGTAAGAATCTCAAAACCGTGGAATTGTGGAGCAACGTAGTGACAGGAAAAAAAGTGAAAATCTTACCCAAAGTCAGTGAGGAAATGTCGAGCAAAACATCACCGGTCGACATTTCTTGTTTGTTGTCTGAAAAAAAAGAAAAAAAAGAATGAAAAATACGGGAAAATTTATCAATTTATCAGTTGGTGATAAAAAAAATGAGCCCACCACATTTTTGTGTTGCCAATGAACGATCGGACGACTTTGTTTTTCTTCGATGGCAACTAATTTGAGCGTTTCAATCGATTCTCGAAAACCAGCGAAGAGACGCAGGACGAGAGAAAAAATTCCGAAATTGTCGCCAAAAAACCGTGCGATGGGGCGGAGCCAAAAAAAAATTTTAAAACATTTTTTTATTTTCTGTGCCTTGTTCACGTCAATTGCAATCAAGTCTCCGCCCATAACTCTGTGCCGCGTTACCAACAAGTGAGGTTTTGAAAAATGTCGAAAATGCTTAACGTGAAACAAATTTTTCGTGACCTTTAAGAATGAAAAAAACCGGGGAAAAAATTTAAAAAGTGGAAAACTATTTTTCCACTTTATTTCGGTCATGAGCTCTAAGAGTTTTGTGAGTTTTTTGATTTTTTCCCGGGTATTTTTGAAAAAAAAAAAAAGTTATTCAGGCAAAATTTTCTCGAGTTCCACCAACAAGACAATTAATTCCCAACACTTATGCGGTAATTTTTGAAAAAATTTTCACAATTTCACTGAGTAGCAACCCCGAAACTGTGTTGATACGCAGTTGAAAAACATTTTTTTTAGAAGATTTTTATTTAAAATAAGTTTCGCTGCGCAGCAACCATTTTTCGATGATGATACGCAGTTTGAACCAAAATTAACTTTTTTGATTTCAAAATTTTTTTTTGAAAAAAAAACTGTGCATTGGAGCGTAATTGCTTCCTTTATTTTTTTTGTTGCAGAAAGGCGATTTTTTGATTCGAAAATCGGATATTAAAGAAAATCGAATAACCGAAATTTGGTCAATCGAGAATCACGTTCTGATCCTTAAATGGATTCCATGCTTCGACGATCCCAACACATTTATAATCACCGATCGATACAATCTATACAACATCAATGATTCTGACAAATATTTTTTACTAAATTTCAGCTTTTCTCAAGTCACAAATGCAAGAGATAATGGAGTGAGTCCCTCTCTCTCTCTTTCTCTCTCTCTCTCTCTCTCTCTCTCTCTCTCTCTCTCTCTCTCTCTCTCTCTCTCTCTCTCTCTCTCTCTCTCTCTGACCGCATGGCCTAGAAAACCAAAAAAAAAGGGTGGTTTTCTAGGCCATCTCGAGATTCAAAAATTGTTGAACTCATTTCAGGTGGTGAAATTGTTTTCGTCGTAAGACCCGTTTATTTTAAAAGCTCACATAACCTTTATTATTGTTATTATCGATTTATATTATGAATATATATTTTTGGAAGAAGAATTAAAAAGAAGAAGAAGAAGAAGAAGAAAAAAAATGGAAATTAATGGAAGTTTCAGAAAAAGAGATCAAAAAGAAAATAAATTTTGAAAGATCTAAATTATTCTAAAAAAAAAAGGCTGAAAATTGACCGACTGGCATGTTTTAAACTGCCCAGCTTGAAGGAAAGCTTTTGCGCTCCAGCGCACCCTTGGTTTTTTCGCTGCGTATCTCGCACGCAGTTTTTTTTTTCGACTTGCTCAACAAAAATTGTGGGTGTAGGGGAGGCAACGCGCGTCACTTTAGTTGTGTGCGCTGGAGCGAGATTGCATAATTGCAGGTGGGTGGTAGAAACACGGCGGCGTTAGATCTTTTAGGATTTGAAAAAAAAGAAAAAAACTAACAAAATCTGATAATTTACAAGTGATAAAATAAAAAAGGGAAGAAGCTGGAAAAAAAGGTTTTTTCTTTGCTCCCCCCGAGCCAATCAGTTATGTCCAGACAATCGAATTGATGGCAATGATTGTCGCGATGTTAACATTAATTTTCGCTGCAAGAAAAAAAGAAGAAGCCCCCGTCAATATTATTGACACAGCTGAACGTGTGGTGACCGTAACCGGTTTCTCTCACTCACCTGTTCATGGTGTCCCGCCTTGATTTTTTCGATGAAAAATGCGACGATTAACGCCCACGCTTTGCGAACTGTCTCACTTCGACACCTGCAAAATTCGAAAAAAATCGGGGGTGGGTGGTTGAAAGAGATGGAGAAGCGCTGAAACCTTCGATCGCCCCACTCAAGTGTGCAATCGATGATCGTCTCGGCGACCGTATTCCACAGTTTTCCCGACAATTCACCCGTCAGCATTTTTGCGTGAACCCGTCCGATTCGCATCAATTCTTGCGTCACATTATCCAAATTGTCAAGACTGTCGACAACCTGATCAATGAGCTCGGCCATCGCCTTGCAGTGAGCCTTGATGAAATTGTCACGATTCTGGAACTTCACCGGCAGCTCGACAATTTTCATTTGTTCTTTGACCTGAAGAAGAGGGAAGGGGAATGGGCGTTTTCTTGGTTTTGCTTACCATCAAATTTTTGAAGCACAATCGATGATAGACGCTGGCACCGATTACGGTAGGACCTTTAGTTGTATACACTTGACGCCAAAGTGCACGGACTAAATGAATTTGAGCACATGTGAGTGGAATTAGGGTGGTTGTCGTTGTTCGGCCACTCATTGTTTGGCTGATCTTAAATTTTATTAGGTTGATAATGGAGATTATTGATTTTTCGATTAAATTAATGATCGATCAATAATCGATTTGAGTGTTTTGACGTTATGAGCTTTATCTAAGCTGAATACACACATTTTCATTTTAAATTGTTAGTCTAGTGGTAACGCGTTACGCTAAAAAACGATGGTCGGTTTTATGGATGAGTTCGATTCCCCGCTGTGGAAAAGGAAAAAAAGCTCGGTGATTTCGTCAAGCGAATTTTTCCCCAAATTTTTATTATTTTGAACGAGCGCTGTTTGTCAACCGATGCGTGTGGTCTCGACGCGACT
This sequence comes from Caenorhabditis drosophilae, assembly GCA_963572285.1. Taxonomy (NCBI): domain Eukaryota; kingdom Metazoa; phylum Nematoda; class Chromadorea; order Rhabditida; family Rhabditidae; genus Caenorhabditis; species Caenorhabditis drosophilae. The sequence continues at coordinate 4,046,350 of OY751560.1, read as the reverse complement.
TGCCTAAACTCATTGAAAACCAACAAAACAAATTTCAGACCTGAACATTACTCTGACGTCGTTGCGCAATCACGTTCTGTCGAGCTTTTTCGCTGGCCGACATTCGACGCGAACTGACGTGAACATCCTCATCGAAACCCAAGACCGGATCGACTTCGGGAATTGTGTTCATTGCGACGACCGGACAACACGTCGAGTTCCAATCGATTTCCGGCTCCGGAATCAGTGTGGTTGACGGCGACTCGAAGGCGACGGGACGCGATTCGCTGGTTTCCAACGAAACTTGAACCTGAAATAGAAGAAAACAAGATTTTTTTCGGGGAAAACGAATTTTTTTTCTTTTTCTCTCCGTCTCTCTTTCTCTCTCTTTCAGAAAAAAAAATTTTTCTCGTCATTTTTGAATAATTCAAAACTTTTTTTTTGAGCTTTTTTTTGAGCTCAAAAATAAAATAAAAAAATGAACGAAAATTTGAATTTGCCACCGATTTTATTTGCTCTCCTCTCTCAAATTCAAATGAAAATGGAAAAAGTGCATAAATCAAATCATTTTTAAATATTTTTTTTTGGCGCCAACTTTTGAATGAGCAAATGTGGATTTTTTTTTGTTTTTTTTCGCGGAGGAAAAAGAGAAGGGAGGGGGGGGGGGGGGAGGAAGCTTTTTTTTGTTTTGAATTTAAAGCTGAGTTTGCAAGGAAAATTAAACAAAGCGAAAAAAAACGGGGAGAAGGGAGGAGGGGCGAGGCGAGGGAGGCGGGGAGCCATTTTTTCTTTTACAGATGTCCACATTTTTTATGAGCAACAAACATCGATGACGGGCTCGAGCAACAAAAAAAAAGGCGCCAAAACATTTTAAAATTTCGGAGAAATTTTTTACAAAAAATTTTGAAAGGAGGCGCGAGACAACAACGAGTTGACGTGTGCGGTGGAGCGCAATCACAACCTCGCTGGTTGCTGATGAACGTTTCAGCCCGGGCCGACTGAAGTGAAGTCAAAACAAATGTCGAGAAGGGGGGGGGGGGCAAACGTGTAAATACGCTCCAGTGCACACACCGGAATTTTTTCGAATTTCTTACGCTCACTTATTGAACTGAAAAAAAACACGGAATAAAACATTAAAAAACAAAAATGTTTCCGGGGCCGGGGTGGAAGAGTCTCGACGTGACCAACAACAACAACACTACGGTATTCCGACCGTTTCTTTTTCTTCAAGCTTTTGTGTCAAACCTCTGGAATATCAAAGCGTAGCTGCTTTCGAATCGATTTCGGTGTCGGAAGTGGCGATCGTCTGAAAAAATTGGAGAGAAAGTGAGACGGTTTTCAAAAGAAATCCACATCATTTGAGCTTTTCAATGATGTTTTTAATAGGATTTATTTGTTGCCATGAGAAACGAACCACACAAGAAACATTTTTTATCTTTTTCTCTTTCTCTCTCTCTCTCTCTCTCTCTCTCTCTCTCTCTCTCTCTCTCTCTCTCTCTCTCTCTCTTTCTCTCTCTCTCTCTCTCTCTATCTCTCTCTCTCTCTCTCTCTCTCTCTCTCTCTCTATATATATATTTTTTCTCTATTTCTCTTCGTATTTCTCTCTCTTTTTATATATTTTCTCTACTTCTCTTCGTATTTCTCTCTCTTTTTTTCTCTGCGTGTCTCACTCTCTCTATTTGTCTCTACTTCTCTTCGTATTTCTCTCTCTCTCTCTCCCTCTCTCATTTTGTTTCTTTCTTTGTTTCTCTCTATATCTGACTTTTCTTGAAAAAAAAGAAGAAAGTTTGGCAACCTGTCAAGAACCGCTTCCAAATCGGGTGGAGCAACTGGAAAAACGTCAACCGACGACGATGAAGCTCGAATGATTGATTCGCGACGAGACTAAAAACGAAAAAAAAAGAAAAAATGATTACTGTAGTTTTGCAGAAGACTCCGCCCTGCTTCCCCCCATTACATACTTCAAGCAAAATTTTGACTTGTGGCTCGTCGAAAAACGTTTCAAAGTCCGAATGCTTCTTGGTGCCAGTCGATGTGATGCTGCCGGTCGAATACGACTTTCGTTTTCCATTTCGAAACGCTGCTAAAAGAGTTGTCAAAACAAAAAAAAACGAGGATCGAAGAAACCTCCGAACTCTTCCGAACCATGATTCTGTCGGATGTTCGATGATCGCCATTTTCGAAGTGTGTTCGTCTTTTTATCCACTATCCATTGCCATATTTTTTGCATTCTCTGCACACGTGAAAGAATTCTTTTTTTTTCGTCGACTTTAATTTCAGATTTTTTAGTGTCCTCCTCCCTCCCCCTCTGTCTTTTATTTCAGACATTGCTCACCGAGCCCAGAGGCGGCGGCGGTGAAATTTTTTTGTGTGTTCTTTTTTCTTGAACAAACATTTTCGATTATAAATCAAAATGAGAGAAATTGCAACGAATTTTCGCCGAGAGAGAGACATTTCGAATTGTTTCGTTGATTTTATGAGGAAAGATGAAGCTTAAAACCATTAAAATCACTTACCACATGTCAAAGCCGAAATAATCGAATAAATTGTCAAAAATCTGAAGAAGAAGATGAAGCCGAAGAACAACAAAAAAGAGGAGGAAAAGCTGAAAATTTGAGTGTTTAACACAGAAGCCAGAGAGAGAGAGAGAGAGAGAGAGAGAGAGAGAGAGAGAGAGAGAGAAAACGATAAAGGAGCAGCTGTGTGATATGATGATGACAACGAGCAACAGGGAGACAGGCCGAGGCCGATGGGGAGGGGAGGGACCATCCTTCTTCCTGTCAAAATATGGAACACTTTTTTATGAAGAGACAGAGAGAGAGAGAGAGAGATAGAGAGAGGGAGAAAAAGATTTGACACCTGTGTTGATCATCAAATCACATCACTGAAAAATTAGGAGAAGAAGCTGGGAGGGGCTGATGAAGCTGAAGCTGGGGGACTCCACGTCATGCATATCAGTTACTTTTTCGCGTACTTTTTTTTCTTTTTTTCTCTTTGTTTTTTTACAATCGTTCAAGTCATCATATTGATTGATTTTCATGTCTTTTTTCTTTACGTCGCTTGAAATATTATCCGAGTGGATTACAAACCAAAAGTTCTTTTTCTACACCAAAACGAACTGATGTGACGAATTTCAGACGTTTTTTTTTTCTTTGAAAACAATGCATTTTAACAAATCAAAATACTGTGGGGAAGAGTACGGTATTAAAGGCGCACACAAAAGTAAAAAACAAAAAAAATAATTTTTTCGCTTTAACAGATTACTGTAATGAAAAAATGAAACAATTTATTTTCGTCCTTTTTTCAAAAAACATTTTTGATCCATTATTTGATTTTCTTTTTCGTAGAATCCTTTTCCTAAAAAAATATTCTTGAAGAAAAAGAGGGAAAAAAGTGTGCGACGATTGCAGACTCCGCCCATTTGTTTAAAAATTAAATCGATGTAACCTTTTGGAATAATTTGCTTACAAACTGAGCACTTGAAGCACGAACGATGAAATCGACCCGAGTAAGCAGCGATCGCCGTGTTCGCCAAAGGCTCGGAGCAAGCTGAATGAAGAAGGGGGAAAAACAAAAGAAGCGTCGAATCGAAGAAGCTCTGAAACTTTACCGCTGCACGCCGGATTTCTGGTTTGAACATGACAATCGTAGCAAGCCGGTCGACTTTCATCGAATTTCGACGGAAATATTAATTTGTCTTGAATTTTTCGCTGAAACTAGGAATTTTTTTTTGAATTTTTTTTTTTTTTTTGTAAATTTACATTACAATAAATACAATAAATATGACTTTTATGATAAAGCCGATCAAGTACTCCTACCACATTTCCCTAAAAAAATTGTTTTTAAAAATCAGTGATGCAAAGACGCTCTATTGATAACTTTGGAACGTGCCAAAAACCGAAAGCAATATTTTCAATTGATACTCAGTCAACGATTTACAAAAATAATAAAGTAGAAATCAAAATTTTTTAAAACTATGTAGGTGGAAATTAGTTTAAAATTTTTTTAAAAGTACTGTATTAAAGGCACATCGTTTTTTTTATTTTAATCGAGTCTCTTGAGTGACCATAATAAAAAGTTACGGTTCCTAGTTTTTATCATTTTTTTACTCACAGACGAAACGTCTTCATCTTTAATTTGTTTCCAGCATCCATTGCATTTTATTAATTCCAACATTTTCGGAAATGAATTTGGAACAAATTTTTTTAGTTGAGCACACGGAAAAAATAAACACAAAAATCAATAAAAATGTTGAGAGAAAGTGCGCTCCGATCAATGTTTTGACACATTTTTGAAATTGGTGATTTTTCAAAAACAAACAAACAATCAATTCAACCGATCAATCAATCGATAATCGGAAAAAGCCGAAAGAAAAACGTTTTTTTTTTTTCTTTTCGGCTCTTCAAACAACAAAAAATGGGAATTCGGAAAATATTTCAGCGAGTTTTTTCAAGAGGATGTAAGGCGAATTTTTTTTTTTAATTTAAATTTTAAAAAAAAATCTAATTTTTTGCAGCTTCTGAAGCTGAATGGACACCATCGACAAATTTCGAGCCGTATACACCGGGTCAGGTGACGAAAACCTTTACAGCGACGGTGAGATTTTATTAGCGAAAAGTATTAAACATTCAGATGACTTTTTTGACATTTTTTATATCTGATTACTGTTGAAATCGTGTTGAGACCGAATCGATGTCGTCTCAAAACACTACAGTAATCGGCAGACAGTGAAAAGTTTTATAGAAAATTTTCAAATACAAAATAATTTTTTTTTAAACTTTAAAGTTACCGTATTCTGAAACTTGAGAATAAAAAATTTGTGTGGACTTACAATTTTCAGGTTGCCGATGAGATTAGTGTTCCACGTGGCAGCACAGTGAAGGCTCTGTATCGTGATGATCAATGGATTTATGTTCAGGTCAAAGACGGCCGACGCGGTTTTGTTCCTTATTCTTATTGTAAATTATCTTCATGTCAGTCAAATGGTAATTCAGAATTTTACACAGCTTCATCACAATTTTAAAAGTTTTTTTTCAGAAAATCATTTTAAAACAAATAAAAGACCACTAAAAACGGTAAAAATTTAGTTTTTTATTAAATTTAAAAAAATAATGACAAATATTTGTTAAATTATTATTTTTTCGACGCCAACAATTATTTAAAAATTAACAGTATCATCAAATGGAGCGTGTTTACCACTTTTAAATTAAAAAACTAGTCAATCGACGCAAAAATGCACAAATGCAGACTTTTCCGACTACCGTAACCTATTTGAAAAAATTCAATTTTTTACTTTAAAAAAATTTTGTTTTTTTAAAACGAAATTAAAATTAACTATTTTTCACTTATTTTCAGCACAAAAAATTTCAGAAAAAACCATCTCAACCCGCTTCATTTTCAACTTTGGATCGACGATGGGAAAAATCAAATCTTCAACGGTTTATCGATAGCCTTCCAGTTGAAAAAGATGAAGGCGAATTGTTTGAAACGGTTTGAAATGTCAGAAAATCGAAAAAAATGTTCAAAATTCAGAGTAAAAAAGGCGAAGCCACTGTAATCTTCGATTTTCATGCCGTTGCTCATGACGATCTTGAAGCTCGCGAAAATCAAATCGTAAGATCATTTCTTTTTCTGCCCTCAATTTATCGATTATTTGTTTCACACAGGTGACAATTCTCAACTGTTCCGATTCGGATTGGGTTTTTTGTCGGAATTCATCGGATCAGGTCGGATTTATTCCAACTTCTCATCTTCAAATGCCACCATTGCCGTCAACAACGTCAATCAATAATGAGAAAGAAAAGCGAAACATCGAAAAATGGGAAAATGAGAATTTGCTGGTTGTCGAACCGTTTTCCGCTTGCACACATTTCGATCTCACTGTTCGGCCTGGCGAGTGGATCAAATGTCTCGGCGGTCCACCGATGGACGATTGGATCTGGGCTCAACGTCTTGCCGATGATCAGCAAGGCTTCATTCCAACCCGAATCGTCATTTTAGCCACTGATTTGTAGTTTTCAATAATTTCCTATTTATTTCAACCAAAAAATTTGAAATAAATAAGCGCTGTTAAGGAATTTCAATATTTTAATAAATAAGGGCGCCCGCAAAGAGAAATTTGACATTCGATCGATAAGCAAAAATCAAATAAATTAAATTAGACAGTCGGAAAATTGTTAAAATTATATGAAAATACAGACTTTTTCAGATCAGGAAATAAAAATACAAACAAAAAAGAAATTATGTAACAACAGAATATTAAAGTGACAAAACAAAAACTCATCATCGAGATCAAAAAAGTATTGTTTGTTTGTTTTTCGGAAAAATCAATAAATCATCAGAATTTTCAAATAGTTTGTCGATCAACCATTAAATTACACGTGTTTTTCAATAACTCGTCTCTTAATTTCCACAGAGCTTTTGTTACATCTTCTTCTCGAGCCACCGGCTTCCCATCGCTTGTTTTCTACAAATTTTTTCACATTACTTCCCCTTCTTCTCAATAAAACCCAATCAATTTTCTTACTCGAATCCAGTGTGTCGGCAATTTGTTTTGTTGGCCAGCGTTTTGCGTATTTCGGTGGGTTGCGCCAATGCTTTTCTCCCATCTGCTCACCGATTTCTGACGATTCGTCGATAATGATTCAATATATTTTAGATAGGCTTCAGAGTGCAGGACTCGTCGCGAATGGATCGAGTTTGGCGGGGCCACAAATACAGGGGCAATCGCTCGGACAATTGTTCGACCTGGATCTGATATGATCACTTGTTGAACTTGTTGTTGTTGCTGCTGCTGCTGCTGCTGCTGCTGTTGATTGTGTTGCTGTTGCTGTTGCTGATGCTGGTGTTGACTCTGTTGTTGTTGGTGATGGTGGTGGTGGTGCTGCTGTTGCTGCTGATGTTGTTGCTGATGCTGTTGTTGCGAATGTGATTGATTCGTCTGATATTGTTGCTGATATTGATGATGCTGAGGATATGGTTGTTGTGGTATCGACTGATGAGACGACGTCGTTGGCATCTGTTGATACATTCCATTTCCCATTTGTTGATATCCATGATGTTGCTGTTGCTGCTGCTGCTGCTGCTGATGATCCTGATGATGATGTTGCTGCTGCTGCTGATGTTGCTGATGTTGTTGTTGCTGCTGCTGCTGTTGCATCATCGATCCACCACCATTCATCATTTGCTGATGATGTTGCATATGCCCATTTACCACTCCATTCATTGGATGCGGCTGCTGTTGCTGATGCTGAACTTGAATTTGTTGTGGCATTGGTGGTGGCATCCGTCCATACGGCGCATTCACCAATTGTGTCACCTTCAAGGAAAAAAAATAACAAAAATGAACGTTTCAACTTTTTCAATAATTTGTTCAAAATCTCACCGGTGGCTCACCAACAACGATCAATTTGAAAAAGTTTTTTCCAATCTGATTCTGATAGACATTTCGAAGCGATGTTGGCATATGCTTTTCCTTCATGTGTCTGTGAAGGCGTGGCAGCGATGGGAATGGTTTTCCATCTTTTCGATTCCTTAAACATGTTACCCACATACAAACGTATTGTTGATCACTGTCCACTGAAAGAAGACGGAAAATTGATGGAAAGAACAAGAAAAAAAAATATGCAAACTCTCACTTATTATTTGACTTGTATGATGTTGAATTATGTGCTCGTGTAATCCGCCTTCTTGATCGAATTGCGAATCGCAATTCGCCCATTTACACTGATAAATTCGAATTTGTCCCGGTTGAAGAGCTCGCTCTTGTGCCGTTTTTATTGCGTCTTGTTTCGCCTTTTCTTGCGCCACAACTTCGGCTCTCACTTCGTAGTGCTTCTTTTGCTCTTCCGACAACTTTTTCCATTCGATTCCGACAATTTTCGACACTTCACCGAAACCCGCGTCCGGATTCTCGTGCATTATTCGTTTTCGAACTTCGGCCGAGAACAGAATGTAGCCCGATTTGCTTTTGATTGTTTTTGGTGTTGGCGCGAGTGCAGCCGACGCTGCCGACGTGTTGATCACTGTTACCGCTGTTGTGATCGGACGCGACGGATACGGTGTCGCCGAATACGTCGGTGTTGATGGTGCGTGTTGCGGTGTCAACATAACTGACGATGCTCCATTATTATCATTGACTCCATTATTAAATGGTTCTCCTCCCTAGAAAAATTGTAAAAAATCAAATTGAAATTAATTATTTAAAAAAAAAAAACCTTAACAACAACCATCGGTGTCGTTGTAGTCGCTGGAAATTGATGAACCATTGTGCTCGCTACTGATTCACTCCCATCAGTGTCATCATCCAAAAAATCATCCAAATGATCCAATGGAAGTGCTCCTCCAGTTTTAAGCAATGGCGATATTTCGTTTTCCATACTTATTGGTGTTTTGAAGATGAAATATTCTTCATTCGGAATTGAAGAAACCAATTTATAAGTCTGAAAATTCAACTATGAGAGCGAGGGAGGGAAAAACAAAACGAGAAACAAAGAAAACGAAAAGACGCCACAACATTTTCAAACAGAGTCGGATAGCAAATTTTAATTCGAAATGTATTTTTGTTGATCTACCGAGAGAAAAAAAATTGAGACTAAAAATTTAAATTTTTTTCTTCCCCCCCCCCCCCAAAAAAACTCTCAGAATTATTGATTTTTGAATTTTAGACCTCTTTTCAATGTTTCTTATTCTATCGCCCCTCCCCCCCCCCTCCTATGCCACCCTCGCCGCATTTATTTCGTCGTCGAAATAATTTTGAGCAGCTTCATTAAAACGAATCATTACTGTATTTAGTAGCGACGAACGAGAAGTGCGCCAGCAGCGTTCATCCCTCCTCTCCTCTTTCATTCTCATCACTATTTATGTTCTCGTTTGAACGTTCTTCCAGCTACTACCAGCAGCATGAACGAGAAACATTTTCTTTTTGCGAAATGTGAACGACACGAAGGAGAGACGAGAGCTAGCCAAGCAGCTAGCGCTGAACACTGTCTAGCCACTACCTACACCATCAGCGGCCGTTGTGGGTAACATCCGCCGACATCGCTGTTACTGCTGGTGATGCTGCCGCTGCTGGCTGCTGCCGCTGCTGGCTGCTGCTGCTGCTGCTGCTGCTGCAGCAACAACAACGAACGACAACCCGCAGTTTGGGGGAAAAAAACCTACACACAAACTAAAAAGAAGAAAAAAGAAGAAAAAGAAGAAGAAGATAGGGGACACACTTGCTTAGCATACTGGGACAACACACACACACATACAAAAAAGGGGGGAAAGGACGCGTCGGTCGTCGTCTTCCCAGATGCTGATGCTGCTGCTGCTGCTTGCTTGCCTGTCTGTCTGTCTGTCTGTCTGTCTGCCTGGTGCACACACAACACAGACGCACGCAATAAATTGTCAGAGACGTTGAGTAAATCTCTAATCGCACACTACAATCTTCATCGACTCTTTTTCTCTAGACTGCGTTTCGCGCTTCTCACACGTCTCTCCAGTTTGCCTTTTCACTGTCTAAATTGCGGTGCGTTTGTGTTCGTCTGCGTCTCCGTTTGACGCGCTCATACACAAATCAATGCAGTTTGCCTAGGAGACACGGTAAGGCTAATGGAAAAGAGGGAGAGAGAGAGAGAGAGAAAGAGAGAGAGAGAGAGAGAGAGAGAGAGAGAGAGAGAGAAAGACGCGCGTGCACGCAACTACTCTTATTTCTCACGTCTCTCAAATTTCTTCATCTCTAATTTTTTCTCTCTTCTCTTCTCTTCCAAAAATATCATTAAACGACGAGACCAGTGAGCGACAGATAGAGACGCTGACAACTCGATCAAACTGGCCAAGCTGTGTTCCTTTCTGTCTTTCTTTTCATTTTTCTTTTTTTTTTCAACAAAAAAAAATTGTCGCGTAGCGTCGTCAAAATAATACTCATCATTATCGTCATCATCAGATGTGGAGGGAGAAGCATTGACAAAAAAAAAAAACGTCTCATCGTCATCAGTAGAACAGTGGGAGAAGCAGAAACAGCCATCAAAAATTCTTAGGGCGACACCACACACACACACACCAAAACTAGGTTGAGACAGCAATTTTCGGGAGAACCAAAAAAAACAGCCAAACCACATGGCTAGAGGCAGAGAAGAAGAGTTCGGCGGCTAAGAAAAAATAAAATAAAATCAGCTGCGATATAAGCTTTCAAAGACGACCGAGAAAAAAAAAACCAAGCGCATTTTTTTGAACCCAAGCCCAATAATTCTTTTCCTAGTTACCTTTAATTTCCGGGTTTTTGACGCGTACTCCAAATTCAGCATAGGAACCGATTTAAATTCGACATTTTCACCAGCCTGCAAGAAAAGGAAAACTTTTCATTCAATTTTTTTTTTTTTTTTGGGAAAGCGAAAGAAGTTGGAGGAGGAGAAGGAGGATATCCAAATTACACTCCAATCAACATCTGTCAAACCAGCAGATGACATTAATTCAGTGCCACTTTTTTTGCTTTTCATTTTTAAGAAGAAAAATAAATAAAATATTTTTTAAAGCGAAAAAAATTGTTTTAATTGTTGCCCCTCCCCATCGCTTACCGTACAAAATAGTGAACAGTTTTCTGGTTGCTCTTTGCATCCAATCAGCATTGATTCACACACAAAAACATCGCATTCGGCCACATCAGTTTGTCGTTCTTAAAACAAACAAAAAAATTGAATTCAAATTTTCTGTTTTTTTTTCTCCACAATTTTTCATTACCTTTCACATATGTTTTCGGTGTCAACACAGAGCACAAATTTTGAATTTCGCTGCATTTTCGTGTTTCGTCATTTCGATAAACCGCAAACACCTCATTCGTCCAGAACAGTCTCGATTTGTCATGAACCGTTTCAATTGGTCGTGCAAACCAGCAGCCCGAGAAATATTCATCGCCGCTGAAAATCGAGACATCAAAAGAGATCAAAACATTTTCTCTTCCAAACTTTTTCTCTCTCCACAATTTATCGATTCTCATCACATCACACAGCGGTTTGTCGGCATTGAAAACCAACACGAATTGTCCGAGCGAATAGAATTTGCCGGTTGCGGTTCGAATCTGATGGAAATAGGTTCTCGTCGTTTCGCCCGACGACGTTGAACCGGACGTTGGTGCTTCTGTTTCGTATCGATCAATGTCGAGAACAGTTTCACACTTCACCTTATCCTCATCATCATCATCATCGTCATCGTTCTCAGAAGTTCCGCTTCCTTCGGCTGTTATCTCATTTTTCTACAAATTTAATTCATTTTCAGACAATTCAAAAATTATTTGAAAAAAAAAACGAACCGCATCAACTTCTTCGACGCTGCTCTTTTTCGGTGTCAATACTTTTTTCCTCTTCTCCATATTCAATTCGTCATCCTCAGCCAAATATGGCCAATTTTTGAATTTTCGAAAATATTTCGGTTTCCCGTAATATTTGAATTCACAAGCATAAACATCCTGAACAAAATCAAATTCCACTCAGTTTTCCCAAAGAATTTCTCTCTCTCTCTCTCTCTCTCTCTCTCTCTCCCTCTTTCTTACTTCTTCATCGAAATCCGTGAAGATTTGTTCGATAAATGTTTGATAAGCAACCACCAAGCATTTGCCTTTCAATCGATCAACTAAAACTGTGTCTCGAAACGGCGTGATGAACACCTCTTTTTTCATAAATTTTCGATTCGCCAGGTGAAGCGTCTCTTCTGGTCTGTAAACCCAAAATCCTTGGACAGCATCATCGCCGTTCTCATTTCTGAAACATTTCCTTTTCTTTTTTTGAGGGTCAATTCTTTCAAGAAATGTTCACTTAAATATCCGCTCAATTCTTAAAATGTGCAACGGTAATTTTTTGTCATCAGTTCTTGAGATGTAAGCATAACATGGTGCGACATATTTGACTCCTTCAATTTCAATTTCTTCCACATCAATTTCACTTTCCTGAAAATTCAAAAAAAGAGAGACAGTGAGACAGAGAGAAAAAAGAAACAATTTTTCTCACATTTCTTTTAATCGAGGCGGCTGCTATTGGCTCATCATCCTCATCATCATTTTCATCGTCTTCTTTTGCTCTTTGTGCAGCTTCTCGTTTTATCGCTTCGTCAATATCTTTTTCAATTACAATATAAGCATTTGAGCTGATAATTCCACGACATCTTGCGTCTCTTTCAATTATGAATGCTTTTTGTAACGCAATTGCCGCCTTGTACATCTGAAATTTATATTTTGACTTTTTGAGAAGAAAAAAAAAATTGGTAATTTCTCTCGTTTACTTTCGATCCAATTTTTGCCATTTGTCTGGCAGTTTCGAAAAGATCAAAAAAATCCTTTTGGATTCGATCCAATCGTCGATATCGATATTTATCGATATTGATTTTTATTTGATCTAACGAAAACGGCCATTCACTTTCCGGAACACCTTTTGCCTTCAGAATTTCAGTTAACTCAACCAATTCATCTGAATAACAATTGCCTTCTTCATCTTTTTTATTAAATATTGAGGCGAATATTGAAATGAAAATTGTTCTGATTTCCACTTGAACTTTCGGCACTTTTTCTGCTGATGAAAACATTTGTTTTAGTTCCATTAGAACTTGTTGAAGTTTGACGGCATCCTTGTAAAGGCTTGAACCAGTCTCATTAAAACGACACGCATTTCCAAACATTAATTGAAAATCGGCCACAATATCCGACAGTGTCAAATAGGCTTTTCCTTTCAATTTCTGCTGAATTTTCATCATATCTATCGGCTTTCGAATCACATCATAGTAGCCGGGAAACTCTTCGCGTGTTGGTAGGCGAAAAAAGTTCACCGATAGGTTTCGATTCGTCTCGTCGCGATAGTTTTGAATCGCATAGAATAGTCGAAACATTTTTTGCTCTCCTTCGGGCAGTCTGAAAAAAAACGTTTTTTTAAATAAAAAATTAATTTTTTCTTTTCAAGCTTACTCCAACATTTGCATTTCGAATGGCTCGTTGGTTTTCCGATATTTTGATGATCTGTTAATTGTTCTAAAAGAAGACGACTCATTAAAATTGAAATGAACATTTCGAAAAACTCACCGATTAATCTCATCATCTGAACCATCCGCATGTTTTTTTCGTCTTCCAGGTCCTCCTTTCGGTGTTCCTCGCGCTGATATTGATTTCATATTTCTACAAAAAAAAAACAACTTTTTGTTTTGAAATCTTTCATCAAACTTACAATTTTAATCTCGCCGGTGTTCCAATGTTTCTTGGCATTATTGATGGATCATTTCGTATCGCTTCATATGTTCTCAATAAAACCTGCTCTAACCGAATCGCGTCTTGATGAATGTTCGATTTCGGCTCGTTAAACTCGCGAGCATTGGCGAACATTTTTCGAATATCGTCCACCATTTCTTCCACTAATCGATACTGAATCAATAACATTTTTTGTTTGCTTAATCAAACAAGAAAAGCTGGTTTTACTTGATTTGTATCGATTTTTTGACGAATCATTTTCATATCAATTGGATATTCAATCACTTGATAATATTCTGGATATTGTTTCGGTGATGGTAATTCAATAAATGCACCAGCCGGCCAATAAGAATCATTTGGAGAAATCTGAAAATTCGAATTTTAGTTTATAAATGCGTTTTTTCTTTTTTTTTTCAAATTTTTACTCGATGATTATACACAGAATTCCATAACATCAACATTACATGCCGATTTTGCATGATTTCATTCATTTCTGAATGACTTTTTCTTCCCCTTCCACTGCCGTTCAGTTCGCGATTCTTTTTTGGCGATTTTCGTTTGATTGACGTCGCCGTTAATGATTCGTCATCGGAATCCGTCTCGATTTCGGCTTTTGTTCGAACGCGATGTTTTGGCGGCGATTTTGTTGGGCTCGGCGGCAATTTGTCGGCGAATTGTGACAAATCAAGACTTGGCTCCAATTGTTTCGCTGTTGTTAGTGTTAATTGCTTCAATTTTTCAGCAGCAATGTAGACTTCAGAAGTCTCCAAATTGTATTCAAATGCATTTTCATACATCTTCAATTTTTTATTTATTGATTTTTTGTTGCAAAAATTACTTCTAACCTGCATTAAATCTTTGATTAATTCTTCCATTTTGTATCCTCCATTTTTCAATTTTTTATTGATCATAAACAACGAAATTGGCGTTTTGATTTCATCAAAATAATCTGGATAAAATGATTTACTTGGCAATTCTAAAAAATGATCCGCCAAGGTGATCGATCGATCTTTTTCATGCTTTGCATTACGAATTTTCCAATAAAGTTGCCATAACGGATTCTGCAATTATTCTTCTTTCCCCTTGTTTTTTTCAAATTATTTACCGAATCATTTTCAGTGTCTTCGTCTTCTTCAGAATCTTCGGAAAAATGCTCATCGGCTGATGTTTGAGTTATCAGAGCATCAACCAGCATTGACGATTTTGCTCTTCTTTTTGGATGAGTCCCTTTTTCGCTGATTTTTGCCGATTTTAATTGAACACATTTTTTTAGTTCAGCCGCATCTTTAAAAATGTCACTTTTGATGCCGCTGAATGTCTGAAATAATTCCTCCGTTTTATTTCTCAATTATCGATTTTTTTTTGTGAAACCTGAGCATTATTGAATAATAAATTGAGATCTTTTTTCAATTCGAGCATTGTTTCATATTTTCCTTCTTTTCCTTTTATTGCAATCGTTTTTAAATCGATTGGATTATCGATTTTTTCATAATACAACGGAAATTCTGTTTGACTATGAAGAACTCGAAATGGCGGGCATAATAATCGTCCAGTTGAATCGGTGTATTCAAGAATTGTTGCGATCAAATCATTAATATTATGAATATCAATTTCAAAATCATCGTCTTCCTCATTTTCGTCCCCATCATCTTCATTTTTATCACCGCCCTCTAATATTTCCTTCTTTACTCTTCTTGTGTATACTGGCTCCTTTTCAGTTTCCACTTCTAGTGATGCTTCTCTACCATCATCTGAATCCTCAACTTCATCTTGATATTCTCCAGAATCAACTTTTTGTTTTGCTTCTTCAAATGCTTCTTCGATTAATTGTGCATCTTTGAATTCTGCACTTTCTTCCTTTAAAAAATATTCGGGAAAAAAATGGTGAATAAAATTAATTTGAATTTACCCCATAATATTTCTTTGAATTTCTCACCAATAATTGAATATCATTACAAAACTCTTCGAATTTTCGATAATCTGGATTCTTAAGCTTTTGTTGAATTTGTGTGATATCAACCGGATTCTCAATTTCCTCGTAAAATTTTGAATCGACACGCCTTGATGGAATTCGGATGAAACGATTCACAATCGATTCTCCATCCGAATTCTGTTGTTTACGAATTTTAGCAAACACATATTTTCCTTTTATCATCTGCAAATAAATTGTTTTTTTTTTGTTTTTTTCTCTAAATCTCCTCTCTTCTTTTTTGAGATTAAAAAAAAAACCTCCATTTGTCGCAATTCTTTTTCAGCATTCGTTAAACGACCTTTTCGCTTTTTTGCAACTGTTGGAGCTGGTGAGCTACAATCTTCCTCTGTTGATTTATCAACGACAAGTTTTCGTTTTGTGCTCATCTTTTTTACTAAAAAATTATTTTTTAAAATGTTAAAAATTACAAAAAAAAAAAAATAAAACAAAAGGATCTTTTTTTAAACTTTTATTGGATCTTTTTATTGGAAACATTCAAATTAAAATTTATTTTAAAATTAAAATAAAATTCAACATTTTTTTATTTCAAATTATAAAAAGGTGAGAAATTTTTAAAATTAAAAAGGAAAAATTACTTTAAAAAATACTAAACAAATATTTAAAGCTTGAAAAAACAAAGCAGAAAAGAAAAAAAAGTAAGTTTTGTTTTAAATTAAATATGAAATAAAAATAAAAAATAAGAGACAAGCAGAAGCGACCGCCAAATTCAACAAATTCAAATTTCAGAGCGCATTTTTCAGCAAACTTTTCTTCACACAAAACCTCTCCTTTTTCATTATCTTTACACTTGCTTCTACGTCAGCTTGAAAATTAGAAAAACTTAAAATAATTCGAAAAAAAAAAGAAAGAAAAAGGAATATGATTGTGTGTGTGTGTGTGTTGTTGTCTTGAAAATAGTAAACGCGCGCGAAGGGTTTGTTGGCCGGACGCCAGTGGTGAGGCTCGATAAGACAGTATGTGTTTATGAGAGACGAAAAACAGTTGCAATGCACGAGAAATGCGCCAGCGCTGTGTCGAGTGTTCCGGATAAGTTATCAAATATAAAATGGTCATTTCCTTTTTGATTTTTAACTTTTTTTAAAATTAAATTTATTAAATTTAACATTTTAATATTTTATTTTTGTAAATTTAATTATTTTTAAATATTAAGAAAAAAAGGTTTAACATTTTCATTTATTTATTTTTGATTTCTATATTAAAAATTGCTGAAATTTATTAAATAATTAAAATCAATTTTTATTTGTTTTCCATTTGTTATTAACTTCAAATAATTTTATAAAACGTTTCAATTCTCATCAACCAACGGTGCGCTAATCTTTTAAATACTGACGCATTTCCTGTGCAGCACATGGTTGGGGTATGGAACTGTAACGACCAGTTTCGAATGTCATTAATCAGTTGATTATGATAAGAATGTCAGCAAAAATGGTTGAAAATTGAAAATTAATAACAAAATTTTTGTAAATCAAAACTTGAAAAAAAAAACATTTTTTTTTACATGAAAAATCAATTTATCACCTTTTTTAGGCAAAATGGGACCAAAACGAAAATCGGTAAAAAATAAAAATGAAACAATTGAAAATAATGTGAAGAAGACCAAATTTGACGACACATTTTCGGATCTTTTAACAAAGTTCGCCTCGTCCGATGATGATCAAAGAGAAGAAGCTCGAAAATCTGGAAAACGGCTGAAAGCGTTGCTGTCGGACCATGAACAAATTCGACAATTCGTTGAAAATCCAAACAATGTTGAGGTCTTAGTTTCAGTTTTTGCCAGGCAAACATCAGTTTTGGGATCAGAGCTGTAAGTTACCGTAATCTACAGTAGCCTACAGTAAGAAAATTGAAGGTATTTTCTCGAAGTTCATCAATATTCGATTAGTATTCTTGCAAATATTTCTTTTGCTGTGAACACAGTAGGATTTTTATTCAAAAAAGCCAATCGGAATTTTCTGGATCTTTGCGGTAATTCGGTTTTCTTCAAAAAAAAAAAAAGAAGGAAGAAGCATTTTCAGACAAATCTGAAATCTGAAAAAAAAAGATTTTTGCAGTTCGAATATTTGAAAACACAACTGCAAATATAGAAGTGAAAGCTTCAACATGTCGACTTATTGGAAATTTGTGCTCAAATAAAGTTTGGATTTTCAGATTTTTTTTTTTTGGTTTTTATTTTTTGAGAAGAAAAAAATGTTTTTTGAAGGATTTAATGACGTCTTGGATGTCGAGCAACACAATAATTTTTGATCGAATTGCTCTGCTCCTTGAATTTTCAAATTCGCAAATTGTTAAACAATGTCTTCGAATATTTTCGATTCTTGTGAATTCTTCATTTACACGGGTACGTCTCAATTTTTGAAAAAACAGCATTTTTCTTTTGAAAGAAAAAGTCTTTGCGGCGTGTAGTAATGGGCGGAGAGTGGTTTGGCAAGCACCGCACGTTGCCTTTCTCAAAAATTTGGCTAAAAATTGGTTCAAAAGAGGTCTGTAGCTCAAATGTTTACTTCAGCCTACAAAATGGGCGGAGAGTTATTTGGCAAGCAGCGCACGTTTTCCTTTCCAAAAATTTAGTAAAGCATTAGTTCAAAAGAGGTCTGTAGCTCAAATCTTAAGCGCGGCCCACAAAAATGGGCGGAGAGTTGTTTGGCAAACAGCGCACGTTCTATTCAAAAATCTGAAAATTTCGCTGTACATTTTGTGATAGGAAGTTAAAATTTTTTTCGGCTTCTTCAAACAGTTTTTTGTGAAAAAATTGCCCACAGCGAATCGTAATAATTGTGCGCTAGAGCGAGATTCATCACAGATGACAAACCGTAGGAAAAGCAGCAAAAAAATCTCTTTTCAACACAAGAAAAAGTGATGAAGAAAACTCCAGATGGGTGTGGTCTGCAAGTGACGCATAGTTTTCCAAAAAAACGTTTTCTTTCCCCCTACACTTTATTGATTTATTCGCGGAAGAATTGAATTTGTCGGTAACAACAAAAAAATATATTGAGTTGAGTCTCGCAGCGACATTCCTTTCAATTTTTTTCTAAAACGTGATGCACCTTTAATCAATTTTGTAACAATTTGTGTGGGCATACTGTAGGTAAAAAATATATTTATTTAACCTGCGGAATGAGGGGAAAAAACCAGATTTTGACATGAACTAAACTAAAATTTACATTAAAATATTTAAAAATATTAAAAAAAATTTTTTTTTTTACATTATTTACAATTAAAAAGTCGAATATTTGTTTAATGTGTCTGTTTTCTTGGTTGAAAAACGTGTGGAACATTTCCGCGCGGATCATTTTTCATGACATTTTGATGATGTGGAATCGGCTTCTCATGCGACTTCTTAACAGCCACCGTTGGATACGATTTTTCCATCTGTAGAAAAATGAAATGATGAGGCGGGGGTGGAAGTGGGGGAGGAGAAAAAACGAACCTTTGCTGGTAAATCGCAATCAATAAACTCGCGAACTGTGTCGTCGGAACTCTCGGAACTCGAGTGTTCCATTGAATCGGAATTCTTGCGATCTTTACGATTCGGAATTCGACGACCGCCGATTTTTGCTGCTGGAGCGTGACCGGCTTTCAATTCAACGTTGTCCATAATTCGAGTTTTTTGAAGAAGAAGAAGCAGAAGCTGAAGAAAACTGGAATTTTTTAATTTTTTTTGGAATGCTGAAAGTGAAACGAGAAGAGAACAAAAACAAATTTTTTTTTGATGATGATGAACCAGTTTCAAAACAAAATAAAAAACGTGATGACCTTCTGCTTCTCTTCCCCTCGAATTGAAGCGAGAAGACGAGTAGAGAAGGCACCAAAGAGTTTGGAAAAGTGCAGAGACGTTGGTTGAAAAACAAGAATTGAAAAATATCACATGGCGTTGACAGAGAAACAGAGGAACACTTATAAGGGGAGATGCAGTGAAAGAGAGAAAGAGAGAGAGAGAGGAACACCTAGAAGGGGAGGAGAAGAGATGCAGAGAGAGAGAGAGGGAGAAAGGAACACCTAGAAGGAGAGATGCAGTGAAAGAGAGAGAGAGAGAGAGACGAACACCTAGAAGGGATGGAGAAGACACGCAGTGAAAGAGAGAGAGAGAGAGGAACACCTAGAAGGGGAGGAGAAGAGATGCAGAGAGAGAGAGAGGGAGAAAGGAACACCTAGAAGGGGTGGAGAAGAGACGCAGAGAAAGAGAGAGAGAGAGAGAGAGGAACACCTAGAAGGGGTGGAGAAGAGACGCAGAGAAAGAGAGAGGGAGAAAGGAACACCTAGAAGGAGAGATGCAGTGAAAGAGAGAGAGAGAGAGAGACGAACACCTAGAAGGGATGGAGAAGAGACGCAGAGAAAGAGAGAGAGAGAGAGAAAGAATTTTCCTCAATTTTGAAATTGCAAAATAATAAAAATTGAAGGCAAATAATGAACAAAAATAAACAGGCAAAAATCGCTTTTAAACACAAATTTTTTTGGGGAGGAGGCCGGAGTGGGCGGAGCTTTTGTGTGGAGAAAAAAGTCGAGAACTTTCGGCTGATTGACATTGAGAAAAGCGATTCGATCGATTAATGGTTTGGAAAATGAATAAACAAAGTGGAAAAATGTTGCCTTTTCTTCTTTGCGGCACGAAAAAATGGGCGGAGAAAAATCGTGGAGTTTTGTCATCAACATTTTTCGATTAAACGCAAACTGTGCACACTTTTCAAGCCACGCCTCCCGCCACCCCATCGCACAGTTGCTTAAATGAAGGCAAACAACTCGACCACATTTGTAGTGAAAAATAAAAATAGTTGTCTGGCTGTTTTTTTTTTGTTATTCAAAGGGCACACAAGACAAAAGGGCTTATCGGAAACAGAAGAACCGGGGCGGGGGACGGGGGGGGGATGACGTCATCAGAAAAAAAAACGTTCGCCACATTTTCAGGTTTTGATGCTTTCAAATGGTGGATTCTATCTGGGAAAATTGCTCGAAAATGAGCAATATCGAGACGAGGTGATCAAAATACTGAAAATTCTGCTGAAACGACACACAAAAGTGTTGGATCGTCAATTGTCGAGCAGCAACGGCTGCAGCCGAAGCATTGTCGACTTGTTCTTCGATGAGACAACAAAACATCGCAAATTCGTCATTGACGTCTTCACGAACACTGTTTGCATCAGAGAACAGTAACAATATTGATTAATTATCGATTGATTTTTTTTTGCGAAAAAAATCAATAATTTTAAGAATGGAAACCGAAGACTTCATAACGAGATTGATGGAATCGGAATTGTTGGAAAAAAGTCAAATGTTGGCCGCATTTTCACAAACCGCATGGGGACGAGCCAAACTCAGAACGTCCGGTGGATTAGATTTTCTCATCGACGTCTTATCAAAATCGATCGATAATGATGAGCGATTAGCCATTGTGACGTCATTTCGACATTTTGTTCATGACACAGCTGGTTGGTTTGACTGATGATGCTACAGTAGTTGTTTTCTTTTGGGAATCGTTGTAAGACCTTTTTATCAAGCGAAAAAACTCACAAGACATCGTTGAAATGATTACTGTAGGAAATTTTTTGTTAGGTCTTGCAACGATGAAATGTTAGGATTTACAAATAAAATTTGATAACAAAAAAAACTTGTACAATTTCGTTGTGGGACCTACATATTACAGTAGTACGTTGAGAACACATACATAAGATTTCTCAAATGGTCTCGCAACGAAAAAATGTCAAGTTGAGATTTAAAAGAAAAAAAAATTTGCAAGGAATGAGACATTTGGGCGAAAATCAATTATTTGTGAATACGGTAGTGAGAGACATCAATCAATATGTGGAATCGAACAAAAACGAATGTCAACCGTCGATCGATATGGAATTTGTTGAAAAATTGAGCCGAAGATTGGAAGAATTGTCAGAAGACAATGAAACGTCATCAAACGAATTTTCAGCGCAGGTTTTTTTTTCGTTGTGTTTTCGACGAAAATCCGCGTTGACGACGAAACTTTCAGATTGCGCCGACGACGGCACGTCTTCACAAAGATTTCTATTCAATGTGGTCGTATGACACACCGCAAACATCACCGAAACGAATCATAAACTCAGCGTCGGTGTCGCCAATTTATTTCTCACCGTCGCCGTCGTACAGTTTTCCATCATCGCAACCGTCAAGTGGAGCGTCGTCACCAAATACAAAGTGGGTTCATCGCGTTTTTTTTCAGTCAGGAATAAGAGAGAAATAGATAACCGCTCGCGTAAGCTGCGACGCTTTCGATGTTGAGTTTTTGAAAATTTTTCATTGAAAAAAACCGCGACGCGGACCGCAACGCTCTGTTTTTGATTTTGAAAAAAATTTAAATGCAATTGTTATGATTAAAAAACAAACGTGAAACCGCGTCGCGAGCCGCGACGCTTTCGAAGTAAAATTTTTGACAATTTTTTAGAAAATGCATAGTTTTGAAATTCTTCATTGAAAAAACCGCGACGCGGACCGCAACGCTTTGTTTTTGACTTTGAAAAAAATTAAATGCAATTGTTATGATTAAAAAACAAAAGTGAGACCGCGTCGCGTGCCGCAACGCTTTCAATGTGACTGCGTCTCTTCATCCAAACTTCAGAATTTTTTTTCAAAATTTCGAAGTCAACGTCTTCTCAACGCGACAAAAGAGAGAGAGAGAGAGAAAAAAAACGATTTTTCCAGAACCGGTGGCGAAGGAATTCTCGATGAGCTCAGCGACATCGAGTCGGACAACGAAAAAGAGGAGGAAAACGAGAAAATTGAGAACGAGAAGAATGAGAAGAAGAGAAAAGAGAAAATGATAATCGAAGGCGAACTTTGGCTGCTCACATGGCAATCGCAAGACGATCACAATTTGCAATTTCTGATCCGCTCCGACGTGTTGGATTGTGTCATCTCGTATTTACGAAACACGAGTCAACCGGAATTCCGCACCTATCGAATTCTGAGACGAATGGCAACACTCCGAACGCATGTTTATCACTTATTGGATCTACAATTTCACATTCGAATATTAACCGAACTGTGCGCTTCACCGTGTCGAATGCTCAAGTAAAAAAAAAACTTTGGGCCGGGCCGAGCCGGGCCGAGCCGAGCAAAAGAAAAGTGAATATTTTTGCAGATATTCAAAATTGTGCAAAAAGTGTGAGGCGAGCTCGGAACACGGACGCGACATTCTTCGCGAATTCGCCAGCCATGTGGATAACAGCTACGGCGATGCGCACATCAATTCGCAATTCGTCAAAGACGACTTTCTGAATCGAACGAAGGCGGCGATCGCGAAAATTGTGCTGATAAAGGAGCGAATTCGTTTGGCGAAAGTTCCAGCATTGAATGAGCTTTTCGATTCGTTGGCGCACATTCTGAATAATTTTGAAGAGTTTGGTCGATGCTCCACATATGAAAACGGGGTGAGAAGCAACATTTTTGAAAAAGAATGGGCGGAGATTTGTTTGGCAAACGACGCACGCTTTATTTGAAGAAAAAACTTTTTTTTTAAGAAGGCCAAATAGTTTTTCTTCTAAACTGCGTATCACAATTTATTAAAGGGTTGACGCGCAGCGAAATTCGTAGATTTTCTATTTCTTAATTTTTGAATAGAACGTGCGCTGTTTTAAAAACAACTCTCCGCCCATTTTAGTAGGCCGCGATTACAAAAATTGTTTCATCGTTTCAGCCGTCGCTGTGCTCCCAAATAATTGGAGCATTGTCGATTCTCATCAATGGTCAACGTATCCGCGAGCTGTGCGAAAACGACTCGTGGTACTTTCCGCCAACCAATGCCGACGACGACGACGACGACGACTCGTCTTGCACGCTGCTTTCTCAAACCGGAAAAGGCGACGACGACGACGACGAGCTGCTGACGTTCATCGATGCGAACGAGACGAAAATCGTCTCGGCGCCGATGAGTAAAATTTGCGAGAATAGCGAATATTTCGAGGCGATGTTTCACTCGAATTTCGTCGAGAAGACGCGAAAAATTCGCAATTTTCAACTCGATTCCGACAAAAACGCATGCCCGTCGCATGATTTTCAAGTGTTCATTCATCTTCTATCCGGTTGCACCTCGTCATGCTCAGCGGTTGAATCAGCTCAACAATGTGCAAACTTATTAGGGGTAAATTGATGAGAAGGCGGGGGGGGGGGGATTTCCAGATGAAAATTGCAAAAGTCCAACCAGAAAATTTGCAGCTTTCCGATCATTATCTTTGCCATAAATTGTCCGAAATGCTGTGCTCAAATCAGGGACCACTACGCACATATCTCAATGGTCAATCATTGAGCATTCTCCTACCAATCGCACTGACCACCAACGCCCATCCGACACTGTTGGACACCGTTTTTCTGACATTGATCCGATTCGCGTCGCCGGAAAATGTGACGAACGCGCTGGAACAAATCTCGAAAAATCGATTGTTGATCGATATTTTTATTGGAAAATTGAGACAATTTTTGACCAATAAAGTTTGAGGTGGGGAACCAAATGAAAAATTTCGAATTCTTCTTCGAGCTCGACAAATGCTCTAAATGCTCCAGTTGCTCAGCGTTGTCGTTCTCGGTTTTTTGAAAATCGTTCAGCATGAACAAATGGGGCGGAGACTTGTTTGGTAAACAGCGCACGTTTTTTTTTCAAAAAAATGCTAAAAGATTGGTTCAAAACAACTCTGTAGCTCAAATCTTAACTGCGGCCTACCAAAATGGGCGGGGAGTTGTATGGCAAACCACGCACTTTTTTTTCGAAAACTAAGAAATAAAACATCTATAAATTTCTCTGCGCGTCAACCCTTTAATAAATTGTGATACGCAGTTCTAAAAACAACGATTTGTTCATCGAAATATCAGCTTAAAGAGCCTTGTAAAGCTTCTTAGGCTTCCGCAAAAAAAGGTGGTTTTTTTTCAAATAAAGTGTGCGTCGTTTGCCAAACAAAACTCCGCCCATTTTTGTATGCCGCGAAAATTGTGCTCGCTTTTTTTTGTCAAATGTTGCAATTTCTTGAAAAATTCCCAAACTTTTAAACCACGCCCCATCGCATGGTTGTAATGCAAAAATGGAAATAAGACACAATAAATCAACATTTTTATTTGTTTCCATGGAAAAAAATCGAGAGAGAGAGAGAAGAGGAGGGAAAATTTTTAATTTTTTTTCTTGATTGACTCATCGTCCTTCTCAAAGATGTCACCATCAACATCCTCATCATCGTCACCAAAGCCCTTATCATCCTCATCAAAATTTCCTCGTTGCTTATGATCTTTTTCCATGTGATCCAACTCCTTCTTAACATCCTCAACATCTCGAATCCGAGGATCGTTGTCATAATCGTCCAAGTTCGGCGAAATTCGAATGCCGCCGCCGGTGACACAAAAGCCGCACATGAGGAGCACGAGGCCGGCCATTTCGGCGCACGAAATCACTGATAGGCCGAGCCACAGTCCGGCTTGTCCGCCAAGGTCATTGACAACATTGCTGATCGTGTAGCCGGCGGTTTCAGTGTACATTTCATAGCTCAATGATTCGAAAAACACTTGGACTATTAGCGCATTTTTTTGATACCATTTTTGGCATTCTTTTTGATTCTGTAAAAAGAAAAGGTGAAAAAATGTTTTTTTATTTTTTTGGAACTGCGGCATTGAAAAATGGGCGGAGCCTTTTTTCAAATTTCAAAAAAAGCAAGAAAAAAAAGAGATTTGCAAAAAAAAACTTTCAGTCTCTTTCAATTCAAATGGGCGGAGCCTTGCTTGAAAGTGGGCTTAGCCTTGCTTCAAAATGGGTGAAGCCTTTCTTCAAAGTGGGCGGGGGCTTGCTTTAAAATGGGTGGAGCCTTTCTTTAAATTTCAAAATAGCAAGAAAATCAGAGATTTGCAAACAGTTTTCTCTGAAACTTTCAGTCTCTTTCAATTCAAATGGGTGAAGTCTTTCTTCAAAGTGGGCGGGGCCTTGCTTTAAAATGGGTGGAGCCTTTCTTCAAATTTCAAAAAAGCAAGAAAATCAGAGATTTGCAAAAAGTTTTCTCTGAAACTTTCAGTCTCTTTCAATTCGAATGGGCGGAGTCTTTCTTCAAAGTTGGCGGGACCTTGCTTCAGAATGGGCGGAGCATCGTTTCAAGTTTCAAAAAAGCAAAAAATGTGGAGATTTGCAAAATTTTTTCTCTGCTTTTTCCAAGCGTTCGTTTAGCCTCACCCTCTTCCCTCGCACAAATCAATTTTTGTTTGGCTCAGCGCCAAATTTTTTGTGGTTAATATTTGTTGGCTCAGCGCCAAATTTTTCTGTGGTTAAATTTTTGAAAAAAAAAAACCGAAAATTTAAAATTGGACGTCGAACAACTCTGTGATCCGGTCAACGACGACGTGGCCACATAATAACTATCCGATGGGAATCTGGCCAACGAAACGGTCGGCGTAAAAGTGGATTCTTCACACGGCGGACTACACGCACAATCGGATAACAAATCAATGTTGGGATTCTCAGTGTTGGTTTGGTTTCCCTTCAGACTTTGGAAGCAGTCAACTGCAAAAAAAAAACCGTTGAGGGGCCTCGGAAAGCAGCGCGTTTTTGCTTACGATTTTCCTTGGTTGGTTGACAAAACGCGTCGGATGCTCCAAGAGCATAACGAGGTGAAGCACAGGAGCATTTCGAAACGGTGTCGCGTTGTTTGCAACCTTCGAAGCACGTTTCCAGCGAATACGTGTGATTTTTGTAGTAGTCGGTCGAGTCCGACTCGCGATCGACACACTTGCCGTACGGTTTTTTTGCTCGCCGATTTTTCGTCTGAAAAAAGCCAACAATGAGAGCTGCGCCGCCCCCGCCGCCGCCGCCGCTCAAACCAATGAAATCGATATGGCGCTCATGTAGCCAACGCCGGCGTCGATACCGTTCGAATCCAGACCGGACAATTGTCCGCGACTTGCGATTGAGATGCGAGCGCCGGCGAGTCGCGTCGTCGGCAGAAAATCGGTTGTGCCATCCGTCAACGTTTGCTGAAAACGTGCCGACGTGGTTGGAAACGAGGAGAAGTGGGGGGCGAGGGTTTGGTTACGGTGACGGCAAGCTTCAGCTTAAGACCGAATTGGATTCCTTGACGACTGACGGAGAAGTTCAGCGATTTGTCCTCGTTGAACGAATAGCAGGCGCCGTAAACTGGATCGACGAATCGCGTAAAATCAGATCTGAAAAAATCAGAACATCAATGACAACAATTTTTGAGCAATGATCGACTCAAAGCATGGACTTCCAGCAAAAGTGCAATCTTGAACAAGATCAGAATACGTGTACAAAGCTGGAGCTTTAACATCATCTGATAAAAGAGCTGATTCAAGGAGAAGAGCATCAGCAGCTCGAGAATCGAGATTATAACTTTCTGCTTGATCAACCTACAAATAAGTATTTTTGTCGAAGACTGAATCAAATTATCGATTGATTTTTCCGCACATATAATCCCCATTTATCTGACGTTGTAGATCCACCAACAGCTGATCCATAAGTTGTCATTAAGGATCGAATACTTGAGAAAGCATTGTTCGATTTTACGACTGAATATTTGTAAGGATTCATATTGCAAATGGTCACAACTGGAAATATCTGAAAATTGTTTTTCAGCTATCATTTTGCATATTTTTTTTTAATAAAAATTGATTTTTATTGAATTTTTTTCGCTGAGTAGCAACTCTCTTTTGATACGCAGTTTCGCGTTTTCTTTTGCACTTTATTGAAACTTTTTCGCTGAGTATCAACTTCTTTTTGATACGCAGTTTCGCTTCTTTTTTTTCGCTTTACCAGCTTAAAAATTGATTTTTATTGAATTTTTTTTCGCTGAGTATCAACTCCTTTTTGATACGCAGTTTCGCTTCTTTTTTTGCGCTTTACCAGCTTAAAAATTGATTTTTATTGAATTTTTTTTCGCTGAGTATCAACTCCTTTTTGATACGCAGTTTCGCTTCTTTTTTTGCGCTTTACCAGCTTAAAAATTGATTTTTATTGAATTTTTTTCGCTGAGTATCAACTCCTTTTTGATACGCAGTTTCGCTTCTTTTTTTGCGCTTTACCAGCTTAAAAATTGATTTTTATTGAATTTTTTTCGCTGAGTATCAACTCCCCGCGTTTTTTGCTGCTGTTGTTGCCAAGAAAAAGAAAAGGTGACCTGTTGCTCAAAAATCATTTCAGTTTGGACGGTTGCCGGATAGGCGAAATATTTTGAAATCAGAATATAAAGTTCATAGAAAAACATTCCAAGCACAAAAACGAAGACGACAATCCAAAAAATTCGAGAAATCTGGAAGAAAAAAAAAATTTTTTTTTTGGTTTTTTTGGTCAAAAATCAACTTTATTTGTTGCATTGGCGACATGAGGAACAGCGGCCACCGTTGACCAATTCGAGAAATCCTTGAAAATCTGTACGAATCCACTTCCTCGCATTTTTTTTGGACAGCTGAAGAAGGAAGGAAGGAAGGAAATGAGAAAGAGCCAAACTTTTTTCCCAAACGTTTTGCTCTTTCCTCCTCCGCCTCCTCCTCCTCCTCCTCTTGGCGGCTGTCAAGACGACGAAACAAAGAATTTGAATTTGATATTACAGTGACGAAGGTTTTGTTTCAGATTTTTTCTCGTCCAACGTCTCCTGAATTTTCAATGAGCTGCAAAATAATTTTCTTCTTCTTCAAAAAAAAAAAATTAAATTTTTTCGTTGGCGCCAAAAAAAATTGGCTGCGTACTTCGACTATTTCAGAAGAACTTTTTTTAGAAAAACTTCTGAATCTTTAACAGAAAAATTTCCATCAAGTTTTCTCTAAAAAAAATTGGCTGCGTACTTCGAGAACAACTCTCTGGTTGAGTATCAAATTAATGTTTTAAGCATCATTAATTTGAAGGAGTATTTCCGAGAATTTTTTCAGAAAAATTTCAGAATCTTCAACAGAAAAATTTCCATCAAGTTTTCTCTCAACAATATTTAAAACTTTTTTTTCTTGGCGCCAACAAAATTGGCTGCGTACTTCGAGAGAGATAGGCAACTCTTGGTTGAGTATCAATTGTTGCACCATTAAGCACCATTAATTCAAACGATTTTTTCCCTATTTTTTTTATTTTTCAAATCTTTCCTTTTGGCGCCAACAAAATTGGCTGCGTACTTCGAGAGAGATAGGCAACTCTTGGCTGAGTATCAAACTAATTTTCTCCACACAATTCGTTAGTCAGAACACGCAATTCCAAAGCTCAGAGCTTTTCTCCACAAAAAAAAATTATTCCAGCTACATTTTCGTTTTGTATAAGCGAAAAATTGTGCTCGGGCTCTCGGTGGCTCGTGCTCCTCACAAAAAGCAAAAACAAATTTGTGTTTCTCTTCAACTGAAAAATGAGCAGCAGCAATTAGACATTTCTCCACCGAACGACTCAGATTCTCATTTTCGTTAAACTGAGTATCAACCAAAGTGTTAGGGGTTGATACGCAGTCAATTTTTGTTGTATTATCGCCAAGAAGAATATGGAAAACTTTTTTATTCATACAATTTCTAGAGAGAGAGAGAAAGAGAGAGAGAGAGAGAGAGAGAGAAAGAGAAAGAGAGAGAGAGAGAGAGAGAAAGAGAAAATCAATAATTACGGTGTCCATTTCTGAATTGGTTGACCGCCATAATGGAGCCAAATTGTCTCAAAATCGTTGGCTCCAATTTCAGCACCCTTTTTTCTTAAAAGACCCGTTTGTTCGAGCGGAAGCTCGCACATTTGCATATCATCTCTTCCTGGAGAAAAAAAAATTGAAGGCAGAGCCGGGGGCGGGGACGGGGAGACAAAAAATTACCGGCAACCAACAATTCAGCTTTTTGTTGTGGTCTCAATGTGATTTGGCGCTGAATGTATTGGCCGTTAAAATGCGCATACCACATTCCCGACTGGGTAAACGTTGCTCCGCCACTGCCGCCGCCGCCACGAGCCGAGCCGCCCATCGGAAACGAAACTTTGAAATATCGTTGTTGTGTCAGCGCGGGATTCAGTTGTGGCGCCATTGTGGCACGAGACACAATTTGTGATGAGGACGACGATGAGGAGGAGGATGATGGTCCTTCTACAAACATTTTTTCTTCAGTTTTTTGAATAAAAATAAACTGAAATTTTCGGAACTCTCGGATCCAGAAGCTGGAATTCTCGGATCCAGAAGCTGGAATTCTTGGATCCAAAAACTGAAACTCCTGGATCCAGAAGCTGGAACTCCTGGATCCAGAAGCTGGAATTTTTGGATCCAAAAACTGAAACTCCTGGATCCAGAAGCTGGAATTCTTGGATCCAGAAGCTGGAATTCTTGGATCCAGAAGCTGGAATTCTTGGATCCAAAAACTGAAACTCCTGGATCCAGAAGCTGGAACTCCTGGATCCAGAAGCTGGAATTTTTGGATCCAAAAACTGAAACTCCTGGATCCAGAAGCTGGAACTCCTGGATCCAGAAGCTGGAATTCTTGGATCCAAAAACTGAAACTCCTGGATCCAGAAGCTGGAATTCTTGGATCCAAAAACTGAAACTCCTGGATCCAGAAGCAGGAATTCTTGGATCCAGAAGCTGGAATTCTTGGATCCAAAAACTGAAACTCCTGGATCCAGAAGCTGGAACTCCTGGATCCAGAAGCTGGAATTTTTGGATCCAAAAACTGAAACTCCGGGATCCAGAAGCTGGAATTCTTGGATCCAGAAGCTGGAATTCTCGGATCCAGGACCTGGAACTCCTGGATCCAAAAATCCGCCTAAAAACTAGAATTCTTGGATCCAAAAACTGGAATTCTTAAAACCCAAATCCAACGGTCCAAATCACTCACGTTGATTATAAAGAGAAAGCGGAGCTCGAGTTGGTGGAACATCTCGATTTGACGAATTTTTCGACTTCCACTCATTGTAAATTCGCAGTCGTCGATGAAATTCTTCCTTGCAGGCAATCAATAGATTCATATCTGAAAAAAGGTGTCGAAAATAGTCAATGAGGGTCTTCCTCTCTTTCTCTCTGTCTCTCTCTCTCTCTCTCTGTCTGTCTCTCTCTTTCTCTCTGTCTCTGTCTCTGTCTCTCTGTCTCTCTCACTCTACCATTGCTTGTATTGATTGCGTCACGAAGATCCGCATATTTCCAGTTGCTCAAGTCAAACTTGGATTTGGTTTTTTGAGATGTCGACGTCGTCGTCGTCGTCGTCGTCGTCGTCTTCGCATCGGCAGCAAGTGCGACACCGTCCGAAGTGGCGAGACGTGTCGAAATCATGGAATCTAGTCGATCGCGCTGCTCAATGTTTCGGCTGAAACATGAACAAATTTTGAGGGATTGAAAAAATCAATAAAAACCGCTTCTGATCTTCTTCCTTTTCTTGAATTTCTTTGACTCGTTGCTGCTCCAATTGAGCTTCATATTCTTTCTGAGCTTTTTCTCGTTCTTCCTCCATTTTTCGACGCCTGAAAAATCAGCAAAAAAATCGAGTGAAAAAACGGCCGAAACCAAAAAAAAAACATTTTCTTCTCATTTTCAAGCGCTTCTCGTTCAATCTGTTGACGCTTCTCAACTTCTTCAGCTTCTCGTCGTTTGCGCTCCATTTCGGCCAGCTCGTCGTCGCTCTTCAGCTGCTTCTTCAAATCGGCAATCAGCGAGTCGACACGTTTGACGCACTCCTCATACAGTTCGATGGCTCGATCAATTTCATCGTCAACGTCGCTGCGACGAATCCGTTCGACGAGCTGCATCAAGTCGGATGTCGTCGAATCGGCCGATTCTCGCCACTTCTCCTGACTCGACTCCTTCATTCGGCCAAGAAACTGCAATTCAAAAAAAAAATCAATAAAATGTCTGAAAAAGCTGCAAATATTGCCGCCAAAAAAAAATTTAAAAATTTACCTCAGTCATCACATGCGATTGTTCCAAGAGAGCGCATGATTTCCGATAAATGCCGATTCTGAAGCGAAAAAAAAATAAAAAAAAATGTTTCCTTCCGACAAAGAAAAAACGAAAGGAACTTGTCAAAAAATCTAAAGTGACACACGAGCCCCGTCACCGAGCCAGCCAGCCAGCCGCCGGCGTCGTCGTTGAAAAAAAACCGATTATGAGCTGGAGAGAGAGAGAGAGAGAGAGAGAGAGAGAGAGAGAGAGAGAGAGAGAGAGAGAGAAACAAGCCAAAATTTGAGAGGGCGGGGGAGAGGGGGGGGGGGGAGGGCAACGTGGACCAAGAAAAGAGAACGAGAAGCAATAAAATTGTCATTGAATAAAATTGGTGAAGAATGGGCGACGACGAAACGACACGACAACATCATCATCATCATCAAGACTGAAATTTGTATCTGCTAATCTAAAATCTAGAAAGACAAGGTAGACAGAGAGACACAGATAGACAGGCAGAGACAACCAGGGGGAGAGAGAGAGACACAGACAGACAGAGGAGGGAGGGGGGGGGGGAAACAATTTATTTTCTCAATTCTCCCCGCCCCCTCCACAAAAAAAAACATTTGGATGCTCCTCTTCTTCTTCTTCTTAAACATGAGCTCAATCCCCAACAAGACGGAGAAGAAGGCGAGAAAAAAAGAAGGGGGCGGGGCGGGGTGGGGGGGGGGGGGGTTCTCAACCAAAAAAAAATAGAACGGGGGAGACAAAACCGGACCTCTTCTCCTTCTCGTTTTTAACAAACTTAATTTGCGAGGAAGAAGGAGAAGAAAACGAAGAAGCAACAATTCATATTTTTCTTCTTTTTTTTTTTAATAAATGAAAGTCGTCGTCAAGTGTGATGTGTGTGCATTTGTCTCGACGCAAACTTGCACACAAATTTCGAAAATCAGAAAAACTACCAAATTCTATTGGTTCAAATGAAAAATAAATTGTGTGAAAAAATAAAAATTTGAGAGAGAGAGAGAGAGAGAGAAATGTCTGCAAACACCCGGACGGAAAACGACACAAAAATTCCATTTTTTTTCCAAAAAGCAAAAACAAATTTTACCACTTCAAATAAATAATTTAATGTGTGAAAAAATCTCAACGAGAACGAGAGAGAGAGAGAGGGAGAGAAGAGTAGCGTATAATTTTGTCTGCACTCACGCTGACGCAAAATCGCACACAAATTTCATTTTTTTTTAAAGCAAAAACAAATTTTACCGCTTCAACTAAAATTGTTTAATGTGGGAAAAAAACACCGAGAGAGAGAGAGAGAGAGACAGAGACAGAGAGAGAGACAGAGACAGAGACAGAGAAAGAAAGAGAGAGAGAGAGAGAGAGAGAAAGAGAGAGAGAGAGAGAGAGAGAGAGAGAGAGAGAAAGAGAAAGAGAGAAAGAGAGAGAGAGAGAGAGAGAGAGAGAGAGAGAGAGAGAGAGAGAGAGAGAGAGAGAGAGAGAAGAGAGAGAAAGAGAGAGAGAGAGAAAGAGAAAGAATATATTCAAAATTGAATTAAAAATCAGCTGACGAAAAAAAAAGAGCAAAACAAAAGACAAAAACGAGATGAAGAAAAAAAATAAAGAGAGAGAAAGAGAGAGAGAGAGAAACGAGAGAAAAACGAGAGAAGCGAGAGAGAAGGGATTAAAACGTGAGGGCGGCGACAAACCTTTTCTGGAAGCGTTTTCTTGCCAAAAATCCACGCGTCATTTTTTGGAGAAGCACCAGGCTTTGACGACGATAGGCAATTTTGTTTTTCACTGAAAAAAATTTTTTTGGCGCCGAGCGGGGGGTGGTGGTGGTGGCTGACATTTGATGACGCTCCATGCTCCAAACTGAGCTTTTCGCCAACGAGCTTTGATGAGCCATGAGCCAACCTTGGCAACCAGTTCGGACATTGTTTCAGGATCTTGTTGCATCAGCTGAATTTGGAAGAATTGAAGGGGAACGAAGAAGAAAAAACCTGATCAAATTCGGCAAATTTTCCAGCCTTGAAGAAGACCTTTGTCATTCCAAACTGAAAATCGTTCTGATTCAATCCCAACGCTCGAAACAGGCATTTCGAGAAGAGTCGCGGATCGAGCGAGGCAAGCGTCGGCGGCAGATTCGTCTCGTACATTTTATAGAGATCGTTGAACGATGTTCGACTCGGGAATCCTTGTTGCATGAGGCGAAGAACCGACGCCATGCCGGCGCATTGCAGTTGTGACAGGATCGCCGAGCCGTCAAACTTCCACGGCTTCATTTCATTGTTCGGCTTGATGCACCGGACAAAATGCGTTCCCTGGAAAGAAGACAGAAAATGATTGGGGGGAAAAGGAAAAATTGGCAGAGCCAACAGTTTGATGAAGCTTCTCGAGCAGTGTCAACAGTTGAGCTTTAAACTTTCCGCCAACTGTTGCACTTTTCAATTTTCCGCCAGTTCGAACACCTCCACCATTTGCAGAAGACGTCGTCGTCGTCGTCGTCGTCGCCTTGTAGAGCGCAATCAAAAGCGGCTGAGCGGACTGCTCAATGAGAGCCTCCAACGAATTGTGCAATTGATCATTGTTCTTCTCGAGAAAGCATCGCGTCTCGTAACAAACCGAGCCGGCGTAGTGACGAATCAACAAGCCTTCGTCGTCGCGCATTTCTCGATGCGTCTTCACTTTGGATTTTCGTGGAGTCTGCAAATTTTTCAGACTTTTCAGCCTACGACAGCTGATGGATGAGCTGACAGTTCTGATTGAAGCTCAGAAGTTGTTCGAGCTCACAAACAAAAAAAACAAACAAACAAACATCGAGTCGAAAGTGTTTCAAGTTGGCATCGTGGCATCGTTGGGTGAAATGTTGAAACGTGGGTCTCGGCAATTTTGCCTCCTCATCGAGTAGATCAAACAATCCGCTCGCTTTACGTTCAAATAAATCGATACAATCCAGATTATCGATAAAATCAATCGGATCCAAATTGAGGCCTTCACTTTGATAAAGTTGCTGCTCATCTTTCAAAATTCGCTCATTGAAAAAGTGTTGAAGCTTCTCGTTGCAATAATTGATGCAAAATTGTTCGAACGAGTTGATGGCAAAAAACTCGAATCCGGCCACATCCAAGACGCCAATGTGACCGGTGCTCTTCTCAAACGGAATGCACCGATTCACATTCTCGACGAGCCAATCGAAAAGTCGCGCATAAATCGACTTGGCCAACGCGTCGCGTCCAGCCGACGCTTCAGACGACTTGAGCGGAACACGAATCAGCGTTCCCTTCACGCCACCCTTCGTCGCCTGCATGATTCGGGCGCAGAGGCCAAACTTCATCTCGTCCGGCTCGAGACCCAACAATTTCGACGCGTAGACAAGACTGCGTTCAGTGTCGCCGGTGATTTTGCAGCCGCCGCGCGAGTCGTTCGGCGTCTCCTCGAACTCAATGTTGCCGAGATGAAGAAGGCCGGCAATTGTGGACCAGATGAAGTTCTGCTGATTCGTGTCGAGACCACACGATTTTAGCGCCTTTGAGAGGCGATCAAAATCCAACAAATCGTCAACCATTGAATCTTTGACAAAAGAATCAATCGATAATCGATCACGATCAATTTTCGTGTTTGATGTTGACGTCGGATGAGTGAAAAAGACAGTTGAGCCATGTTTAAGATACTGGAAAAATGCCAACAAATTCCGCCACTCACCCCCCCCCCCCCCCTCCCATCACAAATTTACATTAAATGAGCTGGCTGGAGCCAACGCAAGCTTCTCATAGAGCTCCGGCGATGCTCCGGCAATCAATTGATAAAAAATGTGATAATTTCGTTCGCCAGTTGTTTGGCGACACACGCGCGACGTTTCCAATAAATAGTGCGAAACATGTCCGCCGGCGACATTTCCCTGGAATTTTTTTCAGTTTTTTTTTTTTCGAGGGGCGGAGGAAAAGGCAAATTCAACATTTTCATTGAAATGAATTTGAACATATTTTCCAAATCGCGACGAATTATTGTTGCGAAGCGTTTTCGCGTTGCCAAAAGCTTCCAGAATCGGATTGGCTGAAAATGAAAAACAATTGGCAGCTCAGTTGAGCGGCGCCAAGTTCGAAATTTCCCCACTTTCAAGTAGTCGTTGCTGAATCGGTCCCGCGTCGGCTCCCCAATTCTCGCACAAGTAGCGAAGAACCGCTTTTTGCGACTCAGTTTTGCCGGCTCCCGACTCGCCAGACACAATTATCGATTGAGACGTTTTGTTGCGACGCAACTCGCGATACGCCTTGTCGGCAATCGCAAAAATGTGCGGCTCTTTTTGTCCTGAAATGGGATTTCATTTTTTTTTTTGAAGAAGAAGAAGAAGAAAAAGAAAGGATGGAGAAGAAGCTGAAAATCAAACCAATCGATTTTCCGCGATACGAATCGATTTGTTCCGATGCGTAGAAGTTTTCGATTTGTTGATATGGATTGATTGAAATCAGAATATTTGCCACATAAGACTGTAACAAGTTGCATGGAAGAAAAATATGCAAAAGTTAGGCCATTACCAAAAAAAAACAGATGGAAGAGAAAGTTCAAAAGTTAGGCCATTTCAAAAAGTACGTTAGAGAGAAAATTGAATAAACTAGGCCATTTCAAAAAACCTTTTTTTTTTCCAAAATTCGGCCACGGCACCATCGTGTTGCACTTTCGCTCTACTGACAGGATCTTGATGAGTTCAGATAGCGCCAATACAGTATTTTAAGAAGAATTTCAAAATTTCTCAGCAAGCATGGCCTAACTTTTTTGGAATTCGACATTTCTCTTCCAGAATTTAAAAAAAAAAGGCAAAAGTCTTACATAAATTTTTCCATTCGCATATCTTTGCCTACAATTATTCAACAAAGTGGCTTCATTCAAATGCATCAAAGCGCAATTGTCATCGACAAACTTCAGCGAATCCTCCTCACACGCAAAAGTCTCATCGTATTTGCGCTGAACCTGCAAGAAAAGTGGCAAAAGTCTCGCCTGGAATAATTGTTAACCACATACAATTTGTTGTTGTCCGTCGTCGAGTTGTAAACTGAACCCATTCTGTGTGAAATCGACAATTCGAGCCATAACAAAACCGTGCTGAGCATCGGAAATCCAGACTTGACGTCCAAAATCCGCCGATGCTGATTTGCTCACTTCCATGTTTCCTTTTTTTTTTCTCACTGCGATGAGCGCTCAAATAAATTCATAATGAATTTCGATTTTTCCATTTTTTCGACGTTTTTTTTTTCTTTTTTTCTTGTAAAAATGTCACGAAAAAAATTGAAAAGAGAAGGGGGAGGGGGCGGGATCAATCAATAATTTTATTTACGATTTACGAAAAAAAAAATTGTTGGGAAACAAATTTTTTTGTGGAGTTGTGTTGGCAAATAAAAAGGAACAAATTTTCTTATCACCAGAACATTGAAATGTCCTTTTAAGTTAAAATTTTATAAAAAAGTTGAGAAACTCAATTTCAACAACAGAAAACCATGCGATGGGGCGTGGCTTTGCACAAAGAATTTTTATTTCAATTTTTTTTGTTTCTTTTTCGCGGAAAATACAAAAATCAATTCTACTGGAAACAAAATTTCAGCAGCAGAAAACCATGCGACGGGGCGTGGCATTGCACAGAGAATTTTTTACTTTTTTAGCACAAATTCACCAAGTAAAAAATCATGCTTTGTTGCAAACACGCTCTAATGACAATTTAGGAAAAAATCTTTTAAATATGAAAAACAAGGAAAACAATTTTTATTAATTTTTTGGGCGGGAAACGATTTTGAAATCCTAAATCAAAAATTGTTGCTCTCGCGGTGCTTTTTAAGGTTGGAAAAAGTAAAAAGAAAAATAATTATTTTCTACCACTTTTGAATATAAAAAATTCATGAATTATAAAATTGTTTATTTTATTTAAAATAAAATATTTATTCCAATTATAATTGTCAAAAACCCTTTTCAGAGAGAGAGAGAGAGAGAGAGAGAGAGAGAGAGAGAGAGCAGCCACTTGTTAATTCAAAATGTCAATATTATTTCCTTATTAGGAATTTACAAGGGCAAAATGGCCTGGGCTCTCATTTTTCAAAAAAAAAAAAAAAGAGAGAGAAGAGAAATAGACGACGATAGAAAAACCTTTGGGGGGGGGGGGAGGTTGGCTGGCGGGAAAAAAGTAAATAAATGGAAGAATTTTTCTTTTTTTTGTGGAATTTCGATGCATTTTCAATGACCAATTTTTTATGGGACGAAATTGCGAAATTTGTCAGATTTCTCAACAAAAAAAAAATTGGAAGCGGGCAGGAGGGGGGGGGGGGGGTTGGAAAAATGAGGAGAAGACAAATCAGGGAAGAATTTTTTTTTGGTTGGTTTGGATAAAAAATGCAGCAAAAAAAAAATGAAAGAAGAAAAGGAAAAAGTATGGTTAGAGACGTAGAATAATTTTCATTTTTTGTTTATGGCGACACAGCTCTCGGAACAAATTCTCTTCGGCTGGTTTTAAAAAGAAAAAAAACATGTTTTAATTTGCTTTTCTTCTATCGTTAACCAGTTTTCTCGTTGTTTAAATTGTTTCTTTCTTTTTTTCTCCGTCCTTTTTTTAATTGTTCCACCCAATTAGCTTTCTCTCTCTCTCTCTCTCTCTGTCTCTCTCTTTCCGTAAAAAACCATACAAGTCCGGAAAGTGAAGAACGCATGCGGCAAAATTTTGAATTTGCAAACTAACGTGCCGCCTGTTTGCAAACGTAGGCGTGGCTTTGAAAAAGAGTGAAGTGGAACTTTTTTTCTTTCTTTTTTTTCGCTTAAAATCCAGGTTTTCGTTTTTAATTGAAAAAGATTTTAAAAAATCTTAAATTTATTAAATTTTCAGATGACAACCGAAAATCTTGTAAAATCAGAACCGCTTTCAAGTCAAAAACGATGGATTATTGTTTATCCAGCCTACCTTGACAAGAAAAAATCGGTAAAGCAAGGAAGAAAAATTGCAAAATCACTGGTAAAAATCAATTTGTTCAACTAAAATTCAAAAAATATTGATTTTCAGGCCGTTGAAAATCCAACTTCTGTTGAAATTCATGATGTTTTAGCTGCCAACGGTATGAATCCTTTACTAGAAGTAAGAATTTCGACTTTACTTTTCACTTTAAAAATGTTGTTAAAGATCAACAAAATGTACTCAAGAAGCAATGATCGTGAGCCAGGAACGCAAGGAAGAGTTCGAGTTCAATTAAAAAACGATAATGGTTCTCTAAAATATTCAAATTTTTCCTCAAGTAAACTTTTCTCATTTTTCAACACAGAATAAATAATCCAATTTAAGGAGACGCCTTCTATAAATTTATTGCCGAAATGATTCCAAAGCTGAAGACTCGTCAACCTGGTTATGTTCCTCCATCTGTAGCTTCTTCTTCAGGCGCCGGCAAGAAAAATAAAAAAAAGAAGTGAAAATAGTTTTCTTTTTTAATATATATTTCTATTATTTATCCTTGTTTTTTGTTTGAGGGGTAGAATACATTTTCATTTCTTTCGACTTAAAATCAACAAAAAACAATAAAATAACGAAAAAAAAATTCTAATCTACAAAAAAAGAATCAAATTTTAAACTTCTAGGCATATAACTTGTCTGCTTTTTGACTGCTATAATATTCTCTATGAATTTCCGATGTTGGAACAAATATTTTGCGATCCGCCATTGAAACAACAGCGCCCGGTGGAATTCCGTGAAAAACCTTGAATATTTATCGATTTTTCCGTTTGTAATTGGTTAATTGCCCTTACTTGATTTATTTCTTTCAATGGCTCCTTCACATTTTCTGCCTCATTCTTCAATTCATATCCTCTCAACGCTGCCAATTTCACTTTTTCCTCCTCAATTTCATTCGAATCGCTTAAATATCCACGATTCTTTGCGTTCGTATAATATCTGACAATTAAAAAAAACACATTAATCATATTTTCTTCCTTTTTTACTCCATTAAAGTTGCTGGCGGCGCTTTTCGTTGCGGCACGACCAGTCCTTTTTCAAACCACAATTTCGGATTTACAGCCGCTTCAAGAGCTTTCGCATCATAATAGGCGGTTCGAATCCGTCCACCAGCTTTTTCAACTGCCGCAATTGCAGATTGTGTCGCATATTGAACTTCAATATCGATTGGATACGGAAAAATGTCAGCTCCCTAGAAAAAACGTTTCTTTTTGCTTTTTCTTCTTCTCCTCGAAAACCTCTGCGGTGAGATCAAATCCGCACTGTCGAATTTTTGGATTAATTTTGAATTTTCTTGTTGCGCAAAGTGTTGAAATATCGATCGGCTTTGAAATATCGATCCATCCCAAGTCAATTAATCGTGTTAATTCAATCAAAGATAATGGAATATATTCACGGCGAATACTGAAAAAAAAATCATAACCAAAAAGCTTCCTTGTCAACCAAAAGTTCGATTTTACTTTATATCGGCATTGAAATGCTTCTCTCCTGGAAACATTCGTTGCCAAGGCCTGAAAAAATCTCCCCAGATCCATCCTAACGGCGGTTTTGCAGCTCTTTCAAGTGCTCCTTGAGTGTGGCCAGCCTATAAGAAATCGATCGTTTTTCACATTCCGCAGCTTTTTCTTTTTTTTGTTTTACTTGATTATGAGCGTGTTTCACTTGTCTGCCTGATGTCCTTGCTCCAATGTTGTCTCGAGCATCCTGAATTCGAATTCTTGATGCCTGCTCAACAATTTGAATTGCTCGCTCTTTTGCGCCTTTTATCGCCTTCGACATTCACCTTCAAAAAGAAATCAGAATAAACAAAAATTTCAACAAAAATAAAAATAAATAAATCATGGCTTAAAACCATTTTAAAAGTAGCAATTACAAAAAAATTTTTCTTACAAAACCAATTTTATATAAATAAATAAACTCGTCGTGGAAAATCGAAAATTGTCACTTTACATTGAATATATATATACGTATATGTGCTTAAATGAAACAGGAAAAAGCTGGCTTATCATAAGAAACAGATAATTATTCTACCCAATATTTTCTACAAACGTTTTGATACACGAAATTTAAAAATGGTATGAAGAGGGGGGGGGGGGGGGGGAGGTGGCAAATATTTTACGAATTTTAAAATAAAAAAGAAACCATGTGTGATAAACAACTCAAAACATTAAAAACTGGAAATTCTGTTTTTTTTTTTGGAATGAATCAATAAAAAATAATTAGCAAATTATGCAAAATTCTTCTCAAAATTTTATTCAAACACTTGATAGGCCAATGTTGAAATTCGTTGACGTCTAGTGACGATAAAAACTCCCGCAGATCCTAAACATCAACTTTTTCTTTACTTTTCTTCCATTTTTTTTGACTCGTTTTTATTAAGAAACAAACACAACTAACCAATCGATACTCCAATCAGAAGGCAGAAAATTGCAAGAACAAACATTGATCCACCAGTGTATCCAATAAATTGATTATCATTTTCTGGCGGATATTTTGCCATACTTTTTTCATCAACCATCCATTCCTTGAAAATTTGAATTTCAAAATTCAACTTTAATTTTTCAAACAAACTTCACGGCTTCCATCTGATTTCGGAACTTCGATCGATAATTTTTGCTCGAAAACTGTTTGATTCATCAATTTGAACACTTCTCCTGTGCTTAACTCAGCCGTATAATTGTAGCCAACTTGTGCTGGTTTCTGTTCGCTTTTTTCGCTCATTCTCAATAAGATCGTTAATCCACCATTCTTCGCTTCAACCCAAAACACCAAAATACGATACGGAATTACAGGGTAAACATTTTTTGTTATCGACTCGGCGACGGCTACATTTAATGCGTTTAGGCCAACCTTTTCAACATCCGTCACGTTTTCTAGAAATTATTTTTTTCAAATTTTTAAACTGATATTAAAAAATCACTGTTTTTAATATTAATTATTATTGTATTATTGACAAAACTTCCTCCATCATAACAATCAGATAATTGAGCCAATTTCAGGTTCAAACGGGATGATTCGATTGGAATTTTTGTTACTTTCATGGTTAATGCCAAATGACGACTTCCCTTGAAACAAAAAGTAGACAAATATTTTTAATTTAAAAAACAAACCACATGATATGTAGCCAAATCAATTAACTCTCCATCTTCTGTTAAATGAACTTCAACAACAATTTCATCAATAGACAATGCTCGGAATGTTCTGTGCCTTGTTCCAGTTATATCAACATCCTGAATCGGAAATTTGATTTAAAAAATTTAAAGAAATTTTCAAATATTTCACTTCGTGATATTGAACAAATTCAAGAACCGGATCAACTAAAAGTGCTTCGAATGATTTTAAATACAAGGTTTTATTGGAATCCGCCAAAACATCAAATGAGCTTTCACTCAATGGTCCAAAAGTTGAGCAAGCATCTCGATTTAATGTGAATTCATAACCTTCAAATTTTAATTTAACAATTTTTTCAAAAAACAAACGACTTTACCATATTCAAAATCGTGAATAATGTAATCCGTTCCGTTGTTAAACTTTCCCGGACCAACTTTTAATAGTTTAACACCATTCTCCATTGAACTTCCAGCCACAATCAATTTTTTGTTTGATTTTGAATAAAGAATCTGACAAGAAATTTGAATAATTTTTAAATCGATGAAAATAAAAATGTTTTTTTGCCACCTCTACAACTTCTGATCGATTTTGTGCAAAATCAAAATATTCTATCACAGCAGCATATTCTTTGATTTCTTTTAATGGCAATTTGGTTCCATTTTTATTTCCGCAAAAAATGCCATGTTCAATCTAAATTTATTGATTATTTTAAAAGTTTTGTTTAAAATAACCGTTGCTTCGTTTTCCGTAGGAAGCTCATAACGATCAAATTCAATTGACATATGGGAAAGAGCAGTTGTAGCTGTAAATTTGGCAATAAAATTTAAATTTTA
The DNA here is from genome assembly GCA_963572285.1 of Caenorhabditis drosophilae. NCBI lineage: Eukaryota > Metazoa > Nematoda > Chromadorea > Rhabditida > Rhabditidae > Caenorhabditis > Caenorhabditis drosophilae. The sequence goes on along the minus strand of OY751560.1, from coordinate 4,004,439 downwards.
TAAAAGAAATTCGGGTTTTGGTTTAAAAAAAATATTTTTTTTTAAATTTTGAACTGGAAAACTATTGATTATTTTTGAAAAATAAAACTCACTGTTAAATGAAGCAACTTCAGCAAGTCGAATTGATAAGACAAGTGGATTTGAAAATGGTGCTTGAGCTGGACGAATTGTTTCTTCACCAGCATAACGAACTTCAACTAAAACTTTTGTATCATTTGCAGTTGTTCCATTAACACAAGAAATCCATTTATGTGCATTGACACCACCAACAATTTCTGAATTATCATTTACCTAAATTTTAAGATTTTATTTAAACCAATTAAAAAAGAAATGTTAAATACCAAATATCCAGTGTGAGTTTTATCGAATTCTAAAAGTCCGTTGATGACGTCAAACATTGTTGACGATTTGTTTCCAATAATTTCTTCAAATCGTGGATTATTGAACAAACTTGGTGTTGTTGCTGGTCCTTTACATGTTCCACCTTTAAAAATGTTGAAATAATAATGATTAATCATTTTTTGAAAGTATTACTTGTCACATTAATAAAAACTGTTGATTTTTCACCGGTTAATTCATAAATCCATCGTTCTGGTAATTTATCACGACTTTGTTTTTGTAAAACTCGATAATTTTTTGTTGCTGTTTCGACAAGAAGAGAAGTTTTAGGATCATTCCAATCAGTCACTGATCCGGAAACCTTAATATTCATGCGTTTTTCATTCTTGAAAGGGTTTAAGTCAGACCTTATAAACTTCCGGAAGAGCAACTTTATCTGAAATTGTTATTGGTGGAGTTTTTGGTGGGTTTTCGCAAATATTAAATAATGATTGAAGATCTTGACATAATGATAGTTGAAATAAAAAACCAATTAGGGCTAACAGAGACTTCATGGTCTGAAAAAACGAAAAATTTTGAATTTTATTGTGAAATATTGAATTTCAAAACTTATAAATCACAAATAAAAATTTCAAAATGAAAAAAGCTCTTTTTTATTTTTGAATTCACATGTTATTGCAAATTGTAAACTATCAAAATTCGATCGAGAAATCATACTTTTCTATTTGCGATGGAGCACACTTTCCTATTGTTTATGTTTGTTCAATAGGCGTTCTTCATTTTTTGTTATTTTAAACTGTTACGTTTCAATTTTTTTAAACTTTGCATTTATGTTGTTTTTTTACTTTAAATTCGAGATTTATAAAAATAAAATTTTATCTTTATTGCAAAATTGAAAACAAATAAAGAAATAAACGTTATCGTAACGTTTTAAAGGCGCGTTGCTAATGTTTAAGTAAAATATTTTGAAATAGAGCTTTGGTACGGTTGTTTGAAATTTGTAACCTTTTTTTCTTATTTTTTTTCTTTCAAAACTCCTTGTTTATTTTTATTACAAAATCTAGTTTTTTTAAATTATTATATTTAATTTTTTAATTTATACAAAAAAATGTTTGTATATTTAATAATTTTGCTCATTGATTTTTCAAATCTAGAAATTTTATAGAAAACTTAATTATACAAAAATGTCATTAGTTCCATCCCGAATTGTAATAGCTGGAAATTCTCGAATGTCTTTAAATGAAAGGTAAACATTTTTATTATTTCAACGTTTTTTCTTTTAAAAAAATGGCTTCAGATTTTCTAATATTCCAAAAGTTCGCGCTAGAAGTAATCCACAAAATGTCCGAAGAGTTTTTCGAAGTTCTCATCAAAAAAAGGTAACTTTTAAATTTTAAAAAATCATTAAAAATGTATTTTTATAAATAATTGTAAAAATTTTTGATAAAAATAGTGTTTCCTTATCAAAAAAAAAAAAAAAGATTGTTTCAGGTGCCGATAAGACAAGAAATAATTGAAAATATTGAATATATTCCAATTCAAAAACCCGCTAAATTTCGTCGTCCTGTCAAACAAATTATTCATCAAATTGAAACAATTCCAATACGTTTTAAACACTGAAACCGACCCAAAAATCAATTATTTTTCTTCAGAAAATCGTCTTTCATATTATCGTCCACCACCAAATCGATTTGTTAACGCTCCAAATTTTGTGAATCGAAGACAAGTTTTCCAAAAAAATCGAGTTTTAAAGTAATCAAATTTTAAAAATTCGGAAATTAAAAATTTTTTAGTCATAATGCTCCAACAAAGCCGAATCAAAATAGATTTGTTGGTTTCAAAAAGTTGGGAAATCGACCAAATTTTAATAATAATCGATTCAACAAGCCATTTCAACAACAAAAATATGAAAAAAAGCAGAAAACGGTTGCCGAGTTAGACCAAGAACTTGACGCCTACATGAGAAAATCCAAACACACACCAATCTCATTTTAATATGATGGTAAAAAATGTAAAAAATGCATATTTTTTAATTATTTTTGGCGGGATGTTTCTGTTTTCCAAAATTCATTTTTATAATAAATTTTTGACTATTTCAAACTTTAACAAATAAACTGAAAAAAAAACTAAAACTAGGCATTCTATTGATCATTTTTTGAAAATGAAGCGATCGCTGTATCGCAAACTCGAATTTGTTCCTCCCACATCCATAAAACATCTTTTCCCATCTTAAATACCACGACTTTAAGGATTTCAATTCCCATTATTTCTCACTTTTTTCGTTTTTTCCATGATTCCATTTCTAAGCTCTTTTAATATTATTTCACATTTTTTATCAATCATCTCGTTCATTTCATCATCAATCGGATCATGGGAATAAATGATTTTTTTCCAGCGATTATTTGACCTAAAATTTCAATGCGTTTTTTTCAAAAATTATTCAAACTCAATTTCTTCTACATTTGTTCATGATCTAATAATAATATTCGAATATTATTTCTCAATGACCAACTTGGACCTTCATCTGTTGCGTATAAATGACTGTAATTTTTTTTTTTCAATCTAAATATTTTTAAATAAAAATTACCTTGCTAATCCAACTTCTTCTAAAACCATTTCATGTTCTTTTGTTACATTTATTCCAGCTATTTTTGCCAATGTTATTAAAACTGCTTGCGGTATTAGAACTTTTGCATTGGGATTTTCATTCAGCTTAAATCCATATTCAATAAAGAGTCGAGCATTATCGTGTGGTCCATAACAGACAAATACTTGTTCTCCTTCAATTATTGCTTTTTTTGCTCTTACAACATATCGCCCATTTACTTTTTCATGAATCGCTAATCCCTAAATCAATAAAAAAAATTTTTTTTTTTCAAAAACTTTTCGCGCCAAAAAAAAGTTTAAATTCTGAAAATTCTTAAACTATTGGCTGAGTATCTATTCAATTTTTATTTGGTTTCGAATTTTTTCCGCTGACATTTTTCACATATTTTTAAAACTGTCAATAAAGCGTGTTTGCAGCGCGATTGAAAAGAAACAAAAGTTTCTGAGAAATTTTGAACATTTTCTTCAATTGATACTCAATCAACAGTAACAAATTTTCAAAATTTAAATACGCAGCCAAAATTTTTAGAGCAAAAAAAAAACTTGAAATTTAACAGGATCATGATTGAGCATATCAACGTATGGAATAACTGCAATTGTGTCTAAAAGAATTCAATTTTAGAACCAAAAAAAATCAATAAAATGCTCAAATACCTCCATCACTATTATCAACATTATCGTGCTCAATATTTTCCACAAAAATGCATCTTGTATTAACCACATGCCACGCCCACAATATTTTCTCATATGTTAATTGTTTGAAAAGTGACAAAAGCTGGAAAAAAATGGTTTCTTTTTTTTAATTTCAAAAACTTTGCTCGGCAACTTTTAACTCACTTTTTTTGAAATTGTTTCAATTTCTTTTTTTTGATCCACCCAATATTTTCGAATTGCCAATGGCAAATTTTCAGCAACATAATCGATTCCCAAAAAAGCGGGGGTGTCAAACGTTTTCGGCAGCACTTTTAAATACGGTGACCATGCTGATTCTTCAAAATCTTCAAACGAGAAAAACATTGTCAATATTTCCATCGGTTTTAGTTTTTCTCTTCAAATCGACAAAAAAAATCAATAAATCAAACTATTTTTCAATTCTTTACTTGACGTTTTTTAATAATTTTCGATAAAATGGAAGATCAACCACTAAAGCAGCATTAATCATATCATATTCTGGTATTGAAATCAAAATATCTTCATTACGAAATGTTTTCGTCGCATAAATTCCATTCCCACAATTCTTTAAACTTTCAAAATTTCAAATCTAGAAAAATTGTTTTTCTATTTTTCTTAAACTTACTCCAGGTGGACAAGTGATTTCTAAACCATCAAATTCATATCCTCTTCCTTTACACCATTTTAAAAATTCGTTCATCTAAAATTTAACAAAAATTAAATTTAAAAAAAAAGAAAAAAAGATAATAAAATGAATCAAAAATCTCTGATCACAAAAAAATCACCAACTTAATCATTATCTTTTGGTTGAGCTGAAAAATATTTATTTCTTTTCTTTCTATACACATATGACAAAATATGCTAACAAAATACCAGTAAAAAATGACAAGTTTTGAGGAGAAATAAAAAAACAATTTCTTTTTTTGTTTAATTCGTGAGTTTTTATTTAAAAATCTTCGGACCCTTTCAATTTCTTTAATTTTTCCATTGTTTCATTGCGTCGGCTGAAAATGTTCACAATTCAGAAATTAGAAAGAAATTTTTGGAAACCTTGTGAATTTGTTGACAAAATCTGTCAAATTTTTTGCAATGTCGTTCAAAACTTCAATGTTTTCTTTTTTATTCATCTTGATTTCCTCATTCATTTTCTTAACACTTTCAATCAATCGATAATCCAATTTTTCGACGTATTCATCAATTCCTAAACATTTCTCTTCTGTTTTTTCAACCAAATCGCATATTGTTTGAGCAATTGTTTGATCCGCATTCTTATTCTTGCCAAGGATCACCGCCATTGTTGAATTTCGGCCTTTTTCAAATATTGTTTCATCAGTTGAATCAATTATTTTCGACATATTCTCATTTTTCTCCAACATGTTTTCTGCTTGGGAATTTGGCGCAATTGTTGTTGGATACAAATTGCACAATGTGCATTGTTTATTATTTGGCAAACCACCGATTCGTGATGTTCCAGCACCCAAAATATAAAACAATCAATTTTTCTTTTCTTTTTTTTAAATTTAAACCTGTTGCTGTAATTGCTGAAAAATGCCCCATATTTAGCTCAACATCTTCCGTATAATATAATTCCACCCATAATGAATAATTCACAAAAAACCGCCAATTTTCAAATATTTCGGCTGGTGGAACAAGCTGAAAAAAGTCTCGACTTTAAGAAAGAAAAAAAAACACAATTCAAACTTTAACAAATGGATTTTCCAACGGGTTGAGTTTTATCAATTTTTCACCACAAAATCTATCGCTTGAAGAATTAATGGTACAAATCACAATTGTCACATAATGCATATTTCGGTTACAATAGAAATCGGCAAAATAGAAATTGTAGCGACGAGGATCCAATAAATGAAACGCGTCAACGACCATTCGAACATTTCCAAATGGAGACGATGGTGGAAGTGTAAGATCTTGAAGAAGGCGAGCCGAGAAAAATAAACCTGACATTTTTTGTTTTTTTTTTTTGAAATTTCTCAAGAAATATTCACCATTAATAGCTCCATTGATTAAATTTCCTGGTTGACCATTATCATCTTTGATATATTTTTGCATTACGTCATTATAATAATAATGAATTTCATCCCAATAAACTTTTGGTTTACATCTTGAAAAGAAACATTTTGAATTCTTCATTTTATTTTTCCTGTTTTTCTTTTTAACCTATAAACACACCAAAATTCATGCATATTTATATCATTATTGGTTTTTGTTACAAAAGCCAAACAATTTGAATATAATTGTTTGAGTTCTGAATAACTAAATTCTGAAAATTGATTTTGATTTTTGTTTAAACTTTGATTTTAATTTTACCAGCTCGAATTTCTTTAAACCAATACCCAATAACTTCAAAATCTTTGCATGAGCGACAAATAATTTCAACTCTTAATATTATTTTTAATATAAAACAAACAAAAAAACAAAAATTACTTATATTTTTCGCCTGCTGCTACTTTTAATTCACAAACTAATGATGCTGGTCCTTTTTCAATTTTTTCTGATACTTTTGTTCGGATATTGGTACATATTACTTCGTATCGAATATTTTCTTAAAAAAGGCGATTTTTTTTTTGAAAATTTTTATTGAAAAAAAAAAAAACTTTTTATTTTTTCATCATGTTCCCATCTTAATTCAATTTGTTCTGATGAAACATTAATTTTGACTTTGATTCCTTTTAAATTGTTTTGATTATTTGATGACTCTTTTTCTTTGCGTCTTTTCAGAATATCATTTCTCATTCTTTGACCAGTTTTAAGACCGGGAACATGCGAATTTTGTAGCAATTTTTGTCGAGCAAATTCGTTCATTTGAAAATCTGATGAAATTTGTTGTGTGGATGTTGATGGTCGTGCTGGTGGTGGAATGAATGGTTGTTGAGATTGACTGAACAGATGCATACGATTTCTGAAACTTTTTGTTTTCCTTGATTTTATTTGATGCTTTTACCTTTCATAATTACTTGCATGAATTTGTTGATAATAACTACGACTGAAATATGGATCAGAAAGCCGATTATTCCAGCCATTTTCATTTCTTCTTGGAAAATCTGATCTTCTTATTACACCTCCTCCTTCATTATTTGAATATGGTCGCCAAGTATTAACATCATAATCTATGGGAGGCCAATGAAATGGTTTATTCCAAGAATTAAAAGACATTCACTGCAAAAACCAACATTTTTACTTCTCATTTTTTATTTTTCTTTCCATTTCTAATGTTATTATTAATTAAAACTTTCTTTCTTCAAAGTTTTTATGGTTTTCAGTAGTTAATAAATTTTTAAAACAATTTTTCAATAAACTTTTGTATGAATTTTATTGAAAAATGGATGAAATCCAGTAAATTGAAAAATGAAAAAATATTTTTAAAAAATTAATGACCCTACGAAACGTCGTTGTTACGTAGTGCTCGTTGTTTAGTGCGGTGAAATAAATCGATTTTTGTTTTGGTGTGTCGAGCATTTCTCCCATTTTCCTGTTTGTTTTCTCATTTTCTCCTCGATTTCTATTCAATTTCGTCGAGAATATGCATTTTTAATTTTTTTTTGTCATTCAAATCGTCGTCACATTTTTCAACTTTAAACTAACCATTCACGAAGCTTTTAGTTGATTCAAAAAAAAATGTTACAACAACAAATGTATTTTATCCTTTGGATTATTCCCAATTTGCAATTTACCGTTTTATAATTGATTTAATTGTTATGTGTTCAAAGCAAATATAATCAATTTAAAACAGTTTAAATTCTTTCTCAGTCATTTATAGTTTTGCAAACGTTTTGATGTTTTGAATTAACTTTTTTACCTATTTTTCGGTCGTTTTTTCATTTAAAACTATGATAATTAGTCAATAGTTCCAAAAAATTTTTTATTTAATTGCTTAATTTCTACTTTAAAAAAAAACTTTGAATTGTTATTATTTTCAGACCGTTCCACACACAGATTAATGCCGTAACTTGCTTTTCAAAATATGTCAATAAATGATGCGTCGACAACGGCATTAGTCGAAATATCTTCACCATCCTCGTCAGAATTCTACGAAAATGGCTCGACAAGCTCACGAGGTGCAAACGTGGAATGGGTCGAGATTGTTGAGCCACAAACTCGCCAAACTATGTATGCAAATTTAGTAACTGGGCAATGTGCATGGGAACCACCGACCGGAGCTCATGTGTAAGTATTTTGGCTCACATTTTTTCTTTCTTTTTGAAAATCAAATGCTTTTTTTTCAGTAAGTTAACACACGAAAATCAATGGTGGGAGTTGTTCGATTCGAAAACAGGTCGATATTACTACTACAACGCCGCTTCAAGTGTTACTAAATGGCAGAAACCATCTGGAAATGATATTGATATCATACCATTAGCAAAATTACAAACTTTAAAAGAAAACACTGAAGGAACATCCCCACGGGTATATTAATATCAACAAAAAAGTGTTTATTAATAAACACACATTTTAATTCTTTTTTTGTTTTTAGATTCGTCGAACATGTGAGACACAGACATCACCATCCGTTCGACGTGTTCAACAATCATTGCATCAACAAGCGATTTTTGCTCAAAACATTGCACCCGAAACAGGAATTGTTTCGTTTCGAAGTAACAGTCAAAATTCCAATAATACATTAAATGGAATGCAAAGCTCGTTCGAGGTTACAAAACGACTTCATTATTTCTGTTTAACTGAACTGTACTGATTTCAGTGGATGTCACTAGACGACGAACTTAATGATCAATCAACTGCCGAATATGGTGCGTCGCCAATAAATTCATCACATTCAATTGCAGCGAACAATACGACACCTAAATCCATCATTTCTCAGCCATATGGTGCATTTCCAACGAATGTGCCAAGTGCTTCGTCGACTTTATCGCATGCACCATCATCAGACTCGATTCCAGCTCGCTCATCAAACTCTGCGTCTCCGCCGCCTAATGGTAGAAGATCGCTGTTCTCATCAGTGACATCAACAAAAAGTCGAAATAAAAATGGTTTGTGGTTTTTTTTCAAAAACTTGATAAAATTTAAAAAAAAAGGGAAAATTAAACAATTTGTTTATAGGTTGGTCAAAAGAAACACCAAAAGTTTCACTAACTCAGCCGGAAAATAAGCAATTGAAAAAGGAGACGAGTGCATTATTCAAATTAATCCAAAGTTATATGGGAGAGAGAAAATGTAAAACGAACCCAGAGCAGGTAGGAGCTAAATTACTAGTTTTTTTTTTTAATGTTAAAATTCAAACATTTTCAGACAGCATTATTGTTTTGTGAAATGGCAGTGAAAAAAGGAGAAGTTGCAGATGAAGCTATTGCACTGTTATTACAACAATTGTCTGATAATGAAAGACCGGACAGTTTGAAGTAGGATTTAAAATGTTTTAAAATTTAAACTATAATAGTTTTCAGGCGAGGTTGGGAGTTATTAACAATTCTCTTAGCTTTTGTTTACCCTTCACCTATAATGAAGGAGAAATTAACAACATTTTTGGATAAACATTTAGATTCAATTTTCGATTTGCCGGAGGTATTCATTTTTTAAATAAAACCAATTAAAAAAAAAATTGCTAAGGTTTCAACTTCATATTTTGCTCAACAATGTTTCAAAAGATTGAGTAAAGTGATCGCAAGGCTGAAGCCAACATTGACAAGTGTTCAAGAAACGAAAATTCATATATATCGCCCACCATTGTTCTCAGCTTCCCTTGAAGAATTAATGGAAATGCAACGAGAGAAATATGATAAATTGCAATTGCCATGGTTGTTGACGACGTTGATTGAATTACTGTATCAGAGTGGAGGAAGAAGAACAGAAGGAATATTCAGGTTTAAAAAAAAAAGAATTAAAGAATGTGAAAAATAAATAGAACATTTAAGGGTGGCTGGAGATCCGGAACAGTTAGCAACAGCACGGGGACAGTTAGACAAATGGTTGACACCGAAAATGCACGATGCAAACGTTCCGGCATGTTTATTGAAGTTGTGGCTTCGACAATTGCCGGTTCCATTAATTCCACCAAATATGTATCAAAGAGCATTAGATTCGGCGGAAAATGCGGCTGAAGCAGTTCGATTAATTGATATTCTACCAGAAATTAATCGATTAGTTTTAGTAAAAGTGATTGCCTTGCTTCAGGTAAAAATGACTAAACTGTTAAAAAAATAAATCAATGTTAATGAAAAAAAAATGTTCAGGATTTGAGTAGAGAAGAAGTTGTGGTTAAAACAAAAATGGATACGTCAAATTTGGCAATGGTGATGGCTCCTAATATATTAAGGTTAAATATTTGTTTTTCTTTTTTTTTCCGCAACCAAAAAATTACAGATGTGAAAGTGAAGATCCTCGAATTATATTTGAGAATACAAGACGAGAAATGAGTTTCATGAAAACTTTGATTCTAAATTACGACACAAAATTTATTGAAAATGTTTTCTAAAATGTTAAATTTGCAATAATTTCTAGGCAAAAATTTGAACGAAAAAAAAAACAATGATCTCACTCTGGTCTAGATTTTTGTAAACAGAAATCTAGAAAATCCTAGTCATTTTTCGAACTTTTCTTTGATTACATATACAGCATGATTCTTTAAAAAATGTGTAATATATTCTTTGTTTTTTTTTGTTTCATTTTCGGTACAAAAATCGTTTATTTATTCTGAGCTTTTTTTTGTTTGGTTTGACAATGTTTCAGCTTATCGTTTCACTTGTTCAGTTTTTCAGCTCAATAATTAATCTGGTTTTTGAGCCTTTTATTGATCATTATCTAACCTCATTTGATTACAGTTTTTTCTTTGAAATTTCTTGCAAAGTTTGTAATTCTTGTACTATTTTTTTTTAAGTTTATAACTCAATTCGATATTTTTTTGTTGTAAATAATACTTAAAATAATAATCAGCATAAAATGTGTAATTAATCAATTATTCGAAATAAGTCTCGTGTTTTTTGAACAGTTTCTATATTGAAAATTATGTTGAATGTTCTCCAAAAGAAAATTGTAGAATGGATATCGAAGATGTTGTCGGAATTGGTGGAGCAGACAGGAAGAAGCCAGATGTGGCTGAAATAAAGATTAGGTTTTCTATTTTTTTTTTGTTGTCAAATTTCAGCTGTAAAAAAAAACGAAAAAAGTTGGAGAATTGAGTTTTTTTCAATTTCCGTAATTTGAATCAGATTTTGGGAAAAGTGAAATTGATAGCGGAAATTAATCGTCGAATTTCTTGTTTGTGACTTTTGCTCTCTCAAGTTCTCTTCGTTTTGTGTTTTTTTTGGCTTTAACATAAAATTTGAGGAAATAATTTTCAGAACACGAAAAACGTTAGAGAACCAGGAAAACGAGCCGGCAAACGTTGAATCATTCGTTCCAGGAACTCAGCAAAAAGTCTGGGTTCGAACATGGGGCTGCTCACACAACACGTCAGATAGTGAATACATGAGCGGATTATTAGCAAAAGCTGGCTATAAAATTGTGAAAAATGATCAAGAAGCTGATGTTTGGGTGTTGAACAGTTGCACGGTGAAAACGCCGTCTGAACAACAGGTTTTAATTGTTTCTTCTCGGTTTTGTGTTTTAATTCGGGGTTTCCGTCAAGACTCAACTTCGAATGGAAATGAACCAATCTTTCTAGGCGAATAATATGGTAGTTCAAGGACAAGAAAATGGAAAGAAAATCATAATGGCGGGATGTGTTTCACAAGCAGCACCTTCGGAGCCATGGCTGCAAAATGTGTCAATTGTTGGAGTTAAACAAATTGATCGAATTGTTGAAGTTGTTGAGGAAACATTGAAAGGAAACAAAGGTTTCTTTTTTTTTTTGAACATTGAATATGATCAAATATTGAGTTGTAAGAACGCGCTATCGATAATTAAAAAAAAATGAATTAAAAATACAAGTTTTAAGTGAAAGAAAGAAAATTTGAAAAAAAGATATTTTTAGCTTGAAAAAATTAAAAATTTCAGTTCGTCTTTTGACCCGAAACCGGCCAGATGCTCAATTAGCCTTACCGAAAATGCGAAAAAATGCTTTGATTGAAGTTTTATCAATTTCAACTGGTTGCTTAAACAATTGCACATATTGCAAAACAAAAATGGCAAGAGGTGATCTAGTCAGTTATCCACTGGCTGATTTAGTTGAACAGGTTGAATCTCTAAATAAGAAAAATGGAGAAAAGCAAAATGTTTGATTTTAGACACGAAAATCGTTTGTTGAAGAAGGTGTTAAAGAAGTTTGGTTAACTTCTGAAGATCTAGGAGCATGGGGAAGAGATATTGGACATACTTTACCAGACTTGTTAAACGAATTAGTCAAAGTAATACCAGATGGATGCATGATGCGACTTGGAATGACAAATCCCCCATATATTTTGGATCATTTGGAGGTTTTTGTTTTTTTTTTCGATTATGAAAAAATCGTGAATGCACAAAAAAAAAGTTGTAGGAAATTGCCGTAATCCTCAACAATCCAAAAGTCTACTCATTTCTTCATATTCCTGTCCAAAGTGCAAGTGACGCAGTTCTAAATGATATGAAACGGGAATATTCAAAACGACATTTTGAGAAAATTGCAGATTTTATGATTGAAAAGTTTGAGCGGAAAATCCGTGAATTTTCATGAAGCAAAAAAAAGAAGAAGAGAACTTTTGCAGTGTTCCCAACATTTACATAGCAACAGATATGATTTTGGCATTTCCGACAGAAAATGAAGAGGATTTTGAAGAAAGTATGGAGCTGGTGAGAAAATACAAATTCCCCTCATTGTTCATCAATCAATATTATCCGAGATCGGGAACACCAGCGGCGAGGCTCAAAAAAGTTGGTTTAAATTGATGAAAAGCGACGATGAACAAATTGCAGATTGACACGGTAGAAGCAAGAAGAAGAACAGCATTGATGTCAGAATTGTTTCGATCATATACAAGATTCACGTCAGATCGAATCGGAGAAGTGCACAACGTATTGGTGACCGAAGTGGCGGCAGGTTTCTTTTTTTTTCAAATTGAGAGAATCGGGAAAAAAATGTGCAAAAAAATTGAAGATAAAATTCATGGAGTTGGTCATAATAAATCCTATGAACAAATTCTTGTTCCATTGGATGAATGCACAATGGGAGAATGGATAAAAGTGGAAATAATTGATGTGACGAAATTCAGTATGATTTCTAAAGTCTACAAAGAAGCCGAAGACGGAAAAGGCAAAGGATTCGAATTTAAGCATCGAGTTTGGGCATTTTATTTGCCAATGTTGGTGGTAATTGTAGCATCATTAGTTTATCAGTGGATTGTTGAAGGAAGAATTTTCTAATTTTTCTTGTTGTTCGTTTGTTTTCTTTTTTTTTTGTTTCATTCTTGTTTTGTTGTTTCAACATAAAATTGTTTTTTTTTTTGCAGGGTTTTCGAAATTTTTTAAAAAGGTTGGATTTTAAAGAAGAGAAAGGGGCGGGATTGAAATGGAGGAGGAGGAGGAGAGGAGACAATGATAATTGAACTTTCAACGTAAATAAATAGACGAATTTTGTTGACCTTGACTGACTTCATTTTCAACTTCTTTGAAGATGAGATGGTCTTTTTATTTGGTCTACCCTCCCACCTCGTCCCACACCTTTTCTCTTCTCCGGAAAGCTTCTTGAGCTTTTCGTCATCCTTTTTTGTATTTTTTGATTTTTTTTCCTGATTGTTTAACATTTTTTTTGTTGTCTTTTTCGAAAAGGAAACAAAACAAAAAATAACGAATTCAAAATGACCGAGCCCACTTTCTATTTGGCCGAAGAAAAGTGGGGTGGAGAAGAAGCGTGAAAAGGATTAGAGAAAGAGAGAAGACGTCTCTCGAAATTCAATGATGTTTCGGCACAAAAAAAGCGCCAATTTTCGTTGGTTGCTGAAGAAATAGTGTGTGTCGATGAGAGAGTTGGGAAGAAAGGGAAGCTTCATCCTCTTTTCCTTCAACTTCTTCTAGCTAATGCTGTTTTGTTACTATTTTTCAATGATATATACTTATTTATATAAATATATAGATGTATATATCGAAGATTTTTCCCTCTCTCTCTCTCTCTCTCTCTCAATCTCCTTCATTATGTTAAGCTTTTTTCTTCCTTTTTTTCTCGTTTTCTCTTTTGATTAAAGACGATTGACGTACAAATTGATGAAGAAAAGGGAGAAAAAAACAGATTTTTGTGCCATTTGCAATTTTATGTTTATTTTCTTCTTCTCTTCTGCTCCACATTTGAACTTGGACTGTTTTTTTTTTCAAATTTCCGCCCATTGATTTGGTATATAACGACGCTCCCTAATGACGGCCGCAAACAGATGTGCACATAATTTTTATTTTTTTTAGTGAGAAACCATTTTTCAAAGTTTTTCTTTCTTTTTTCTTCTTTTTTTCGTTGAAAAAGAAGAAATAATTTTTGTTTTTTTAATGTTAAAACTCCTCCCCGTTTCCAATTTTTTGGGAAAATTGAACAAAAAAAAACATTTCTGCCCATCTTGTTTTTGAATAAAATTTAATAATTCTTTGGTCTCAAAACTAAAAACACATGTCACCATTTATTCATTTGATGACGACTTTCTCTTTCTCTCTCTCTCTCTCTCTCTTCTTCTTTTTCTCTGCCTCTCTTTTCTCTCGGTCCGCAGTCATTTTCTCTCGACATAGAAATTGAGAACACTTGAACAAAAAAAAAGGCTTTTTTTCCGCCAGCGGCTTATGATTTTTTTGCTGTCCTTGTTTGATGAATGCATTCAGGTTGAAACTTTGAACCGAAAAATGGAAATTATTAAAATTTCAAAAAAAAAAAGAAAAAAAAAAGAAACGTGATGCCGCTTTGCCAGTAGAAAAATGATTATTTTTTGTATTTGGAAAAAAAAATTGTAAAAATTCCACACATTTATTATCGTTTTTTGTCGTCGTTTTCACTTCGGTTGATGTATTTGCATTATGCAACGACACAACGCCTCAAAATCCAGACATGGAAAATTGAAAAAGTTGTAGAAGTTTTGAATTCTCCTATTCTGAATCCTTGTTGAATTCCGCCAACGTTTGAATTTTATCAAAGAAAAACGCGTGTTTTTGTTTTCAGAAACTCAAAATAATTGCGGCGTCTGAAGCAGCGACGACGACGTCGGTGAATCGAAAACGACTTGATTATTGTGAAGGATCATCAGTGAAAACCATCGACGAACTCAAAACGACGGGATCATCACTGACTGAAGCCGTCAATAAAACGACGACGTTGGCCGAAGCGGCAGAAGACGAAGGAGAAAAAGCAACGGCAACGACGGCGGCGGCGAGTTGCTGCTCACCAACTTCGACATCATCGTCGTCGATCATCAACAACAACATCACACCAACATCATCATTCATCGGCGGAAGTGAAGTTGTGAAGGCGCCAAAGAATCGAATGTTATCAGGTTGGAAGTCGAGAGATGGCGAACGAGACAAATGGAGATTGAGAGACGACGATGGTTATCGAATTCGAGCAGCAGCATTATGTATCAAAGGTAAATTTTTATTGTCTGCAAACACAGCGAAGTCATCTGACATTTTAAATGACGACAAGTTGTGTTTGTCGTTCTATAATTCAAAATTCAAATATCAAAACCTAACGAAAATTGTTGAAAAATCGATAATGTCTAGAAAGGATTCTAGATGTTTTTTTTTTGATTTTGTTTCCTTTGTTGTTCAAGCAACTTTCAAAACTAGTGGTTGGACAAAATTGCAAAGTGCAAAAATGTTGTTCTTTTCGTCATCATTTTAGTTATCCCATCGCTATCCGTTCATTATTGATTTTTCATCGTTCTTTGCACTGGGTTTCAAGTATTTTTTTTTTAATCGGCTCGTTTTTTTCTTGTTGAGAAAAGGAGAGAGAGAGAGAGAGAGAGAGAGAGAGAAAGAGAGAAAAGAAGATAAACACGTGAGAAATGATAAAAAAGAAGAAATTAGGAAAAAAAAGATGGGGAAGGGAGGAAACAGATGGAGAGAAAATTGGTTTTATGAGCTTTTGCAGAAAACATTTAAATCGATTTTTTTTGCTTAATAAATGAGGAAAAATGAAGTTTTCTTTAACCACCAGAAAAACAAGGCACAAAAGAAAAAGTTGGGTTATTTTTATTGTTTTGAATAGGAAAAAAAAAATTTGTCTTTGAAACTTTGATAATTGTCATTGACGTCTGGCGATCACAGCCCTGCCCCCACCCAACATGAATTCCTTATCAATTAAACAAGAAAAAACAAAATGGAATTTTGTTTTATATTTTTCAAATAAATTTTGATGCGAAAGGAATTTCAGAAAAATAAACAGAAAATCGATAAATTGTTGAAAAGATTTTATTCAAAAATTGAAATTAATTCGCCTTTTTTCATTTCTTTTTGTGTGCCAAATTTTCTCAGCCATTTAAAATTGATGGGATATGAATTTGCCAAGATCAAAAACTGTAATTATGAAATAAAAATATTTTATTTGGGGGGAGGTTTTCGAAATGATTTTTTGTCTTAGAATAGAAAAAACGGTTTTTGGTTAGAAATTTTAGGGAATTAGAAGCGAAAAGAGGAAGGGGGGGGGGGGGTTTGGGTTGCAACGTTTTTTTTATAAAATAGAAAATGTTTCCTTTTTAAAGGTACCGGAAAAGAGACGCTGGTTTTATTGGTGAGCGGCGGAAAAGACGGAGCAAAATGGGTTGTGCCAGGCGGCGGAGTTGAAAAAGACGAAGGAGCCGAAGAAGCAGCTCATCGCGAATTGATGGAAGAAGCCGGAGTGAAGGCGAACACGCTGAAAAACATCGGCCTGTTTCAGGTTTGTTGTCGACGAGCGTCGTTTTGTTTTTGTTTTTCTTTAGGGGGAAACAATTGTTTTTTTTTTGTTCAGGATGACGTCAGAAAGCATCGAACTCAAGTTTTTTTGATGCAAGTCGAAGAGGAATTGCAAACGTGGGAAGAGGTAAACGAAAATTTAAAAAAAAAAATAACGAAAATGGGCGGAGAATTGTCTGCAACCTGCGCGCAGTGAACTATTTGAATATAAATTTTTTTTTAAATAAGATTCGTTTTTTTTGCAAAGTGCGCACGGTTGCTCGATGTTTATCTGGGAAAAAAGTTGCAATTCTTTTTTTATTTAAAAACCGTCTATAACCAGTGAAAATTAAAGAACGAATATGGCCGACAACGAATTTGGATGCCATTAATTGAAGGAGCCGAAAAAGTGAAACAAAATCATCGAGCAATGATTGAAGCAATTCTGACGAGGTAGTAAAACCCGATCGACGTTTTTGGTTTATTTGATCATTGATTGAGGGTAAATTTTATTTGAAAAAAAAGAGAGAAATTTTTTTATTTTTTTTTTTGTATTAAAAATGATGAGATAAAAAAATAGACGGGGAATTTTCTGTTGTTTTTGTTGTTTTTTTGGTTTTTTTTTTTAAATTTTTATGTCTGGTTTCATATCGAAAGAAAAAGAGAGAAAAAAGATGACATTTTTAGTGAAAAGGCGAAGAGAATTGGCTTTTTTCTTTTCGTTTTTTTGAATTTTGTAAATTACAGGTGGCGTCGTTTTTTTTTCTTTTTTAGAATAATTTTTTTTCTGTATTTGTCATATCATTTTTCATGGTTTTTCTTTTTGCATATTTTTGATTTTATTATGGTGATTGCTTTACAACAAATTTTAATGATTTGTCATAAATTTATTTTGATGAAATCTTTGAAAATCGGTTTTTTGATTTAAAAAAAAGAAATTTGGTTTGAAAACCGTTTTTTTTTGGAAAGAAAATTGATATTTTTAAATTTAAGAAAAAATCGATATTTTATCAAGGAAAATGGTTTTTCGTCGATTGGTTAATGATAAATTTTTCTAATTTTTTTCTTTTTTTTTTTGGTTGAAATTAAGATTTGTTAAAGTTTTTCAGATGAGTTTTCAATTAAGCGAAATCACCTACAAAGTGCCGGTCGAGTTGTTTGTGGAGAATCGTCAACGACTGATCTCAGCGTTCAAATCGTCGACAAATCCCGTCGAAAACTCGGCAATTCTGCTGCAAGGCGGCGTCGAGACGAATCGCTACAACACGGATGCTGAAGACTTGCCGTTTCGTCAAGAGTCGTACTTTTTCTGGACGTTCGGCGTGCAAGAGTCGGAGTTTTTCGGCGTCATCGATTTGGCGTCGGGCAGAAGCGTTTTGTTGGCGCCGCGGCTTGATCCAAGCTATGCGATTTGGGATGGAAAGTTTGAAGAAGAAGAAGAAGAAAATCATTTTTCTTGCTTTTTTTTTGCAGAATCAACGACGAGGAATATTTCAAGAAAAAATATGCGGTGGATTCTGTAATTTTTAATGACAAAAGCACAACAATTTCAGACGTTTTGTCAAGTTTCAGCACAAAAAATGTCTATCTTCTGGTAGTTTTGAAAATTTTTCAACAAAAAAAAATCCTGTTGAAGCGTGCTGAAAACACGGACAGCGGAAATGTGCTCATCGAGCCGAAATTCGATGGAAGCCAAAAATTCTCGATTGACACCAAACATCTCTATCCGATCATTGCCGAACTTCGCGTCATCAAAACTGAAAAAGAGATTGAAGTGAGCCGCGCGCGCTAGCAAATTCCCGGGTTTTGTTGAAGTTTAATTTTTTCTAAAGGTGATGCGTTACGCGAGCAAAATTGCGTCACAGGCTCATCGAGCTGCAATGACACATGTCAAACCAGGTCTTTATGAATATCAATTGGAAAGGTTTTTCTTTGGAGCACAGAAAACATGGGAAAATTGTGAATGTTTGTAGTTTGTTCCGCCACACTTCTTATTATCATGGAGGATGTCGACATTTAGCTTATACGTGTATTGCAGCCAGGTTTGTCAGTTTTTACAAAAAATTTGGAATCGCAAAAAATTGGCGCCAAACACAAATGCATTTTTCATATTTTTGATTGATATTGCAGCGGTTGCAATGGATCAGTTCTTCACTACGGACACGCGAATGCGCCAAACGATAAACTGATCAAAAACGGTGACATGTGCCTGTTCGATATGGGACCCGAATACAATTGCTACGCGTCTGACATCACCACATCGTTTCCGGCAAACGGAAAGTTTAGCGATAAGCAAAAAGTCGTCTACAACGCAGTGTTAGAAGCGAATCAAGCAGTTTTGAAAGAAGCGAAACCAGGTGAGGCGACAAGAGAGAGAGAGAGAGAGAAAAAAAACGATAAATTACTGTAACAATAATTCAACTGTGTTGAGATGGAAAAGTGCAATTTTTGCTCATTTCACAAATAATTTGAAGAAAAGAAAAATGTGTTTTTGGTGTAACTCGGGAGATTTCTAGGTGTTCGCTGGACAGATATGCACATCTTATCCGAGCGAATAATTCTCGAGCATCTGAAAAAAGCTGGAATTGTTACCGGATCAATCGATGAAGCGGTGAAAGCTCGTGTCGGAGCAATTTTCATGCCGCATGGTTTGGGTCATCTCATCGGATTGGACGTTCATGATTGTGGCGGTTATTTGGGCGACGCGACACCGCGATCAACACTTCCCGGCTTGAAAAGCCTTCGAACAACCAGAACATTGCTTGAACGAATGGTATGGTTGATTGAAGGAAAAGAAAATACTTTTTTTTTGCTGTTGCTTCAGGTGATCACCATTGAGCCCGGCTGTTATTTCATTGATTTTCTGCTCGATGAAGCACTTGCTGATCCGATTCGCTCGAAGTTCTTGGTACGATCCGAAATTGATAAATATCGTGGAATAGGTGGCGTTCGAATCGAGGACGACGTCGTCATCCGAGCCTCTGGAAACGAGAATCTAAGCGATTTACCAAGAACAATTGAAGAAATTGAGAAGTTCATGGCTTCTGGAGATTGGAACGAGAAAAAAATCCAATCGGCTGTTGACGAATTTCTCAAAAAACAAAACTAATATTTTCTTGTTGTCCGATCTGAAATTTTCACTTATTTTCTTTCAAATAAATTTCAAAAAGGTTTATTCCTTGTAGTGTTATAAGATGGGTGAATTAAAATAAAAAAAAGTTTTCCGAAAAAAAAATTATATAATAAC
This sequence comes from Caenorhabditis drosophilae, assembly GCA_963572285.1. Taxonomy (NCBI): domain Eukaryota; kingdom Metazoa; phylum Nematoda; class Chromadorea; order Rhabditida; family Rhabditidae; genus Caenorhabditis; species Caenorhabditis drosophilae. Next base: position 3,984,791 of record OY751560.1, on the reverse strand, counting down.
ATCGAAAACAATGGAGATTCGCAGATACCGGTTGTTGTAACATTAAGGTCGAACAAATTAGTGACCACCGAGCTGCTCTTGATAAACCTGAAGTTTGAGAATTTCTTTCAATGTTTTTGAAATGTTGGATTTTAAAAAATTATTCAATTATTTACCTCAATGACATCGTCATCTTCCATCTCCAATGTTTTCGGTGTATCTTCGTCGTTGATTCTGCGTCCGTCGAAAAGGAATCTGAAAACAATTCAAGTTTTTCGAAAAATAAACCATCAATTCACCTTAAACTAGCCACTGACACACCAGTTCTATCAGCATATGATTTTTTGAGTTTTGCCATTGATGTTCCGAACTTGACACGGAAATGAACTTCGTTACTATCCTGGAAAACAATTAATTAATTTTTTATTTAGGAATGCAATTTTACCTGTCCTACAACCTTGATTTTAATGTATTCGGCATTATCGCCAGATGGTGCGTTAGCTTCGTCAGCCATTATGTTTCTGAAATAAATAAATAAAACTAAAAAAGAAAAAAGAACAAAAAAACACAGATTACAATGAAAAAAAAATGATAGAACGCGCTAAAATGTGTTTATTCGAAATTTGTTTCGCGCGCGTCGCGGTTACGCTAAGCACGACCGCGACGCAAGTAAAGGCATTCAGTTGTTCTGCAAAAAAGCGTTACTAACGCTAGTCATGACATTTGTACTGGATTAAAAAACATAAAAGTGTAAAAAAAAAGAAATATTTAAATTTTTTTTTTGATTTTTTTTAAACTTTAAAATTATCTGTTTCAATAAAAACTACTAACACAAAAAGGTTGTCTTGCTAATAATTGCTAATAATTAATTTTAAAAAAAATGTAATTTTCACGAGAATATTCATCAGATAAAATTTAAAATTTATTTTTAACATATTTCTAAAATTACTAAACAAAATAGAATTTGAGCATTTTTTAAATTTTCAAAAAAAAAAATGGCGGGAAACTATTTGTTACAACAAATTTCAAACAAAATGCAAATATTTATGATTAGAGAGAATTGTTGGTTTTAAAATTGTTCTCATATCGAACAAAACGTGCACTTTGAAAATGTTTGCTAAAAATCAATAAATTTAGGCCACGCGTGAAAAAATTCGATAATTTCCACCCGATATTTTTAGACATCGTGGCCTAGGAAACCAAATAAAGTCCGGTTGAGCGCGCTTGTTACAGAGATGTTTTCAAATGGCGGTTGTTCGAATTACTAAAATAAAAAAAACGGAAGTTCGAAAAAAATTAATAAACTAAATAGTAAAAACTATACAATATGATCTTAATAAAATTAATAAAATAAACAAAAAATAAAAATAATTTTGAGATGTGTCAAAACGGAGTCTCGTTTGTCCCGCCCATTTCCCATTCGACGCCAAGTGTTATGATAGGTGTCAAAATTTTGCATTTTGATTATTTTAAGCCCCGCCTTCTTTTTTGAATAAAAAAAATTAAAGAGGATTTGAAAATTTTTAAAAATATTTCAAGAAAGTTTTGGCTCATCAGTGGTGACTTCCTGAAATTAAAAATTATTGATTTTTTTTAAATAATAATTAATTTACATAAATAATGTCATTATTTTTTATTCCTAAACTATTTGGCGTATCCTCATCGGAAACCTCTCGACCGTTGAAGGTGAAGCTGAAAAGACTGGGCTGTTTCTTACGGAGCCTGATCTTGGAGACCCGTCCCGGCCCGGGCCCGATTTAAAGTTTCACACAACATCACATCGCGGCCTTGATTCATTGTTGCCCTCCCCCGTCGCCAGGTGTTTTCTCTGGGGAAAATGATTTGTCTAACAACATCAAAAATAACGTTTTGATGCGAGAAAAAGTCGCGAGGAAAAAAATTCAAACCCAGGAGGATTTTTGAGAAAAAAAAACAATTGAACCCTGTGTGATGATGGGTCTCACAACGATTACAAAATTCACCTCATTTTTGCCACCGATCGTTTAAGATTAAAAGCGAACATAATTTTGATTTTGTTCATTTGAACTCCTTGTCGAACCACATAATAAATCACTGTTCCGGTCTGAATTTAAACAAAAAAAAAAACAATTGTTTTCTTCAATTTTCGGGTCTCGAAACGAAACCTTGGTACCAATACGGATTGTTATGTGTTTTGGATGTTTTTTTGATGGAAAAAGTTCCTCTGTCATTGTTGAAAACTGAACCCGAAAGTGAAGAAGAGAAAACGGCAACGAAGAAAAAGAAGAAAAAATGATTGTGGACAAAGGGGGAGGTGTGGGTGGACGGGGGGGGGGGGGGGTGGTAAATGTTCGTTGGACAATCAAAAAATAAATGTCGTTTTTTTCTCTGACCACACACTGTCTCGTCATATTTCCCATACAATTTTATTCCTCCTTGAATATTCGATTTCTTCGCAAAAAAAAAAAGAAAAATTTTTTTATCGATTTATTGATTAAAATTTTTTAGGATGAGCTGAGAGGGGGGGGAGGAGTCAATTGGCAAAGAGTGCACGGTTTGTTTTCTCATAATAACGAAGAAGCAACGAGAAATTTAATTTTAAGCCCCAAAAATTGATTGAAGCCAACGTTTTTTGAGAAAAATAAAAAGTTTGAAGGAATTGCGACTCCGCGCCCTCGAGGGGATTTTAGGAAAATTTTTTGTTTAATCACTAGGTGGTTTTGTAATTAGCGTTAAGGTCTCACAGCGAAAGAAAAAACGCTTTTTTTTAGAGAAAATTTTATTGATTTTGCAACCGGAGGGAAAATTTAAAAACTTCTAAATCGTTTGTTTTTGAAAATTTGAGCAATTTTTTTTCAACTGCGTATCGGCTGAAGCTTTTGAGTTGCTACTCACCAATTTAAACACAGTTTTGATTGAGGTTTAACATTTTTGTTTTATTTCCTGGATTTTTCAAGTCTCTCCAAAGAACGAGAGAGAGGGAAAGAAAGAATATGAAAAAAGAGAGAAATAGAGAAAGAGAAATAGAAAGAGAGAGAGAGAGAGAGAGAGAGAGAGAGAGAGAGAGAGAGAGAGAGAGAGAAAGAGAGAGTTTGTGATCAACAAAACAAAAAAATTAGAAAATCAATAAATTTATTTCTAGAAAAATTTAAAACCCTAGAAAACAATGTATTATCGATTTTATGAGCAACATCCACCAGATTTTTCACTATCTTCAATCGATATTAACGGTCCAATGAAAAAATAACCAAAAGTGTGTCCTGAAAAATTTTGAAAATCTCCCAATTTCTCAGTTTTCTTTTTTGAATTTTCTATTTGTTGCAATCCTGCTCCATTGACAACTCTAAACCTCAGCCAAGAAAAAGCTTTGAAAATTTCAAAAATCAATTATATTGTTTCCATCAATTTGATACTCAATCAAGACAAATTCCCGGTACGCAGCGAAATTAAAAAAATCAATAAAACCGCTTCACAAATTTGGCTGCGTACATCTGTTGTAGTGTTGAGTGAGTGTCCAACTATAATCCAAAGTTTAGTGAAAAGTATTTTTTTAAAAGGCGTCCTTTTTTTTTTCAAAATCTCTCAAAAAAGACGCGCGTGCGTGTTTGCGTTGCGGCTAAAACCAGAATGGGGAGAGGGAAGGAGCCCTTCAGTTACCTGCAAGTAAAGAAAGGAAAATCGGGTAGTTATAAGTCATTGAAACCAGCATCAATGAATAATCAATAAAGTTTTGAACGAAAAACAGAATCGACGACAAAACGTGTTTTTTTGATTTTATCGATGAAGCGGTGAAGCTGGAAAACAAATGCGTGGGAGTGCGGGGGAGGGGAAGGTTTACGGAGCCAACGATGGTTTTCCCGTCAATGATCGTTTCTCCGGAATATCCCATGTTCCGTCGACGTTTGAACAACAGCACGAAGCGTTTTGACGATGATTCTTGATCTCAAAAAAGCCGGATTAATTAAAAATATGTCGTCATTTATGATGTTTGTCTCCGCAATCAGTGCAGGAAGCCGACTGAACTTTTACCTGCACAATTTTCGACGATCTCAACTTGCTTCGACCAAATTTCAGAAGCTCCAGTGAAAATGCGACGAGAAAAATTGCGATACACGAAAAGACGTAAGCTGAAAAATCGATAATAATCAGGAGGCGGAGTGAAGGGGGCGGGGCGGATTCATCGTTACCAGTGACATTTGTTGGTTTCCATTCTCGAAAAAGGATCGGCTCCTCGATTCGAAAATGAAAATACATTTCCATCATCATTTTCATCATGGTCGGATGAAGCTTAAAAGCTGAAATAGTTTTCAAGAATTTCAGAATTCTTTTTCCCTCCCCGCCCTCTCTGAAATTTCCAAATATTCGGGATTGAATTGTTTTTGAACAAAAAATGAAAACAAAAAAAGTCGAGGGGAATCAGAAAAATGAATTTATTGCGATTCTCGAAATCCAAAAATCAAGTATCCAGCGGTTAATCCGATGACGACAGCGATTCCGAGCCAGAGCTGAAGCATCAATGATGATGAATTTTTTTTTCGGGAAAAATACCGAGAAGGTCATGAAAATGAGCATCAGGCAATAGCTGAAGCCGAGCTGGATGAGGAAAAGCAACGTTTGGAGGAAGTGAGTCGGCGAAAATAAACGATCGACGTATCTGCAAAAAAATATTCATTCGAGCGCCAAAACTCGTAGATTCGCAGGCTTTTTTTTGGGTTACTGTAGAGAGCGCCAATTCAAATTTTAATTGGAAAAAAAAAATCTCGAAATGGTGCTGGAAATTTTCAGAAATCCAGAGTAAGATTCGGAGGATGCCCGGGTTACTGTAGAGAGCGCCAATTCAAATTTTTAATGGAAAAAAACGTCACCGCGTTTAGAAGTGGTAACTTTTGGATTATTTTTTGCGTTCGATAGAGCGCATTTCTTTCTACAAAGTAAGAAAAGAATTTTCAGAATTCACCAAAATAATCTGAAGTGGTCAAATTTACTATTCAGGAATTTTCAGAATTTCTCATTTTGAGAATCGGGAATCGGGCGTTCTATAGAGCGCATTTGACTCTAACGAAATTTTTTTTTAAAATAATTTTTTTTCAGAAAAAAAAAAAGAAGAAAAACCTTGAAGAAATGGATGTCTTCTCCTTTTGCTTCTTCTGAATAACCCATCGAACATATTTGATTGCTTCTAATAAAACGCCGGCCACTCCAACCAACAAACACGCCCACACCATCGCTGTAACAAAAAAAAATCAATAAATCGATCGGAGATGGAAGGAACCAACTCGATGAATCAGTGACATTCCAGGATTTGAACAGAATTGTGTCCTGCGGTTTGACATGGTACCACATCCACATAAAAGGACCCTTATCATCATCCATTTTCATTTTTTTTGTGGCTTGTCCTCCGGCTTCTTCAGCTTTTCCTTAAGTGACAAAAAGGGGGAGGAACTTTAAAATGTTTTTTTTTTTAATTTAATTTAAAAAAAAAACCAAAAATATTGATTTGCGATAAAAATTTGATAAGAAAAAAAAAAGAAGAAAGAGAAAATATTTGATACGTCGATTGAAAAACGATTTCAGTAAAAAAAAAACCAAAAAAAAATCAAAAAAAATCTTTTTTTTTCTACATTTTCGAAGCGAATAAAAAATGACCGATTGCTAAACCCAAGCACAATGATAAACAAATGTAAACCTGGAAAAAAAGAAAATTGAAATCGAAATTAGACTGAAATGTTGCAAGTGTGCTCTATTGACAATTCTTCAATCAAGCGCCGAGAATTGTTAATAAAATGAAAGTTGTAAACTCCAAAATTGTTTTTTTGCGCCAAAACAAATTAGCTGCGTACTTTGCGGTTTTAATTTGTTGAATGAGTATCAAATTTTAAATCTTTAAGTGTTGTCAGTAGAGCAAACTTGCAACACAACAAAAATATCGAGGTTTAAAATGAGGAAATTAAAAGTTGTTTGATCTAGTTTAACTGCGCTCTACTGAACTTTTTTGAAAAAATAAATTCGAATTCAAATTGGCGCGCTTTCGATTTTAGGCGGTAAATTCAAAAAAAAAAAAAAGGAGGAAAACTGACGGAAAAAACCATGTAGACGTTCATCAATAAATAAGCCAACGACAATTGAAGAAAATGAAGAAAAGTTTGGCTCAAGTGTGGTGACGAAAAGCATCGACGGATTCTGGAGAGAAAAAAAGAGGCGCCAAATTCAAAAATGTCATGCTTCCCCCACAAATTTTGCTCTCTCTCTCTCTCTCTCTCACCTCTTTCGTATTTCCGACTCGGGCCGATGAGAAGTTCCGCCGTAGAACGGCGGCGACTCAACCGATTGATGCGCCACATCAGCGGCCCACCTCAGATATTTGATGAACTCGAGAAGAACGCCGGCAATCGCGACGACGAGACACGTCCAAACCATGGCTGAAAAAAGTTTGAAGAAGAGCGGCTCGGAGCTCGCGCTCACTTGAAGCGTCGTAAACTGTCCACGGCTTGAAGAGCACCGTGTCCTCGAGCTCCACATGATACCACATCCACATTTTGTGACGTTTCACGTTCGGATTTTTTGTTGTCATCGCCATTGACATTTCCATTTTTTTTGGATTCTGAAGAAAGAAAAAAACAAAAAAAACAAAAAAGAGCGGACGATGCTCGGCGTCGTCAGCTCAGCGTTTGTTTGTATTGTGCAGAGCACTTTTCTTATCACTTCTCGCCATTGTTTTTTTTTTATCAACGAAGAGCCAACATTTTTTAGTAACAAAAATTTTTGATAACAAATTTTTTAAAAAAATTAGAAGAAAGACCAAAAATTTGCATCATCGGAATTTTTTTGAGATCTTTCTCTTTGTATCGAACTCAAGGAAGGAAACCATCTCTGAAAAATCAATCTCGAAATTGAGCTGAAAATTTTCAGAAATCCAGAGTAAGATTCGGAGAATGCCCGGGTTACTGTAGAGAGCGCCAATTCAAATTTTAATTAGAAAAAATCTCGAAATCGTGCAGAAAATTTTCAGAAATCCAGAGTAAGATTCGAAGGATGACCGGGTTACTGTAGAGAGCGCCAATTCAAATTTTATTTAGAAAAAACCTCGAAATCGTGCTGAAAATTTTCAGAAATCCAGAGTAAGATTCGGAGAATGCCCGGGTTACTGTAGAGAGCGCCAATTCAATTTTAATTGGAAAAAAATCTCGAAATCGTGCTGAAAATTTTCCAGAATTCTTGTCAATTTTTGAACATCAGTTGAACGCATGCTGTGGGCGGAGTCAAATAGCAAACGTCGCATTATTTGTTTTGTCTATAAACTTCAGAGTTGGGCGTTGCCTGCAAGCAAACATCGTACAAATTTTTCAATTCCTAATTAAACTGCAAATTTCTCTGTAGAAAAAACTGAAAAACTTGACATTGCTCATCTATTTTTTTAAAGAGGGGGGAGGGGGGGGGGAGGCAAAATCCCTGCGGCACTTGCAAAAAAAAAACTTGTTTTCAACATAATCCACTAAATTAAGCCAAAATATTATTTTTCTTAATTTTTATTATTAAATGCGGAAAAAAAAAACTAAAAAATTTAATTTCTTTTTGAGATTTATTTACAATAATTTCAGATCATTCATGCTCCGATGTGCTCAAATTTAAATTTTAAAAAACATTTTTTTTCTTTTTTTTTCAGTTTTAATTACGGCAACACATTTTCTTCTTCTTCGTCTTCTTCTAGAATACTATCCATTTCTTAAAAAAATATGGATTCTTCTTGAAAAAAAAAAACATTTTCATACCATCACTGTCCTCCTCTCCATCCTCTTCTATTTTTCCTCGAGCTTTTCGTATCATTTTCAATGCTCTTTCATTGCCTTCTTCAACTGTCATGCTAACATTTCCCTTCTTTTTTCCTCCAATTATTTTCGACACATTTTTTGTCTAAAAAAACTTTCAAAAAATAAATGATTTTCAGCACATCTCTCACCGAATTCAACGTTCGATTCATTCTTGATCCTGGCCGCGATTGTTGTTGCTGCATTGTTGCCAATTTGGTCACATATTTTTTCGACGCTTCGTACGATTTCTTTTGTTCCGCTTCGTATTGTGCCGTTTTGTTCAATGACGAATTTCTTGATCTTGTTAATGGCGAATCCTCGACTGGTTCTGGTATTAGCGTCTTTCGCTTTCCGCCTTTTTGTCGAATCGCTTTTGTGTATGCAATTGGTGAGACTGATTCAAGTAGGGATCCATCAGCTGACACATCGGATGCGTCAACATCTTCCACTGATTCAATTGTTCCTTCTAATGCGTCCATTCCGCCGCTTTTTCTTCTACTCATCATTTGATTCCTCAATTTCAGATCCTCTTTTATGATTGCTGTTATTCCTTTCCTTTTCCTTGTCACGTCTTCAACTTCTTCCACATCATCTTCTTCGTCATTTTTTTCCGCTTCTTTTTCAGGCTTCCATTTCAATCGCCCAATCGCCGCCTGTTTACATTCGTTTCCGTCGGCTCCAGCTTTTGCCATTAGACGCGCCACATTTGTCCAGTCCGATTCGGCGTCTGTCGGCTTTTTCATTTCGATCACTCGTTTCAGCTTATCAATGTCTCGTTTCGGCCACGTCACTTTTTTGACAGCCGCCGCCGCTGCTGCTGCTGCCGGTGTTGTTGCCGGTGTTGCGCACGCTCTTCTCGGCTTTCGTGACGCAATCGAATCGTTGGCATCGACCACCAACTTTTTGCATATCCGTTTTGGTTTTGGTGCATTCTCCTCTTTTTCAGTTGTTTTCTTTAAAAACAAAAAACAAAAAAAAATTAAATTTTCTTTCAAACATTTTTCGTTACTTTTTCACGCTTTGAATACATTGCTTCTTCTCGTTTCGGACGTCTTTTTCGTCCTTCTTCCCCATCAATTGGCGTGTCAAGAAGATTCTGATTTTTCTGATTCCAAATATTCTGGTAGTCTTCTATTTCGTCGCTATCATTTCTTGAATTTTTTCCTCTATTGGTTTTCAGCTAAAAATAAATGGGGAGGATTTAAAAAAAAAGCTCATTTAAGTTTTACATTTTTTACTTCTTTCGAGTTCAGTCGATTTAATTGATTCTCGAGTTTTTTTTCTTTTCTTCTTATTTTTTCTAAATCACTTTCATAACGATTTAATCCATTTTCCCTTCTGATCGACTAAAAATTTTTTTTTAATAAAAAAAAAAATAAAAAATTCTCTACCTTTGATGACGATGATGATGACGAAGACGAAGAATAATTTCGATGCTTGTTTTTTTCCGATTTCCTTCCATTCCTCTCCTTTCGATGTTCATAATATCTCGATCTACTTCGACTATCATCTCGATAATATCTCTGAAAATCTTTTCTTAAACTTTTTCCTCAACTAAAAATAAATAAGCAAACCTCATTTCTTTTTCTTCTATGATAATCATCTTCTTCTGATTCATCTGAACTTTTTGATCCCTTAAGAAATGATTTTCTTTTCTTTTTTTTCTCGAAAAACTCAAAATTAATTACTTTTTCTTTTTTCCTTCGATACAATTTTGAATAATTGTGTGAATATGGTGAATCGTCTTCCCAATCATTCGAATTCGGTCGCCGCCTTGAATGTCTTGGTGAATAACTGTGATTATGATGACGGCTTGCGCGAGGAGAAAAATCTGAAATTTATTTTTTTTAATTTTTAAATATTAAAACCTTACATTTCCGAGGTCTGTAATGATCATCTTCTTCAGGGTCGAATCGTTTTGGAGGGCGATTTCTTGTTAAATTTAAATTTGGAGTTTTACTCTAAAAAAAATTTTTTTTTTAAAATATAAATTAACAAAATTTATTACATATGTAACTTCTTGAAAAATGCCATCTAATGATCCAAATATCCGATCAGTTTCGATTTTTTGCTCATAAACTCGCTCTCTTGGCTCAAAAACTGGTATATCTGGCATTAGGAATTGTTTTTCATTGTTATTTTGTTTCAAATTTTGCTCGTCGCGCTTTTTTCCGATCGGTGTTGACAAAGTCGCCGATATATTTCGAATCGGTGTTTCATTAAAAACGTGCACAACATTTCTTGAAGCTTCACCATTTCCTTTCTTTTTTTCCCCTTCAAATTCAACTTTTTTTTGTGTGAAAATTCAATGAAATTCAAATTACATCTGATTGGTGTTATTGCTCCGAACTTGTCTGTTTCTTTAGCTCGATACGTGTAATCAGCTTCATTGTCTGAAATTTCAACACCACCGCCGCCGACGCCGACGCTTCCACCGCCTTCTGTCGATTTTTGAGAAGATTCACGTTTTTCTGCCGCTTCATTTTCACAATTTTTTCGATTTTGACTCATATCAGTGTCATCCGCCAGTGTAACAATTGGCGCAGCAATTTCTTTTGTTCGATGAACGGGCGGAGCACACTGAATACTTCTTCTCGCTGTCAATTGCTCACTAAAAATTCACATTTTTTTTTTAATTTAAAAAAAAGGAAAAAGACGAGAATTTTACGTTGTTAAGCATCGGCTTATTAAATATGCCCAGGTTTCAGGAAAACCATTCAGAAATTCGTCGATAATATTTGAAGGCATTCCAGTTTTAATTTGAAAATTGCGATCTATTTGGCCAACAAGTTCATAAAATTTTCCAGAAATATCAAAAAGAAGTGTTGAAGTCATTCTTTTCTATAAAAAAAAAACAAATTTAAAAAATATTTTCTTTTTTTTTTTGCTTTTTAAATAATTTTCTTACACAAATGTATTCCGAACACACTCTATGCATTGAATTTCCATCTTCTGTTCGAACAAATCCTTCCAATTTTATATTATTAGCATTGAACTAAAAAAAAAACTAATAAATTTTTTATTTTCAAATTTTTTGTTTAAAAAACGCCAATTTTACCTTAATATTCCACAAATTTAGTTGAACTATTTGCATATCTACTACATTTTGAACACAAACTGGTAGAAGATGTTTATCTTCCATTTATTTACTAAAAACCGAACTTTTTAAACGAAAAATTCAAGAATTAACCGAGAAAGTAATAAAAATGACCAAAAATTGGGTACTTTAAATTTATAATTTTCGCGGCGTCACGCTAAAAGTTCATTTGAGCGCACTTGCTTTAATGTTGTATTGAAGGTTTGCCGACATGCGGAACTACTTCAACCACACATTTTTCATCAATTTTTTTATTTTTTTTTAATTTTTAATTTTTTAAAGTTTTAAAATTTGTTATTTAAAATTCGTAAAAATTTGTGAAAATTGAAAATGACCATTAAGTAACTAAACAATTTCGCAATAAGCTGTGGGAATAAATAAATAATGATTGGGGGGTGAGTCTTTTCGAACAAACAAGACATTTCAAACATTTTCGAAAACAATTTTAATCAATTTTTTTCCAATCCTTCTTTTCAGCTGAAAGATTTGCCTTTTCTTTCCAAGTTTTCACTAATTAAAGTCTTTTTTCTTTGAAAATTCAATTTTTTAAATTATTTAATTATTTTCTATTAATTTTCCTTCAAAATTCCGTTATCACCTCATCAATTTTCTTAAAAAAAGAAGAAATGTCCTTTACTTTTTAAAAAGAAAGTCAATTTCATCTTCTTCTTCTTCGTCTGCTTCGTCTGCTGTCCCCTTTCTCCCCTTACAACTCGAATCGATTGTCAAAAAAGAGTTGTCTCGTCATATCTGCGTCTTATTATTCATTCATCTCTCTCTCTCTTTTTTCTCTTTTTCTATCGTCACTGTCTTTTTCCTTCATAGTCATCATATTGCACACTGCCATCATCCGGTCGACTAGAAAAATGAGAGCGAAGAGAAAAAGCCCGTTTGTTGTTGTCTAAAAAATCTCAAATCTTCTATTATTTTTGTTTTGTCTTCGTCTTTATCTGCCTCTCTCTCTCTCTCTCTCTCTCTCTCTCTCTCTCTCTCTCTCATCAAATTAAATGTCTATTTTTAGATTCTTTTTAAAAAATGAGATGGGGATTTGCTCCACTAATTTTTATTTTAGTTTCGACCAACACTTTTTCGTTGCAATATTCATAATTCACGCATAAATTGAATTTTGTTTTCGCTGCTGAAATTTGATAGCGAAATGTTTCATTTAAAAAACCGCCAAAATGTTGCTCCTCCTCGTCGGTTTTTTGCTCTTTTTTCAATTCAATTAAATTTGGATTGAAAACATTTTTATTTCGGCTATTTTAAAGACAATTTCTTTTGCTCATTTTCAAGATGAATTCGCTTTAAGAATGAGCTTAAATATGGTGAGACGAAGTAAATGTGGTTAAGTTTTTACGAGCCATCAAGCAATGTTCAATTTCTACCATTTTATAAACAAATTTCGTCGATTTTTTTCTTTTTGCCCTTTTTTTTCTGCTTCTTCCACGCCTATAAAATTGTGTTCTATCTCGTTGTCGATGAAAAATAAAAGGTTTTAGCTGTTCATTGTAGGTTGGTGGCTACGTTCACAAAGACCAAACCAATCGATAATTATTTCTATATAAATTTAGAGACGAAGAGAGAAAATAAAGAAATTTTTTTTCTCTCTTTCTCTCTCTCTCTCTCTCTCTCCCTTTGATTTCTAGTTTCCAATTCTTTTGTTCCATTTTTAATGAATACCTGTCAAAAAAGAAATGGAAGGAAAGTTCACACTGATAAGGGTTAGATGATATCAAAAAAAAAAGGAAAATAGTAAATTCTTGATTTTCAAATTTTTTTTTTTTTGAAATTTGTTATTGATTTTTGTTTCCCAAAATAAGGCAGGCAGGTGGTCTTCTGGTCTTTTCTCGACATTTGAGGCGGCAATTTGACCAAATTTAAATCACAGCTGTTGACATTGCTTTTGGGTTTTTTTTTATTTTTTCCGGTTTTCAGAGCTAATATTATCGATTTTTGAAGGTGAACGAGTGGAAAATTGTTTTTTTTTTCCCGTCGTTCTTTGTGTGTATTTTCTGTGATTCATCAAACAATAAAAGTGACGCATTTTTAACGAGAAATTATTGATTTTTTTTTTGATATAAGTTTATGAAATTTGAGAAGAAGCTGCTAGATTTGTTATAAAAATTGTTTAAAAATAAAATCGACCGGAAGTGATAAGAATAAGAACAAAAAACTTGTTGCTCTTTCGATCTTTTTTTTCGTTTTCCTTTTTTTTTTTTTTGCTCTCGTGCAAACGATTTATTGAAAAACCCCGCATTTTTGTCATTTTTATCTCAACCCTCTTCATTTTCCATGATATTTCATCATTGTTCTTCAATTAGTGGATTTCTTCAACTCTCAAGTAGTTTTAAGCAAGCTTTTCCTCCTCTCCTCTCGTGGTGTCAATTGCTTGTTTGTTTGAAAAATCGATTTAATTTTTGTTAAATTTCAGCGTATTTTAAACAATTTTTTTTGCAACGAACAATTCGGTGACTGGAAAATCAATAATTCTTTAATTTTTTTGTTTTGGATTGAAAGGAGAAAATCTCATTTGATAAATTGAAATGTGAGTGTTTAAAATGAAAAAAAAAGAAAAAAAATGGTTTTCTTTTCAGAATGGCTCGTAAACCTTATGACATGTTGTTCAAGTTATTATTGATAGGCGATTCAGGAGTTGGAAAAACGTGTATTTTGTACAGATTTTCCGATGATGCATTTAACACGACATTTATTTCCACAATTGGTAAGTGTTTCAACTGATTTTTGTCATAAATATTGATTGATTTCTTGAAGGCATCGATTTTAAAATAAAAACAATTGAATTGAGAGGGAAAAAAGTGAAATTACAAATTTGGTAAATTGAAAATGGAGAAAAAGTTTGGTTTTTGTTTGAAGAAAATCCAAAAATTGTTTAGGGATACGGCAGGACAAGAACGATTCCACACAATCACAACTTCATATTATCGAGGAGCAATGGGCATCATGTTGGTTTATGATATCACGGCGGCAAAAACGTTTGATAATATTGCAAAATGGTTGAGAAACATTGATGAGGTTGTGTAATTGGAACGGAGAATTAAATATTGGATTAGAATTGAAGAAAGAACAATTTTCAGCACGCATCAGAAGATGTGGTCAAAATGTTGTTGGGTAATAAATGCGATATGACAGAGAAAAGAACGGTCAGCAGAGCTCAGGGAGAAAAAATTGCACAAGATCATAATATCAAGTAATTTATTGATTTTTTTCTCCCCCCTTTCCGTTTTTTGTTTTGTGGTTTAGAAAAAGTGAATTTTTAGATTTCATGAGACATCGGCAAAGCTGAATATAAATATTGATACCGCATTTTATGATTTGGCTGAAGCAATTTTAACCAAGGTGAGATTAAAGCGTGTAAAATTACAGAGAAAAAAAAATGGTGTATTTTCCAGATGCCAGAATCATCAGATGAGCCACAACGTGAGACAGTTGTGCCAGGACAGGGACAACGTCAAGGACAAGCTGGTGGATGTTGCTGAATTTAAAGATTTTTTGGTTTTCCCCCTGTTTCTCTCCGTGTCTCTCCGTCCCGATCGCTCTCTCGCTCGCTCTCTCTCTCTCTCTCTCTCTCTCTCTTTTTTTTGAATTGTCAATCTGAAAAAAATGTTTCTTTCTCGATTTGTGTGTGTGTGTGTGTGTGTTTTTCGTTGTTCGTATCCGTTCGGGTATTTTTTGCAAGCCCAAGAAGCCACAGACGCTTTTTTTCTTTGTTTCTAATCGTGGTAAAATTCTCAACATTTGCGCCGCCCAGTTAATTTTTTTTTCTAGTTGAAAAATGTTTTTTTTTTAATTTTAATTTTTCGTTTCCTCTTTTTTTTAATAATGAAATGTAAAATAGAAGTAGCTGACTTTGATTAGGGAGGGGGTTGATCAATCAGATTCCCAAACATCATAGTCGAGCGGCTTCAGATTCGGCGATGAGGTTGGTGGTCAATCAGAGCTCTTTGAAAATCCCAGTTCGATGCGCGCCGTTTTCGAATCCCGTTGATGTCTTGAAGTATAAAAAAAAAGAATTTGGGGCAAATTTTCACTGTCAGAATTCTGTTAAATTTCTCCGAAGGCTTTTTCATGAAAAATGATGTTAAAATCCCTCTGTTCTGGAACGATTTCGAATAATAATTGAAGCGTTACCCATTAACTTGTTGAATTCAATGTTGACGAGGGGGGAAAAGCTGAAAGGAAAATGACGATGTTGAAGATTTTAAAATGAACAAATCTTGACAGTCACTCAACTGTAAGAATTTAAAACGAAGAAGTCGAAAACTGAACAATTAGTCGATGAGGCCCGACCAGGCTAACTTAGCCACGGATAATTGTTTGGCTGGTCTGCGTCTCTCAATCAAATATAATTTCACTTATTGAAAATTGGAATCCGATGATCCATATCCGCATTGAATCGAAACGAGGATCGGCGGTCAGTTAATCGACAGACGGAAGATCAAAGAGAAAAATGTGGAAGTTGTTTTCGATTCTTCTGATCTTATCGATTTGTATTGCCTTCTCATCGGAACTGTGCTCGTTCAACATCGGAACGTGTGAATGGAACATTGAAGCACCGTGGAATTTGGTGACAATCGCTCGATTGCCGATCGATAATCGAAATGGCGTTCAGACGATTCTTTCGGGTACCGTTTGTTGTTGTTGTTTGAGTTCGGAATCGAATTCCGTTTGGTTTTTTTCGTTACAGACGGGCCATTTCTGTTGGCTCAAGGCAAGTTCGGATCGACATCGACGGGCAAATCGACGAGTCAACCGATTTCGCCGTCGAACCATATGCGAATTTTAGCCTATCGATTTCAGAGACGTGGATCCGCCACACTTCGGGTAGGGATAGGGGGAAGGGGGCGAGGCGGCACAACAATAACGGCGGCGGCATGGAAAAATGGGCGGAGAATAGTTGAAAAATTTCTGCACCTGCTTCGCACAGAATTTTTTTTCAGCGTGAAACATCTGTGCCGTAGAGCAAAGTTGTTGCAATCTTTTTTTAACTCGAAAAAAAAAATATTTTGGCGCATAATTGCAAACACGCTCTATTGATAAATTTTAAAAAATCGGTGAAAAAAATTTCTGAAAATTCCAAACTCACATTAATTTAATACTCATTCAACAAGATACGCAGTGAAATTTTTTTGGCGCGAAAAGAAAACAAAAAAATCTTGTTTGAATTTATTTTTTGGTCGACATTTGATGGTTTTTCAAAATTGTCAATAGAGCATGTTTGTAAAAATCGCGTTTCAATGTTTCATGGAAAATCGAAAAAATCCAAAGCTGAATCGTAAACTTCCAGCTGAGCCTTTTAAACTCGACAAACGAACTTCTCCTCCTCGACACAATCGGACAAACCGAACCAGAAACATTTGTCTGGTCTCGTCGAAGTGTTCTGATACCGCCGATCGATAACGTGACATCAGCTCGAATCGAATTCCAGTGTGATCATATTCGAACATCGAATGATGTGATTTCAATCGACGACGTCGATCTGGCAACACCAGCCAATGTTATGTGGTCAGGGTGAGCGGGGGCAGCGAACACTTTCCGATCGTTCTTCAATCGAAAAACCGTTGTTCAGACAAGATTCGACATTCTTCGATGAAAATGAAATTCGACAACGAGACATCAGAAGATCAATAACAAGTTTTGGCAACGGTTTCGACAAGAAAAAAAATCGATAATTGTTTACAGGGAAAACCGACATCTGTGAGCCGATCAAATGTGTCTTTCATTCAACAATTTGCAAATGGAAATCAACCAACTTTCAAACGCTTCCATCAAAAATCGTCAACGAAGCCGACGGCGACTCAATCCTAACCTCGGATCCCATCGAAATCAACGATGAGAATGCAAATCTTCAAATTGAAATGTTCGACAGCGACGGATCACAAACAACAATTTCAATCAAATCAACGATTGCGGGGGCGTTCGAAACAATCATTTGGCGCAAGAAATTCATTGCGGCAAATGGTTGGAAACGTGTTCTGGTGTCTTTAAAGGAGCATCGTACAAATAATCCAATTATTATAATTATTCGATGCTCAAACGCTGAAAATCAATTTTGCGCCTTTAAATCGATTGATTTAGTTGACAATCAACGAAAATCGATAAAATGCGGTAGAAAATTGGAGAAAAAAAAATCGAAAAAATTGTTTTTTTCCCTTAAAGAACCTTCAAAAATTGCATCATCACCAATTCAACCGCACTCGGATGATCCAATGATTCGTCTGACGGCACTTCAAAACCTGAAAATTACGCCCATCGAAAAATTGCTCTACTCGCCGCCTGTGACAATCCACGCGCCACCACCACCAGCACCACCCCCGCAATTCCTGTTCAATCGGGATGAGGGCGGGGGTGGTGGTGGTGGTGGTGCAGTTTTGCCGATTGCGCCGGCTCAAGTTTTCCAATCTCAAATTTTTTTTTGTCACACAAAAACCGTCAACTTCCATTTTGGTTGCAGGTGTCAGCGAGAGGCGTTCCAATTGTTCCGATTGTGGTGCCGTCGCCGCCGCTTCAGCTTCATCACATTTTTACGACGTCGTCGCCACAACATCGGCCAAAAGTGGGTGACGAGTAGAAATGAGAGGAAAAGCCCCAAAAATAAATATTTCAGAGTCCATTTTATTGATTTTTTTCTGTGTGTCTCGTCGCGAAAATATCCGGTTTTTATTTGAAGAAAAAAAATTGTTTATTTTTATTCTTTTTCTTTATTTTGCAAAACTCGTAATCGAGTTTCATTTATCGTATTTTCAATTGTATTGTGAAGCGTCATCATTTCACGAGCAAACTGAAAATTTTTATCGATTTTTTGCTGAAAACTCGATTAATCGTTTTAAATAATTAAAAATAGGAGAAAAAAAGGTAGAAAAAACAAATTTAATAAACCCCAGGGTACTGTATTCGAAAAAGTGTGCAATTGTGCATTTCTACCGTCGGTGTACACACACTTATTCGACGCGCAAACGTTTTTTCCCCCGATTTTCAAAAAAAAACAAAAAAAATTTAAGAAACCCCAGGGTACTGTATTCGAAAAAGTGTGCAATTGTGCATTTCTACCGTCGGTGTACACACACTTATTCGACGCGCAAACTTTTTTTCCCCCGATTTTCAAAAAAAAAGGAAAAAAACTTTAAGAAATTCCATTTGATGTAATTTGACGACACTTGTCACCTCATCAATGCTTCCTTGAATTTCGCTAGCCTGGAAAAAAATGGTTTTTTTTTAAAAAGAGCCAACACCGGCTGAGCATTCGCAACTCTTTCATTAAAGGCGCTTATCATTTTTCGATAATTCTCTCCGCGTTCCTTCAATTCTCGTGTTGTTGACGCTGATTTCATCTGGAAAACAAAACCCAAATTCGAGGCTGCGTGAAGAAAAAGTTTGGGGAGCATTGCTACCGTATGCCGAGCATCGTCCATTCCATTGAGAAGCGCTTTGACCAGCGCGTATCCATCATTGAGTCGCTCGCTTTCCGTACTTGTATACGATCTCATTTTACGTATCAATGTGGCGCGGCCTAAAAAACATGTTTTTAAAAAGAGAGAGAGAGAGAGAAAAGGAGTGCGTCGCGGCTTGCGTGCGGTCGGTCGGAAAAACCGGAATCCAACTTCTTTTTTGTGAAATTCTCTCCTTTGCCGCAATTTTACCGCAAGCATAACTGTAACGATGAAGAATCTGCTGAAAAATTTAAGAAAAATTGATTCGAAGCCAAAAAAAAGAAGAAGCTGAAAACCGATTGTTGCCCTTCAAAATGTTGCGTCGCTAAATAGTGCATCCAGCCACCAATGAGCTCCCATGGGTTTTCATCTTTTGGGTGCTCAATTTTTCCAGCATTCAAAATAACCAAATCGGTCTGAAAAAGGTTGAAATTTGAAAACTTCATCAGAACGTCGAGGCAAATCGTCTACGGAGGCAATCTCGCTCTATTGCGCAGAGATTGTCTCCAGGCAAAACAAAAATCATCGAGTAAATAATAAATGTGTGCGTGGCCTAGAATCCCAATTTCATGACTCAGAACCCCAATTGCCTGGTCTAAAACCTCAATGTCGTGATATTGGATCAATATTGTGTGACCTAGAATCTGAATAACATGGCCTAAAATCCCAATGACGCGACCTAAAACTCCAATAACGTGACCTAGAATCGCAAATGTAGGACTTAAAATCACAATTTTGCGGCTCAGGATCCCAATCTCATGGCCTAAAATCCCAATTGCGTGACCTAAAATTTCAATAACGTGACCTAGAATCGCAAATGTAGGTCTTAAAATCCCAATTTCGCAGCGCAGGATCCCAATCCCATGGCCTAGAACCCCAATTATATGACCTAAAAACCACTAATTTTTTGTTGGTTTTCTAGGCCACATCCGACACAGAAAGCAACCTGAATTTGAAGTTCCAAAAGATCCACAATTCCAAAAACAATCTTATGATAGGTGATCAATTTATTGATATTGCTCTAAAAGAAAAAGAAGACCAATTTCAGATAGCTTCCTCATCAACTTCCAAGAAGGCGTCACACCTCAAATCTTGGCTCCAGTTTCGTCCACTCGACAATGCCAACCTTCTGGCCGACTTTCATAAACAAACGATTCACAACACCAGCCTTCGCCGCTTTCTCAGCAGCCTCAGCTTGTTCCTTTCGTTGTTCATCTGTCACACTCTCTGTAAAAAACTCGGAAGCGTCGTTAGCGTGCAAGCAGAAGCGTCGTCAGCATGCAAGCAGAAGCGTCATCAGCGTTCGAGCAAAAGCGTTGGTCGTCAGCGTTTGAGCAGAAACGTCGGTCGTCAGCGTCCGAGCAGAAGCGTCGTCAGCATTCGAGCGGAAGCGTCGTCAGCGTTCAAGCGGAAGCGTCTTTTTTTGTCGCGCCACTCACGGGCAGATATTAGTTTGTTGTCCATTTTTGAAACGAGTTTCTTATCGAAAAATATCAAAAAATGATTTTTGATTTGGAAACCAGAAAAAAAAAAATTTTCTTTTCCTTTCTTTGACGTCGACGAATTCAAAATTATTTTCGATGTCATTTTTCAGTGAATTTTTGACAGCAAAACATTGTCCGTGAGAAGCGAAAATCTCAGAAAAATCCAGCAAAAATGGTGAAGGAAGAAAAAGATAAACGGTACGGCACGTCGCGCTCCAGCGCACAACCTTTTTTTAACTGCGTATCACAACGCATTTTGTCGTGGGTTGATACTCTGCGAAATTGCGCTTTCTCCAACTGATTTAAAACCGCCATCATTGTGTAGGCGGTTTTTCAGAAGGCGGGGGCGGTTGCTGCGGGGGTGGTGGAGGAGGAGAAGGAGGAAACGTGTTTTTCTTTCAGTAAAATGGCTAAGGAGCAGGACAAGAATTATGTTGAATATCGAAAGATGCAAATTCTGCGCGAAATCAAGCCGACGACAAAGGCGTTCGACATGAAAAAATTCGACGAATCGTTTCCGCGCGAGCGTCGTCGCGTTCGTCACGGCGAAATGGAGTTTGGCGAGTTGATGCACAAATATTTGACGCTTCGACCCGACGGACGATTTGCGACGTGGCACGGTAAACCGAAGGCGCGAAAAGCGCTCGGCGACAAGATCGAGAGCGCGCTGAAGAAGACGAGCGGCGGCGGAAAAGTGGTGAAGGAGGTGTCGAAGAGGGCGATGAAGAACTATCAGAAAGCGATTCAGAACAATTTGCGACTTCAAGACGAAGTGGAAGACGATGGTTTTTAAGCATGAAAATTTCAGCCCAAATTAATACAATTCTGATTCAGAAGCCGATCAGAAGAGAGCCAAAGAAGCATTGGAATATTTACAAAGGGAAGATGTTGAAGGAAAGAATAAATATATTCTGAACGCAATTGTTGATACAAAACCATTTTGGTTGGTTGGCGATCCGTAACTTGTTTGATTTCTTCAACCGACATTTCCCGGTTCTTGGGTTTCAGATTGGTTCCCGAAGAAGAGGAAGAAGACGATTATGTGGACGCTAAAATGTTGATGGATGTGAACAATTTTCAATATCGATTTTTTTAAAATCGATTTTCTTTTCTTGCAGTTTATCAACAAAAAAATCGCGACCAAGTCCAATCCGTCGGAGAGAAAGGAGTTTTTCGTTTGGGGACCCGTGCCACAGCTCTACAATGAATTGAAACATTTTACGGAAAAGTTTTTTTTTTCTTGAACGTGTTCAAAAGGCGTGCGCAAGTTGCCGTACGATTCTCCGCCCATTTTTTCTTGGGCGTGGTCAAAATGCGTGCGCAAGTTGCCAAACGATTCTCCGCCCATTTTTTCTTGAACGTTGTCAAAATGCGCGCGCAAGTTGCCAAACGATTCTCCGCCCATTTTTTCTTGAACGTGGTCAAAATGCGCGCGCAAGTTGCCAAACGATTCTCCGCCCATTTTTTCTTGAACGTTGTCAAAATGCGCGCGCAAGTTGCCAAACGATTCTCCGCCCATTTTTTCTTGAACGTGGTCAAAATGCGCGCGCAAGTTGCCAAACGATTCTCCGCCCATTTTTTCTTGAACGTGGTCAAAATGCGCGCGCAAGTTGCCAAACGATTCTCCGCCCATTTTTTCTTGAACGTGGTCAAAATGCGTGCGCAAGTTGCCTAAAGATTCTCCGCCCATTTTTTTACATGGACAATTGTCAAATACATGTCATTTAATTGTTAAAGACTACTGTAGCTAAAATTTGTGTAAACACTGTTTGTTACGTAGAAGATGGCGTTTTATTTGACGACAAATTGAAAAAAAAAATCAATAAAAATTTTATTTTCAGAAAACTTGTGATTGGTAACACCCTGGAATCGATTGTAGCCTCAAGTGAAATGAAGGGAAGCGCGAAAAGGTAAAAAAAATCAAACATCAGTAATCTCGCTCCAGGGCACAACTAAAAAAAATTCCCCACCCTTCTTTTTTGGCAAGTTGCCCACACCCTCTACACGCGCGTTACCTCGCCCCAGTGGCAAATCTTCAAGCAGCGAGAGTTTCATTCGCGCTCTATTGCTAACGCAGCAGAATACAAGAAGGAGAATGGTTTTGGAATTTCTCTTTCTCTGTACGTTTTTGTTGGGTGTCTAGTTTGCCCAAGCATAAACATTTAAACCGCAGTCTACGTGGTAAATGTGCCTGTTTTTTTTGTTTCATTTGTTTCGCAACAGAGCGTATTTGCACCAGCCCCTCCACTCGGGAATTGTGTGCGCAGCTCAAACGGGGAAACCGCACCAGGATTCAAGATTCCTTTTTTTCCTTGAAGGATCGATAATTCGACAACGCAACAAGTCAAATGGAATCCGAAAACGAAGGGCATCGATTACGTCATGGATTCGTGTCCGATGGAAAAAACTGCAATTTGGGATGGAAAATTGGAGAATATTGTTCGTGCTAAACAGGCTCAATAAATTTTTTGACACAATTTTTTTTTCGCTGCGTATCGACTCTTGGTTGATACGCAGTTTGTACACTACGCGACAATCTTATTGTGCACTAGAGCGTGGTTTCTTCTCCTCGAGTTTCACATTGTTTCTAGACTGGTAACAAATATTTGGAGACTTTGAAACATTTTTAGAAACTCAAACGAGAATGTGCGCCCTACTGAACAATTTTCAAAAACTACTCAAAAGTAAAGAGAAAAAAAGAAAGTTTAAAGGCGCACAAGATTTTAATAAAATTTCAAAAGGTCTCAACGCAAATTAAGCGTAAATTGGTTGTACCTTTAAAAAAAAAATAATCAAGCTTTAAAAAATGTTTAAAGGCACAAGTAGTTTAGTCTAAAGGCAGGTCTCTTCACGATTGTTTTTCGTAAGTTGTTTGAAATAAAAATTGAATTATTTAATAATTTTCGATTTTTTGTTTTTTCTGATATGCAAAATTCTTTTGTTTGCCTGCAAAAACACACGCACACACAAAAAAGGGAAGAAAAAACGTGATGTAATTGCGTAGTGTCGTTGTCTTTTTTTTTCTTTCTCCCCTCCCCTGTCCACCACAAATTGATGATTATTATTCCGACTTAATCTGCATCGAATTTATAATTCATCAACAACATCATTCTCAATTCTTCACCACATTTTTTTTCTCTCTTCCGCTTTCTTCGTTTCAACGTTGCTCCGCGTTGACGCCTATGAAAAACGAACACCGATTTGGTTCGAGGAGGCTTGGCACACGTTTTTTGTTTATATTTTGTCGGAAGAAAAATGCTTTTCTTTTTTCCATTTTTAAGCGAATGCTTTTTATTTTTATTTTTTTTTGAAAGTTTCTCCAGCTCCCTCCTCCTCCCCGGCGCTTCTCAGGCCTCTTTTTTTTGCTCCACACCCCAACTTTGACAAAACGTTATTGACATCGCGGCGCATCGTTGGTCGCGCGCCACCGTCCGTCCAACCGGCAATCGTCATGAAAATCGACGGTTCACACTTTTCAGACCGCGACGCGTGATAAGTCAAAGCGTCGCGGTCGTCGTTTTTTGCGATGACGCACAACAAAAGAAATTTTTTTTTCGTCCCCCAGAGGATATCAAGAAAAAAAAATCTGAAAACATCCACTCCCCGCCCCATTTCCACCCTCATTTTTTGTTGCGGCTGCTGAAAATTAAAATTGATTGGCTCGGCTCGGCTCGGCTCGGCTCGGCTCTTGTGTCAGAGCTCTTCTCAGCTTCTTCGTCACCAATATTTCGTGCGCGTGTTTCCATTTTAAAAGCGGAGCAAAATGAGAAAGCAACGGGGGGCGGTGACGAGGAGAAGCTGGAATTGTTTTCTCCAATTTCAATTTGTCATTTTTGCTCTCGTTTTTTTTTGTCTCCGCCCCTAATTTTTGTTGCCGCACCACACCGGAAAACAATTGATTGGCTCGTCTCGGAGCTTCTTCATCTCCCTCTTCCTCCTCCTCCTCCTCCTCTTCACGTCTTCTGAATTCAGAAGGCAAACCAAAAAAAAAAAAATAAAAATAAAAGAGGCAGGAAAAAATAAGGAAAAGCCGCTTTTATGACACATTTTTATTGATGATGACTTTTCTTTTTCTTTTTTTTTTTTCAAAATTAAAAAGTTTGAAGAAAAAAAAAATGGAAAAAAAATTTTTTTTCTGCACTTTTCTTATTTTTTTTATTTGGGGCGTTTGCACCGGCGAATGAAATTTGCATTTTTTTTGTTGTTCGCTCCCCGATTTCTCTCTCTCTCTCTCTGTCTCTCTCTCTCTCTCTCTCTCTCTCTCTGTCTCTCTGTCTTTCATTCTATTTTTCTCGTTTTCTCTGTTTCTCTGGGTCTCACCATGTCTCTTCTATGTCTTCCCGGGTCTTTGTGTTTCTCTCTCTCTAAGTCTTTTTTTGCCTCTCTCTCTCTCTAAGTCTCTTTTTGCCTCTCTCTCTTTCTATGTCTCTCTTTTGGTCCCTCTCTCTCTAAGTCTCTTTCTGTCTCTCTGTCTCTCCGTGCCTCTGTGTGTGTGTGTCTCTCTGCGTCTCTCTATGTGTGCCGCACTGCCTTTTTTTTCCACTTTTAAAGCGAAAAAAAGCGAAATATTCGCGTCGAGAGAATTGTAAATGTTGATGGATGTTTGACGCCGCGCCGTCAAGTTTTTTTTTCCCATTTTTCTTTTCTTTTGGTTCACTGACTACGATCAGCCAATGACCACATAGAAATAAAGGAAGAAGAAGAAGAAGAAGAAGCAGAAGCAGAAGCAGAAGCAGAAGAAAATGAAAACAACGACGACAACAAAAAAAAATTTTTTTTTTTTGCTTGAAAATGTGCATTTTTGCAAGTTTTTACGAGATTTTTCAGCTTCTTCTTTTTTTTTTGCCACCGGCTGCTACTTTTTCCGACGAAATTAGAATGAAGTTGAACGGCAATTCGCTGTGCAGCAACTCTCAATGATACGCAGTTTGAAAATTTTCGAAAAATTCCACAAAATAAAACATTTTTTATTTTTTTTTGCTTGAAAATGTGCATTTTTTCAAGAAAAAACGAGATTTTTCAGCTTCTTTTTTTATTTTTTGCCACCGGCCGCTACTTTTTCCGACGAAATTAGAATGAAGTTGAACGACAATTCGCTGCGCAGCAACTCTCAATGATACGCAGTTTGAAAATTTTCGAAAAATTCCACAAAAAAAAAAGAAGAGTTAATTTCTATCCACCCACTGGGGTTTTGAGTTTTGTTTCGCTGCGCAGCAACTCGCCGCGATACGCAGTATGAAAATGCCTGTTCCGATGGAAGAGAGCCTCCTCTCCCCCTACACACACACACACATGCTCATCTAATTTTCAATGATTTTCTCCACCACAAAAATTGTCGCCTTTTTTTTATTCGTCAGCTTCTTCTCTCCCTAACCCCATCCCCTTCCCCTTCCCCCCCCCCGTTTCATTATTCTTCAGCTTCTTCTTCTTCTTCTTGACTTTTCTTTGAATTATTGAATTAGTCCTCTTCATCTCTCTTTCTCTCCCTCTCTCTATCTTTTTTCTCTCTTTCTCTTTGTCTCTCTATCTTTTCTCTCCGTCTTCCTCTTTTTTTCTCTTTCTTTCATTCTCTCTCCCTCTCTCTCTCTCTCTCTCTCTTTCTCTCACTGTTTCTTTCTCTTTCACCGACCAATTTTTTTTTTCTAATTCCCGAACACCAAAAAATTGGGATTCTTTTGATGCCTTCTGAGACCTAAACAGAAAAATGTTTCAAAGATCCTCGACGACGACGTCACAATGGAATGAAAAGTCGAACGACTGATGATTGTTCTGATTGTCGACGTGATAAATGGAAAGAAGATGAGGATGGCGAAATGACCAAGATCAACAATAATCGGCATTTGATTCAAGAAGATGACGACGATGATGCGTCACCTTCCACATCGCTCGGATGCTCACCCTTGGCAAGAAGGCGTCGGAAACCATACACTGGTAATGATCTTCCTTCGTTCTTTTTTTTTATTTTGACTCATCTCATGGAAGAGAAACCCTAATTTTGAAAAAAACTAGGCCACCATGTTGAAAACTCCTCGGCCAACGTTTCTCATGTAACATGACGTGGCCTAGTTTTTACAAAAGCTCGGTTTCTCTTCCATCATTAAACAATTTAACAAAAAACGACGGAATTTGTGGGGTAAAAAATTTTTCCGCGGTAAGAATTTCGAAATTTGCAGCTCGAAGAAGAGCTCGAAGCTTTTTGCAAACAAAAAAAATTCTGATTTTTTAAAAAACTTTGGAGCTCTCTAGGGAAAAAATTATTAAAAATATGTATTACGGTACCTTAAAGGAGCACAATTTCATTTAAATTTTGGGTCTTGTCACGTCACAAACTACAATGTTGTTATTAGACAGTTTTTGGACATTTTTGAATAAAAATTATCGGAATAATTTAGATAAAAGTTAAAAACAGGTCTGAAAATAACAAAAAAAAAACAAATTTTTTTTTTGATCTACAAAAATTTTTCAAAAAACTACCAATTTTTTCTTATCGCAAAAACGTCAAATTTTATTCTCCAAAACAAAAAAAAACGCGTAATTTTTGACATTTTCGCGCAAAAAACAATATAGAAACAACGCAATTGCGGAGCGTCGTTTTGTTTGTTTCAGCAGCGAAAAATCCTCGAGAGGGGATGACGAAATCTCAATAGAAAAAAGATTAGAATTGACTGAAAATTAATGAGAAAAAAGCGCTGGCTCCGCCTCCTCATGCTCATGCTCGTCATTTGTCAGAGCTCATTTTTTGATTTTTTTTCTTGATTTCTCTCGCGTCTCTTTTCTTTTTCTGTTCTCTTTTTTTTGTGTGTGCGACGAAGGAAGAATAAATTGTTTTTCTTCTCCTCCCCAAATATAATCAACATAATTTTCGTCGTCACCGTCCGTTTTGTCGAAAAAATGTCTTTTTTTTACGCCACCCCCCCTCCCCCCCCCCCCGTTTTCTTCTGAGAATTTTTTTTTCTGTTCTTGCTTGTGCCTTGAAATTGTCAAATTATTTCCCTTTTTTCCATAGGAGCCTGGAGCTCTACCAGCTTTTGTTTGGTAAGGAGTCAGGAGCCCGCCCAGCTTTTGTTTGGTGAGGAGTCAGGAGCCCGCCCAGCTTTTTTTACTGGTGAGCCAGGATTCTCTCTCCCCTCCTCTATTTTTTTGTGGGGAGCGCCAGAAGCTCTTTCAGTTTTTTTTTTTTTTTGAAGGTCGGAGCCCTCCTCGGCTTTCTTTTTGTGGGGAGCCAGGATCCCCCCCCCCATTGTTTTTTTGATTTCTTCTTTGAGAGCCAGAAGCTCCCTCAGATTTTTATTTCCTTTTTTTTTTGGGAACCAAGCCAGCTCTCACTGATCAATTTTGTTTCGAAAAGAGAGAGAGAGAGAGAGAGAGAGAGAGAGAGAGAGAGAGAGAGAGAGAGAGAGAGAGAAACAGAGGAACAGAGGAAAACGGAAAATTTTGCTTTTTTGGCTTCATCGATCGATGGTCATCAAATTCGTCACAATTGCCAACATTTTTCCGATTTTTCGACGAAAAACGAAAAGGCGTCGTCGAGTTCGTCGGGAGGCGACGTTTCTTGATGGTTTTGGTTTAATTTTTTTTTTTGGCCAAGATTTTTCCGATGCCTCCGTCTCGAGTCTCGAAGCCGACGAAACACCGATGTTTTCAGCCACACCGTCGACGACTGAGACAGCAACCAACGGGAATTGGTCGCCGCGAAAATCGCCGGCGTTTCGATTTCGTCGCATTTTCGACGCGTTCAGCTTTGGGCGGTGAATTTAATTTTTTTTTCTTGAAGCACGAAAAATGTTCTTTTCTTGCAGACCTCCACTCAAGCTTCATCAGCCGTCGGCACCAGAAGTAAGAAAAAAATGCGGGGGCGGGGGGAAAGCGGCTTCCCCCCCCCCCCCCCCCCCAAACAAACCGAACAAGAATATGCGGTCTCGCAACGAAATTACGCGGGGGGGGGGGGGGGGGGGGGGGGTGGGCTGCTATTGTAGCGCAAATTTGTCGCTTATTTTTTAAAATGTCAAAAAACAATAAAAATTTGAAGGGAGGAAAAACGATTTTTTATTTTTTTGTCGATTTTATTGGAAACCCCCCCCCCCCGTTCTCCCCCCCCCCCCCCCCCCCCCCCCGTTTTCCCCCCATTTTTTGGCAATAAAAAAATGCGGCGAATGAAAAATTGAAAAGAATTGCGCGTCCAGCCGGCCGGCAAAAAAAAAGAAGACGGGGGGGGGGGCAAAAAAATCGATTTTTCGTTTGGATTTTATTCCCCCCCCCCCTTGCCACCCCCCGTTTTCCCGTCTCGTTTTTGTTCGTCACATTTTTCGCCGTTTCATTTCGTGTTTGGTTTTTCTGCCACGAAGAAAACGAAACGAATGGTGAATTTGAGCCTAAAAAATTTTGTGCGACATATTGGCGGCGGCGCGTCGCGAGACCTCACCACAAAATCGTCGAATGGATCATCGGCGGCGTCGGTGAATTCTGGAGGCGGCGACGTTGTGGCTCTCAATTATTTGACGTCTTCTCTTGTCAAATATCGTAGTTTGGATGAAGTTGTTTTGTTGTCCCCCCTTCCACCCCCGCCCCCGCGGGGTTCTCCCCCCGCCCCCGCAAAAAATTTTTCAACACTTTTCGTTTTTCAGAACGAGCCAAACGAGAAAGAAGCGAAGAAGAATGAAGAAGAAGCCGTCGTGACTCTTCTTCTCGAAATTCGCTTGAATAATGGCGAGAATTTGCCGGTGAAGGATGCGTCAGGTAGGATTTTGTACATTCGGAGCCGAATGAGCTCACCAACGGGGGAGGGCGAGGGGGTTTTGGAGGAAAAAAGCTCACTGACGGGGTTTTTTTTTGGAGTCGAAAAGCTCGCTGACGGGGATTTTTCGGAGCCGAAAAGCTCGCTGTCGGGGGTTTCTTGAAGTCGAAAAGCTCGGGGACGGTGTTTTTTGGAGCTGAGTTGCTCGCTGACGGGGTCTTTTGGAGCTGAGAAGCTCGCTGACGGGGGTTTTTTGGAGTCAAAAAGCTCGCTGACGGGGAATATTTCGGAGCCGAAAAGCTCGCTGTCGGGGGTTTCTTGAAGTCGAAAAGCTCGGGGACGGTGTTTTTTGGAGCTGAGTTGCTCGCTGACGGGGTCTTTTGGAGCTGAGAAGCTTGCTGACGGGGGTTTTTTGGAGTCAAAAAGCTCGCTGAAGTAGATTTTTGTAGGAAGCAGTGATCCTTACGTCAAATTTCGCTATAAGGATTCCATCGTCTATAAATCGGGAACGATTTTCAAAAATCTGAATCCATCGTGGGACGAAGAATTTCAGATGATTGTTGACGACGTCAACAGCCCGATGCGTCTAGAAGTGTTTGATTTCGATCGATTCTGCACCGATGATTTTATGGGATCCGCCGAAATCGAGTTGTCACAAATCAAATGGTGCACGTGAGTACAGAAAATTGAGCCCGACCAAAGAAAAAAAAAATCAATTTTGAAGGCCGACTGAAGTCAGCGTTGATCTGATTGATGATGTCTCGGAAGCGGCCGGACGCGTAACACTAAGCGTCACAATCTCACCAATGACACAGGCAGAAGCTCAACAATTCGCACAAAAATCCACCAAGGGAGTTGTGAGCTTGACGGAAAGGAAAAAGGAGAAAGGTTTTTTCTTTTCAATGAGCAAGAGATGAGCACAATTTTTTCTTTTTTTTTGTTGCTTCAAGGCTCAACACAGGAATGGCTGAAAGTGGTG
Organism: Caenorhabditis drosophilae; assembly: GCA_963572285.1. Classification (NCBI taxonomy): domain Eukaryota; kingdom Metazoa; phylum Nematoda; class Chromadorea; order Rhabditida; family Rhabditidae; genus Caenorhabditis; species Caenorhabditis drosophilae. Next base: position 3,955,283 of record OY751560.1, on the reverse strand, counting down.
AATGTTGTGCTCGTCGAAGGACGAAACATTCGTGTTGACGAGCGGTGTCCCGACGCGTTTTGCAAATTCAAACTCGGCATGGAGAAGTATAAGACGAAAGTTTGTGCGGCGAGTTTTGAGCCAAAATGGATTGAGCAATTTGATATGCACATTTTTGATTCGGCTGAGCAAAATCTTCAAATTGCATGTATTGATCGTGCAACAAATGCTATTATTGGAAGGTTTTTCGTTTGTTTTTTTTTCGGGGGAAGAACTTTTCAAAAACTCGGCCATTTCTTAAAAAAAAATATCAAAATTGGGGTGGAAGAGTTTTTCAAAAACTAACACATAATGGAAGAACATTTCAAAAACTCGGCCATTTCTAAAAAAAAAATCAAAATTGGGGTTGAAGAGTTTTTCGAAAAAAACATAATGGAAGAACTTTTCAAAAACTCGGCCATTTCTAAAAAAAAATCAAAATTGGAGTGGAAGAGTTTTTCAACAAAAAAATATAATGGAAGAACCTTTCAAAAACTCGGCCATTTCTTAAAAAAAAATATCAAAATTGGGGTGGAAGAGTTTTTCAAAAACTAACACATAATGGAAGAACATTTCAAAAACTCGGCCATTTCTAAAAAAAAAATCAAAATTGGGGTTGAAGAGTTTTTCGAAAAAAACATAATGGAAGAACTTTTCAAAAACTCGGCCATTTCTAAAAAAAAATCAAAATTGGAGTGGAAGAGTTTTTCAACAAAAAAATATAATGGAAGAACCTTTCAAAAACTCGGCCATTTCTAAAAAAAATCGAGACTGGGGTGGAAGAGTTTTTCGAAAAAAAAAATATAATGGAAGAACTTTTCAAAAACTCGGCCATTTCTAAAAAAATCGAAATTGGGCTGGAAGAGTTTTCAACAAAAAAAATAATGGAAGAGAAAAGTTTAAACCGCATTGAAAGATTTTTATTTAAATTTACGTGAAAACTTGATGTTTTCAAAATATTAAGTGTGGAAGAGTTTTTGCGAAAAAAAACTCGGCCACACAAAAAAAACGGTCAGGCAATTTCAAAAGAAAAAGTTTTCCAGACTGAACATCGACATTGCAAAATTGAGCATCGACGACACCATCCAAAATTGGTATCGACTCGAAGGTGCAGCCGCTGACGCTGAAATTCTCCTACTGATCTCCGTGTCCGGAACGACTGGAATGGAGGCCGAAATCGAAGCCGACGATTTCAACTACAACGACGTTCGAAACGCGCGAATCGCCAAATACGACATTTTCAACTCATTTTCAGACTTGTCTGACGTCGGAGTTCTGACAGTTAAAAGTAGGCGTTCGGCTTCGAATTTCAGCTTCATTCAGATAGAAAATTGTTCGTGAAAAGCTTAGAAAAATAAGAAATCGATAATCGATTTTTCTGCGGAAAAATGTTCCACTGATTCATTGAGATCCTTGAATTTCAGTATTTTGTGCCGAAGACCTTCAAGCAAAAGATTTTGGTGGAAAAAGCGATCCGTTTGCCGTCATTGAGCTGGTCAACACTCGAGCTCAAACTCACACCGTCTACAAGACGTTGAATCCGAACTGGAACAAAATTTTCACGTTGTCAGTGATGGTTTTCCGACGCTGGAATCCCACCCTCTCCCCAGCCGATCAATTTTCCTGATTTTTTCAGCGCCATCAAGGATATTCACACGTGTGTTCAAGTCTCGATCTATGACGAGGATCCGAACAATCGTTTCGAGTTTTTGGGACGCGTCGCGATTCCGCTGCTGTCGGTGCGCAACTGCGAGAAACGCTGGTATCCGCTGAAAGACGAGAAGCTGAGGAAACGTGTCAAAGGCGACGTTCTCATCGAGCTCGACGTCATCTGGAATCCGTTGAGAGCCGCCCTTCGAACTTTCAAGCCGAAAGAGCGAAAGTTTGTTGGTCAAGAGCAGAAGTTCAAGGCTTCATTGTTTCGCTCGGTGGTGGTTGAGCTCAAGGATGTGGCGATCAGCTTGATCAGTTTTAAGGATTCGATTTCTTATCTTTTTTCGTGGCATTCAAAATCAAAGTCGAGTTTGGCTTTTTTGGTGAAAAAAATTTTTTTTTTCAAAAATCTGAAAATTGAAAAAAAAAATTTCAGTTTTTCGTCGTCTTCGTTTACTTCTTCGAAATCTACTTTATTCCACTTGTGATTCTGTCGATTTTCGCCTGGAATTTCATTCAGAAACGAAGCGTCGTCTGGGAGGGTTGTGGTGACGACGCCTCCGCCATTGCTGCCGCCGCCGCCGGCGACAATACTGCTCAGTCGGACGTGGTTGCGACGACGACGACGACGGCGGCGACGACAAGAAGGCGAGCGACAATGTCGCCGAAGACGCAAAAAAGTGAGGAGGAGGACGAGAAGGCGTCGAGCCTACGCGAAACGTTGTTTTCGGTTCAGGAGACGTTGGTTGTCGTTCAGAATTCGCTGGTGTTTGTGGCGCAATTGATTGAAAGAGTCAAAAAGTAAGTGAGTTTGAGTTGAAAGAAGAAAATGCGCTCTATTGAACATGATTTGTTGGAATTATTTTCCTTCAAAAAACGACATTTTTCCGGGTGAAAATACGCTCCATTGCAAAGCTCAATTTTGCTTTATAATTGGAGCACAGTTTTTTTTCAAAAAAAAAAAAAAAAATCAATATTTTTATTGAAGTTTCAATTTAGGCGCCAAAAAATTTGACTGCGTACTTGATTTTAAACTGATTTTAAGTTTTGAGTGAGTATAAAATGAATTAGGGAAGTCATGTTGCAATCCCGCTAAAAGTTTTTCCCAACGCGAATCTCGCAAATGACATCCCAAATCTTGCAAATGACATCCGTTCCTACGACGATGTCTGGATTGATCGTACTCGATAGATCAATCGAATTCAGGAAAATGTTGTTTTCCTTGATGAACTGGTAATCTTCATTTGTTAGATTAGCTCGTGGAATGTCTCCAGTCAGAGTATCCGCAACCATTGCATTCACTTGAATCGTACTTTTTCCGGCAAGCAGCGTAATAGTCGTTGTCTCCTTGATCATCGGCACTGGTTCTTGGCTCCCAAAAGTTTGAAGTAAAATATTTCGTTTTCCAGTAGTTGGAAGAGCGAAATCTTGCTTCACACATTGACGAATATGTGTGTTGTCAGCTCCAGTATCCAAAAGAATTGAAATCGGCTTCCATTCTCTCGTACTCTCGTTGAAAGCTTGACATTCGATGATCGGCAAGTATCCCTTTGATCTGATCTCAGTTGTAGGTTGTGGAATTGTTTTGTAAATTCCTTGAAAGCCTTGAATTGTGCTTTCTTCTTCTCCTCGAGTCAGCGTACTATCTTCGACAGTAGCCAAGTTGTGTTTCCTCACTTCGAATTGATTGGCAGGTTTGTTTTGAAACCTCTCTTGTCGATCAACAGATTCATTTTGACGAGCATAGTTTGGTCCTCTTCCAGCTTGTCTTTGAAATTGTCCATCCGGCTTTTTCTGACACAAAAGCGTATGATGGAATCCATTGCAGCACCGGCATCTTGATTTGCTTTGGCAGAACTTCTTCATATGCGGTTTGAGACAATTGAAACATAGTTTCAACTGCTTGACGGCTTCAATCCTTTCCTCTACCGTCTTGAACTTCCGGCAATCCTTCGCGTCGTGATTCGTAAGTTTGCAAAAACCGCATGTTCTTGGATCCGGTTTTCCTTGAACAGAATTCTGATTGTAACTTTGTTGTTGATTCGTCGTTCTGCGTACTGCTTGAGTCTGAACGGCATTCACTTGCGTAGATGAGTCTTCATTTCTGCGCATTTTGGAGTCGACGGCTTCTTCAGTTGAAAGCGCATCATCCACTTGCTTCATCAATTGATCCGTGGTTTCAGTATCCTCATTATCTCGGTTGTTTTCTGCAATCGCTTTCATCGCCTTCATGCGATGCACACTTCTTTGGATTGGACTGCTGAACTTGCTGATAACCATATCTTGGATCATCCAGTTGTTGTTGTCTTGACCTTGAGCTTTGAGCTGCTCAAGAATAGCCATGATGTTGTCGTATAGTTTCCTTTGATCTTCAATGCGACCGCTTCTTCCTTCCATGTTCTTCAGCATCTTGTGAAGTTGTTCAATTGTTGCTCGTTTGTTCTTGTACTTCTCGATCAATAACTTCTTCGCAGCTTCGTAATTCGTATCCGAAATTTGAAATCGATTCAACAATTCTCTCGGCTCTCCTTCCAGTGAGTTCAGAAGATGATTGAACTTGATGAGCTTGTTTTGAACAGGCTTGTCGATTAGTTCAGTGAATAAAGCCCAGTAATTATCAAAGGACCATTTGTCACCTTTGAAAGTTGGCAACTTCGTCATTGGTAGTTGGATCGTGGCATTGGCGTAAATTGAACCTGCTGTTGGTGGTGAAGCGATTTCTTCGGTCTCCTTCAATCTTCTGAGAAATGCCGCAATTTCCAAAATTATGTCCTCTGCCTTTGCTATGATCGTATTGACGTCATCCAATCTCTTCTCGAACTTCTCGGTTTGATCTTCTTTCTCATCTGTTTCCAATCCTTCGTATTTTTCCTCGAGCATCCGAGTTTTCTCTTCCAATTTTGCAATAAGCACATCCAATTTGTGGCAAAAACTTTCCAGTTCGTACTTCTTGTTTTCGCTCGGTACCGTCCTCGCCATGGTGAAAAGCGTACTGGCTTGGTCCAGCTCATTTTTTAACGCATTTTCGGCTCGAGTTATAGCTGAATAATCGTATCTTAACGCCATTTCTTCGGATCGTGTGTTGATTGATGGGTGATGGTTGGTGGTTCGGGAACTGGCTCAGGCTCGAATGGTCGATGCACCATAAAAGTTTTTCCCAACGCGTTTGGGAATATAGAAAACTTATTGAAATAGAAGAATAAAAGATAATGAAAAGATAATATAATATGAAGGAGATAGTAGAAGAATATAAATTGAATGTGACTGTTGGGGTTCTGTGGTGTTGTTGTGATTGCTCGCCAAAAGCCACTATATTGTGTGAGTGTGTGTTGCTGGTGGCAGTTACCTCAAACTTGGGTAATTAAACCTTTATTATTAAAAGCAAAAAGTAAAATAAATTCAACAACAAGTGATAATATAAATTTAACAACAAGTTATAATCGAAATGATATAAAATTAAAAGCAAGAAGTTTGTGTGTGCCGCAAGAAGGTGTCCTTTTATACCGGCAGTGGGCGGACCATCGTTCTTCACCAAGACGCCAAATGCCATTGATCTTCACCAAGACGCCAGATGCCATTGTTCTTCACCAAGACGCCAGATGCCATTGAATTAAAGTGCGCTTGAATCAAATTGCAACGTGCCTTTGCACAAAGTTGATCATATAAAATATTGCTATACAAAATCGTATCAAATGTTGAAATATAAAATTGCGTCATAAGGTTAAAGTACAAATCGAATCAATCTTGCAAATGGTGCATTAAGATTGAGACAGGAGCCAAATAATAAAATACTGTAAAAAAGATAGATAGAAGAAATTCAATGTCAACATTTTCAAATGCAAAGTATGATGTAATCATTCGTCGGAAATCCGACACCCGCTCTATTGAACTTTTTTTTGAATAAAGTGCTCCCTAATTCATTTGATACTCACTCAACACTTAAAAATAATTAAGTACGCACGCAGTCAAATTACTTGGCGGCTAAATTGAAGTTTCAAATATTTTTGTGGCAATTACGCTCTATTGAACTTTTTTAAAAAAAGTTTTCCCTAATTCATTTGATACTCACTCAACACTTAAAATCAGTTAAGTACGCAGTCAAATTGTTTGACGCCTAACTTGAAGCTTCAAATACTTTTTGTTGCAATCCGCTCCATTGAACTTTTTTTTTTGAAAAAAGTGCTCCTTAATTCATTTGATACTCACTCAACACTTAAAAATAATTAAGTACGTACGTAGTCAAATTGTTTGGCGGCTAAATTGAAATTTCAAATTTGTTTTGTTGCAATTACGCTCTATTGAACTTTTCTTGAAAAAAAGTTTTCCCTAATTCATTTGATACTCACTCGACACTGTAAAAAGTAGCGAAGCAAGTACGCAGCCAAATCGTTTCGCAAAAAAACCGTCGACTTGCAGCACGTTCAACTTCACCAACACGTGGCTATCAACGCTCGGCATCGTTGTTCTCCTCGCCGCCTTCCTTCTCCTCTACCTGATTCCACTGCGCTGGATCATCCTCGCGTGGGGCGTCAACAAGTTCACGAAAAAGTTGCGCAATCCGAACTTTGTCGACAACAACGAGATTCTCGACTTTCTGTCGCGTGTTCCGTGCCGAACCGAAATTGTGCGCGGTTTTTTCTTTTCGCGATCGATTATCGATTTTTTTTATTGATTTTTTTTTGATTTACAGAACGAACAAACCAATCAACGTGTCAATCGACCAATCAATCTGTGATCTTTTTGTTGTTGTTGTTTTATGAATCGAAATTTGTTCATTTTTGGGTTTCATCGCATTTTTTCCTGCCCTCGCCCCCGCCCCCCGCCTCCGTTTTTCTGTTTTTTTTTTGATTTCAGACCAAAAACAAAAAAATCTGAAATTTTTATTGATTTTTTTCTGAAAAATGAAATTTTTATTCAAAAATGTTTTTCGCGTGAAAATTTCTTTTCGATTTCCTCTCGCCGCTCATTTTTTATTTTTTTTTCGAGAGAAAAACGAAATGAGAAATTCGATTTTTTTGTTGCCATTTTTTCTGGGCTTTGTCGTGAGTTTTCAGAAGCCGGGGCGGGGCCGGGCCGGGCCGGAAACTTGTTTCGAAGATCCTCCCCCCCCCCCCCTCCCCGGTTGGTTTCGAGAAAAATTCTTTGCCGATTTCGTCGACGATTTTTCCAGCCGAAATTTCGAGAAAAATTTCTTCGCCGATTCTGGAGACATTTTTTGTTGTGAATTTTTGGTTTCTTCCAGAATTGTGTTAACTTGACGCACGTCTACTGGTATTCGACTGATTCGGTGGATGTGATTTGTCGATTTTCGCTGCTTGTTTTTGTTGGATTTTTCATTTTTCTTGTTCCTGTTTTGTATATTTATGCTTGGGTAAGTCTCGGCCGTAGGCTTTTTCTCGGTTCCCCGGTTGCAAACGCGCTCTATTGACAATTTGAAAATGGCTTCTTTTCTTTTCTTTCTTTTTTTTTTTTTTTGAAAAACCTAGTACTCGCTTTTTTATTGTTTGAAATCTAAAAACAACGTTAAACAACACCGTTCATTTGATACTCAGTCAAAGTTGCTTACTTCAAAGTACGCAGTCAAAATAAAAAAAAATTGAAATCGCGTCATTTTGGATTTTTTTTAATGGTCTCGTCACGAAAATGTCTATTTGAAGGATTTTTTTGCAGATAGTTCGACCGGAAAAGAAAAAATTCACGTATGTTGAGCAAAATGCTCCGCCAGCTCCGCCGATTTTAGTTGGACAACAACAACAGCCCTTATAATTTAAAAACTACCGTATTGTTTCCCCAATAGAAAAAAAATGGTTTTTTTTGTGCTACAGTACACCTATTACAGTAGGAATTTGAAAATTTTTTAACTGTTTGGCGATGTACGCAGTCAAATTTTATTTGTAGGAAGCGTCATTCTTACTCTCTCTCTCTCTCTTCCAAAAAATCGTGATAGGACCAATTAATATCATCCCCTATGCGCCTTTAAATATTGAAAAACCCCCGCTGCCCTTATTTTTTACCGATTTTTTAAAAATAAAACACCAAAACTCAACAAAAAACAAGCGATTTTGCCAAAAGTAAATTAAAGGTGCACCACATAAATTTTGAGAATTTGTCTCGACAAGAAGAACGTCGTCTCTAATTATCTCTCAAAACGCATATATAATTAACAAAAAAAAAAAAAAAGACAGAAAGTTGTCTATCGTCGGCGTCTCTTCAAGAATTCTCGTCTATTGAAATATTTATTAAAAAAAATATAAAATTTTATATAAAAATATATAAAAATAAATATAAAAATGTGTGTTTTTCGGGTGGAAAATCTGATAACGGTTGGGTTCAAAACTCGTTGAAGTATCACTAATCATTACACAATATCACTAAATCTCTAGCTCTTTCATGCTCTTTCCTGCTCTTTTTCTCTGTCTCTCTCTGTCTCTCTTTGTCTCTCTCTCTCTCTCTAATAAAGCGTATAATTGAAACGCTAATTAAATTTTGCTGGCGCTGGCGGCGTTTTTTTTTCTTTCATTTTTATTTTTCTCCTTTGCTTATTTCCTCCAATCACCATTGGCAACTCAAGCTCAAAGAGAGGGGAGAGAGAGAAGACAACGATGCTCCGTGTTGTCGCCGACCGCCATGTCTGAAATTGATCATAAATATAGAGTAGACGTCGCCGTCGCCGTCGCCGTCGTCGTCGTCTCTCACGGGATTTGATTTTGAGTGGAATTTTTCAGACTTTCCCCCCCCCCCCTCTTGCCCCCCCCGGCCCGCCACCCCCTCCCGGCTTTTATTCAGATTTTTTTGCAAATTTCAAAATTCGATTAAAATAATTTATTCTCAGCTGATTATAATTCGAGCAGCAACACAAAAAAAACGAAGAAGAGCAAATGAGCACCAATCAGGACGAGGTTTGATTTTCGAATTTCGTAATTAAGATCTGTTTTTACCTCCCTTTTTTTCCTTTTCCCCTAGAGAAAAGATTTTTAAAGAAAATTTGTAGTTTGTAGTGGGCTTTTCCTGGAAATTTGTAGTTTGTAGTGGGCATTTCTTGAGAATTTGTAGTTTGTAGTGGGCATTTCCTGAAAATTTGTAGTTTGTAGTGGGCATTTCTTGAAAATTTGTAGTTTGTAGTGGGCATTTCTTGAAAATTTGTAGTTTGTAGTGGGCATTTCCTGAGATTTTGTAGTTTGTAGTGGGCATTTTTTGAAAAGCTGTAGTTTGTAGTGGGCATTTCCTGAGATTTTGTAGTTTGTAGTGGGCATTTTTTGAAAAGCTGTAGTTTGTAGTGGGCATTTCCTGAGATTTTGTAGTTTGTAGTGGGCATTTTTTGAAAAGCTGTAGTTTGTAGTGGGCATTTCCTGAGATTTTGTAGTTTGTAGTGGGCATTTTTTGAAAAGCTGTAGTTTGTAGTGGGCATTTCCTGAGATTTTGTAGTTTGTAGTGGGCATTTTTTGAAAAGCTGTAGTTTGTAGTGGGCATTTCCTGAGATTTTGTAGTTTGTAGTGGGCATTTTTTGAAAAGCTGTAGTTTGTAGTGGGCATTTCCTGAGATTTTGTAGTTTGTAGTTGAATTTTTGGTTATTTTTCAAGACAAAAAACCAATTTTCAGCTTTTCTTTCAGCAGTCACGTTTTATTGAAATTTTGAGCGAAGCTTTTTTAATTATTCAAAGGGAAAAGCTGAACGTTTTTTCTTTCCTTCGTTTGTAGTTTGTAGTTTGTTGCCAACGACTTTGAAAAATTTTTTTTTCGGGTTTTCCCGGTTCACAAAAATTGCGTCAGCACCGAAATTTCCCCACTCCCCCCCCCCTTTTTTTTATTTTCTAAAAAATCGTGTTTTCCAGGATCAGTTCATTGCGCCGAACGTGACGTTCGAGGAGCCAATCGATATGTCATTGAGCGACGTTGAACGAAATCGTCGAAATGCGTTCTATCGAAAAATCGAACGAATGAAGCAGGCGAATCAGCTGGTGATGGTAAACATGAAAAAATCGCCCATCCATAATCGAACCGACGTTTTAGGAATGCTCGAAGTGTCTTCTCCTCTTCTCCGATCTCATTCTTTATCGAATTCATATGACGATGCACGGCTCGACACTTCACAATCAATCCTGGCAGTGTGCCATGTGCAAACGACAGTGCACTGATCGTCGCCATTTTCTGTCTCACACCATCAAGTTCGGACACGATTTAATACCGGACGGTGTCGTTCTACCTTCCGATCTTTCCTATACAAATGGTTTGCCTGATCTGACGAGTGCTCTCAACGATATTGTGCCCAATGATGATGTTGTTCCATCAACGACAAGTTCATGACCACCTACAGTAATGGCCATAAATATAAACAATATTGACTTTTTGAGATAAATTTTTTTGCACAGGTAACCCCGATCGTTCTGAAAATTCTAGAAGTCTTTTAATACGGAAAAAGACGTCTGAAAATGAATAATAAATTCACTTTTTCAAAACTATCGGGGTTACCTGTGCAAAAAAGTTTATCTCAAAAAAACCAATATTGTTCATATTTATGGCCAGTACTGACTGTATTTTTGCTCTTTTTGCCTTTTTCTACCTTTTCTTCATTTCTCTCACAATAAAAATTGCTCAACATCTTATTATTCACCAAACAAAATTGGAGAAGAAACGTCTAAAAATCTACTTCAATTAAACAACAGAAAAAGAATGATCTTGAATTCAATTCTATAAGAATAGGACAAGCTGAGACAAAAAAAAACAAAACAAATAAATATTTTTGAAAGGAGAAAAGAAGAAGAAGAAGAAGATGAAGATGAAGATGAAGATGAAAAAGAAGAAAAAGAAGGGTTGGTTAGGCCGGAACCGTATATCGAGATCCATTTCAGAAAAAAGGTGTACAATTCACACACGCAAAGATTTAGAAAAAAAAAGAAGAAAAAAAACGATAAAAATTTGAAATCAAATCAATAAATAAAATTTGCCAAAAACAAAAAATCGATTTTTGAAATTTCAGAGAGAGAAAAAGTACAGTAAAAAAAATGGATAAAATATTTTTTGTGTCATAACGGAAAGATGTGAAACAACAAATTGTGCTTCATTTCTTGATTGAAAAAGCATAAAAGCCTGATGATGATCGGCGTTTCGTAAAATGTCTAAATTAATGTACATTTTGAAGAAAATCCAAATGAAAAAACAATTTTTAACCGGAAATGGGGCGGGGACGAGGCGGGGCCGGGCCGAAGAGAAGAAGAAGGAGAAGAAGAAGAAAAATCTGATTCACTTGTTACACAAGCTTCATCTTCTTCTTCTTTTTTCGAATTTCAAAAAAAAAAGAAAAGAAAAGAAAAGAAAAAAAGCCTAGAAGTTTTAACGAATGAACTCAACTTTCTGCGTTTTTCGATTTCCCCCTTTTTTCAAGCAGCGCACACACTAAAACTGAGCACAACTTTTTGCTCCAATTCACATCTTCTTTTCTCTTCGAGGTCAAATTTTTTTTTTTTACGAAAATTTGTGAGAAACCGAAATAAACACACACACAAAAAAAACCCAATGAAAATGCTTTGACTAGAAATGAAACAAAAAAAAAACTACAGGGGGGCCCAAGGGCGTGGTGGGGGGGGGGAGACGGGAGGAACTGGGACGGAGGTGCACAGAGAAAAAGAGTATACATAGGAAAAAAGAGACAGAGACAGAGAGACAGAGACAGAGAGAGAGAGAGAGAGAGAGAGAGAGAGAGAGAGAGAGAGAACATATAATTCTTCTAGTTGGATCGTGCCGCCGGATTTGATGGCGCCCCAAATTTTCCCATATGGCGCGACGCTAATACGTCATGACTGCTGCTTAACGATGCGCATGTTGAGACTGACGACGGAGCTGGAGCGTCGAACAGAAGATGCTCACCGTTCGAGGCGTGTTGTTGAAATTGATTGTATCTTTAATTTAAAACAAAACGTTACAAAAATGCTGATAACAACGAGTCGCATTTCTTCCCCCCCCAGGAAGAAGAAGACATCGTGTATTGATTTTTACCTGTACGAGAAGCTGTTCGTTATCGCTTTCGGATGATTTACGGCAATGCTGTAATCTGGTGGAGCGGCGACAATTGACGTCAATTGTCCAGTCGGATTTCCAATTGGTGAACGCTGAAACGACATTTTTCAGAATCTTTTTTTTCTGAAACCAATTAAAGTCAAACTTTTTCATTGTATGGCGATGATCGATTCGTCACATGAATCGATAATGGCGTTTTCGTTGATGGAACCGGCGATCCTAATGCCGAGTGTTGGTGTGGTGATGATTGGTCGGAATTTGTCTTAAATTATTTGATTTCTTTTTTTTTTCGCTTATTCTGAATCCCTTTTCTTACTGTATCATCATTTGCATCAATTGCCATTGGACGACTTCTCAGCTCATTTTCCAATTCAACAATTCGATTTTCCAATGTTTTATTGCTTGCTTTTGCTTCGCTGAGTGCACGAAAAAGTTCCTGTTTCAGTTTGTTCTCTGATGCCAATGATGATTCCAAATGTTGTGATTTATCTTTGTGAATTCTCAACTCCATATTGATTGCCTGAAAATGTTACCAATTTTCAAGCGGCTCGCCGAAAAATCAACTTACATCAATATCATTTTCTTCCTTATAGTTTTTCAAGCAATTCACTTCAACTTCCATTTTTCGATTCGTCTCCTCTTTCGATTTCAGCTCGGCTCTCAATCGATCCACTTCGATTTCGAGCTGTCGCTCTCGTTCTCTTTGATGCTCGGCAAGATCCATCTTTTTGCCAGTCTCGTCGTTTCGCTGCTTTCGCTCTAAAATCAACGCTTGTTCGAGCTCCGTTTTTCTGGCCATCAATGTTGCATATTTTTGCTCGTTTTGCTCCAAATTCGCCTTGTCCGACTCGCGATGCTTTTCCAATGATGAGCATCTGTGAAGATTTTTTTCCTTTTCAAATTAAAAAAAATTGGTTTTTTTTTTACTTATTTTCCATCTGATCGAGTCTCATTTTTAAATGCGATATTTGTTGATTCAATCGCGACTCGTTTGATTCGAGCATGCTTATCTGCAATTTTTGATCTTCCTCGTTGTTTCGCTTCAAACTCAGCTCCGATCGTAGAATGTCGATTTCGCGTGACATGCTGAAAATTGAACCAACATTACTTCATTTCAGTGAGCTTCTTCTTTTTTAAATTGACAAACTTTCGAATTTCTGCTTCGTTACTTGCATTTGTGTCATGTGAGCTATCACGTATTGTTGATGATGTTATCAGACGTGTGTGACCATTTGATGTTGGCTGAAAGTATGCGCAATTGTTTCCCCCCATTACAATGAATGCAACTCACTTTTTCATGATGATTTTTAATTTGTTTTCCTCCACTCCCGCTGCTTCCACCCCCGCCTCCACCGCTACCATTTGTTCGTTTATTATTCGGATGATTTATTGTTCTTCCATTGTTTGTCAATGTGCTTGATCGACTTTTCACTTCGGGCGACGATGTTATTCGCCCGTTTTGCAGTTGAAGCTTATTTTCCTTTTCCATTTCGTCTTCAATTTCTTCGTCGGCCTCGATTCGTTTATCGAATTGTCCGCCTCCTCGCTGATGCCTTTCACGTTTCTCATCATCGCTCGCTCCACCTGCGTGCTTTCGTGTCGAACCTACCGATGTGGCTGGCGATGATGGCGACGAGGAGGAGGGGGAGGAGGAGGAGGAAGATGAGGAGCGGACAATTCCGCCGACCATGCTAAACATCCATGTGGCAACGTCAAACGTGAATCGGATAAGCGATACACCGCCGCTCCTTCGCTCTTCCATTGATGAATTGTTCCAAGTGTATTCGTCAACTGAAAAAAAAACAAAAGATAAAAATTCATCTTTTTTTTTGGGTTCCGGAAATTCTCCGAACGTTGAAGAAAGGTCGAAGAGTGAACACACTTGAGAATGTCTCACCTTCTGACTCATCGTTTTCTTCCAATTCGTCGCTTCGATTCTTGTCCTGTCGTTTTATTTTCTTTTCAATCGGTGGCGTCATTGAATACGCTCCAGCGTTTCCGTTAGCGGTTTGCACAACATTTCCATTCTTTTTGTTTCCTCGTTTTGTTGTCGACTCGCCGCGATTCTAAAAACGGAACGAAACAATGCGCGAAAAAAAAAAACCAACATTTCGTTTCTTTTCTTTCTCTCACAAATCAAAAAAAAAAAAACAACAACAAAAGAAACAAAAGAGAAACCTTGATTCCATTCTTTTTCGCTGTCGCCGAATTGCTCAGCGGCCCTGTTAACGCCATTGGCTGTGTCGTTGACGACGTCACTGCAGCTGTCATCGCTGTCGTCGTCGCTTCAATCAAATAGCATTCTGAAATTAAAGGTGAAATTTTGAAGGAAAAAAAAAACGCAAAATTTTGTTTAATTACCATCCTCCATACAAGATGTCGTGTAATCTTTCGGCCCCTCGTATTCTGCCGGTAATGATTCGACTAGTATTCTAAAATTTTACACTTCTATCCAACCCCTTCCCAAAAAAAAAATAAAAATAAATAAATATATATAATATATTTTACCTTATATATATTTATTTAATAATATATTTTTTTACCTATATAACTGTTCATTTTTATAGGACACATCACCTTGCTTTCTGCGTAGTTTCCATTCACTAAAAACATTTTTTAAAAATGCAACTTTTCACACAAAATCGTTTGAATCAATCAATAAATCAATCAATTCTTACTTGAAATAGTAACGCAATGAAAATGTGATAAGTATCATTGGATAACCTATACAATGTGCTCCAAAAAACGCGTTAAAACTTCTAGGCACAACCGGTACGACAGCTTAAAATTGTTGTTTTCTTGAGAACAATTGAAATTCTTCTTACCACTTGGTATTAAATAGGAAATTTGTTGATCTTTATTCAGATAAATGCATTCACATCTGAAAAAATATTTCATCTTTAAAAAAAAAACAGAAAATGTCTATTATACCGAGCTCGTAGTACAATCTCGAATCCAATTACAAATGCGCTTAATAGAACTATAAGCCATGATTGCGATCGTTCTCCACCTGCTTTATCGATTTTTAGGGTTTTTTCATTTTTTTTTGTTTCAAATTCTAATTTCAATTCAAACAAAATCTTACTGCACAACGTGTTCATCGTTCTGATGAAGCCACCGTGTGTGTGCCATATTAGATTGATCCAAACATACGTGGTGGCAACAAATATTAACATTCGTACCGGTATGAAAAGATAACAAATGAGATCTGACGTCGCCGTCACACAAACAAACAACACTGAGAATCTCTGCAAGGCGAACAGTTTGATTTCAATTTCTCAAAAAACAACAACAACAAAAGGCTTTTCCTACCGCTGTGTTTGGGTTTGTTAACGACGCTACTGATTGCTGATTTTTTTGATGAACTGACTCGTAAGCGGCTCGAATTATCAGCCAAAATGGCCAGATCAATTCGATTCGAAAACCGCTGACCGCATCGATGGCCACAATTGAAACCCACATGAATGCTAGTCGAATATAGGCCAACATTGGTGATAAACTATAACAAATTGATTTAATTGATGACGACAACAACACAAAAAATAGGAGTTTTTCTTATTATTTTTCTAATCGGCGAAAATATTTTTTCAACGTTTTTTCTCGTCGAAATAAAAAAAATTTCGGGGCAATTTGTGAGCAGAAAATCAATTTCACCTGTTGCGAATGTTTTTCAGCTTCTTCTCGTCTCAAAAGAATAAAAAGAGAAAGCTGAATCTTTTTAATTTTTGAAAATGCTCATTTTCGCGCCATTTTTTTCACGAAAAAAATGAAAAAAAAACAGCGAAACAATTGTCAACTTTTAATCAAATTTCAGTTGTTTAAGCTTTCAGAAGACTTTTAGAAGTCACAAAAAAAAAGGCGAAAATCAATAAAATTAAAAAAAAAAAACACCGCACCTGTCTCTTGTATCTGATTTTCCTCTTCTATTGATTTGTATTCTTTTCATTTTATTATCTATTAATCGTGCCCGCTTTTGCATTTTTCTGAAAAAAAATAAACAAATTATTGATTTTTTTTTCTTTCGACGAAAAAAACATTCAAGAACATTCCACTTTTAAGATGAGAAACAAACAATGCGAAATTTCACAAAAATTTCTAGACCATGTGACTTTTTATTTTGCCAAATTTTGTCCCGAAATAAATATTTCTCATTTTTTTTAAATTGGGTCTCAACACGAAAGGAATTCAATGGTCATTTTTAAAAGTTTTTTAAAAAGTAATTATTAATTTTAAAAAATAAAAAAAAAAGAAGTGAGGGGAGAAAATGTATTGTTTTTTTTTTTAACTTTACAAAAAAAATCGATTTTTTTAAATGTCGAGGGGGGGAGGGGAATCTTTTATTATAAAAAATCATTAAACCAAAAAAAACAGGAATTTCCAATTTTTGTCAAAACTTTATGACCGAATTGCATTTTTTTTGCCCAAAAACAATTAAAAATTATAGAAAAATTTCAGCAAATGAAATGAGGAAGAAAAAAGAGAAGAATAGAAAGAAGAAGAAGAAGGAAAAAAAAAACAACAACGCCTCAAATATATTTCTAACGATATCTCGAATTCATCTCCTCTACGTCTTCACCACCCCCCCCCCTTTTTTCTCTTCTTTCTTCCTTTTTTTCTTTCATCAATTCGTTTCGCTTCTTCAGAAGTGAACAAAAAAGAAGCAAAAAGGATAGAGAGAGAGAGAGAGAGAGAGAAAGGAAGAAAAAATATTTGTTGGGTTGGGACGAGCGAGAGCTGAGACTGAGTCTCATTTTTCTGTCTCCATTCATGAAGAAAATTTGCTTTTTTCCCTTCTTCTCCCCGCCTCCATTCTTCCCAACCCACATTCTCCTTCGTTGAGCTGATCAAAAAAAGGAGAAAAAAACACTTTTTTTTCCCAAGGTGTCGTCGTCTTCGTCGTCGTCGTCGTCGTGCCTCTGGTACGACTAATAAAAAAACTGATGTGTGAAAGAAACTGACAAAAACTGTGTGACGGACGGGACGGGAAATAAAAAAATGTCAACGACGCAACAATAAAAAAAAATGGTTACGAAATAATTTAAATTGCCATTTTCTATTTTTGTTTCTCTTTCTTTCTGCGCCAACTTTTCAGCTTCGAAATGCCAAAAATCTCTGTCAATTTTATTTCATCCCAAAATCGACATCGTCACAAACGAAACACAGAGAGAGAGAGAGAGAGAGAGAGAGAGAAAAAAAAAGGAAATTTCAAGATAGAGACGTAGACAACAAGAGAGAGAGAGAGAGAGAGAGAGAGAAAAAAAAATGAAATTTCAAGATAGAGACGTAGACAACAAGAGAGAGAGAGAGAGAGAGAGAGGGTGAAAAAACGCCATAATTCCACTTGAAAACACATACCAATATCCATTTACATACATATTCGTCATATTCACATTCATCTTTCTCTCTCTCTCTCTCTCTTCTTTCAATTTTCCAATGACCAACTAAAACTATCAACAGCTCAAAATGGCAAAACGGGACAAAAGGGGGGGGGGGGCGGCGGTGGAGAGGAAAAGCCGAGTCCAATGGGGGTAATAAGAGAGAGAAAAGAGAGCTTTTTTCCGCTTTTTCTCTCATCTATCGTTTTTTTATATACACACAAATATATATATAAAATCAATACTATGTTGCATGGCTAGCAGCTGGCTACCTTTTGGCCATCAATGACTTCACTTATTTTTCTATCAATCAATATTTTTCAAGACATTTTTCGATTTTCTTCATTTTTTGTTTTTTAAAAATCAAAAATAAATCGAGAACAAAACGGTTTTTCTCTTCATTTCAAATCGCGAAATCAAGCCTAGGCGCAAAATTCACAGGCGAAAACGAACAAGAATTTTTTTGAATGAAACGAATAAAAACAAAATTTCGAAAACAAAACAAAAAAAAAGAACAGAACAGAGCGAAAAAGGACGGGGAACCAACAGAAAAAAAAACTACAAATTCAACGCTCTCACGCAAAAATCGCATTTTTCATTGGGAAGATGTGCTCGAAATGTGTGAAAAAAAAAAGCGCGGCAAAAGAGTGGGGAAGGGAGGTGGTGGTGGTGGTGATCGAAGAAGAAGAAGAAAACATTTAACAAGGAAGAGACAGCATTAGAAGACTAGAGGAAGAGGAGAAGGAAGTAAAAGTAGAAGAAGAATGAGCATGAAACCATAAATAAATTTATATTTTTCAAAAAAAAAAAAGAGACTTCTTCTCTGTGCCAAACTCATTGTCGATTTTCAACAACCACCGAATTTCGTTGATGAAGAAGAAGAAGAAGCTGAATGCTGATGATGAAGCCAATAATATATTTTTTTTTGTTTTCTTGCCTTGTTGCACCTGGCACTATCTAACGCTCTCATTTTTTTCTATCCTCCTCTACTTCTACTTCTGCTTCTGCTTCTGCTTCTGCTTTACTATTATTACTATGCACTAACTACATTTTTCCCCCCGCTAAAGTCTATGATTTTTTCATCGTAAATGTCAAAAAAAAACAAGACAAAAACCAAAATAAAAATGATTAGTTAATCAACCCAAACAACGTTTTTTCCCCAGCAAAAATTGGTTTCCCACGATTTTTGATCTGATTTTTCAATTTTTTGAAAAATCGCAACAAGTTTTAATTGTTTTCTTTTAACATCGGAAACAATTTTCTACATTGATGAATGAGTGATAAGCTTTCTTATCTTTTTTGACAGATTTTAATTCATTTTCTTAATTAGAACAGTCACGCAATCAAAAAAAAAATAAAATAAAGGAAGAAGAAGAAGAAGGAAAAGGAAAAGGAAAGGAAATTGGTCGGAATTATAGGAAAACTCTCTTTAGGCTTCTAGATATACATATAATAATTTCCAACCTAATATTATCAACCAAAAAAAAAATTTCTTTGAGAAGAAAACGCAAAACAAAAATATATATATTTAAATATATTGGCCAGTTACTATGGTTATTTTAATTATAATCAACTGTGTATTTCTCCTATTTCAACACATTTTTCAACTTTAATTGAAGTTTATTCTATGAGGCTTTTTTCTCTTTATTTTTGCTGCTGAAATTTCATCAAAGGGAATTTTCAGCATTTTAAGCAAAGAAAAAAATCAATTTCTTCAATAAAATCCGTTTTCTTTCCTTTCTAACGTCGACCTTCAACACCAGATGTTGGTGTGGCCTGAAACACACACGCACAGACATCAAAAATGCAAATTTACGATCAATTACCGTTTAATTCGATTGATGTTGAGAGAAGAAGAAAATCCGAGTGAAGAGGAAAAATAAATTGGGTTCCCTCCCATTTTTTTTCTTCTTCTTCTTCAATTTTCCAACGTTTTGCGATTCAAAATCTTGTAATTGAATTGAAACAATTCGGAGAGACGAGGAAAACAACAACACGAACAGCGATGCACAGAGAGAAAAAGAGGGAGAGAGAGGGGAGAGAGAGAGAGAGGGGAAGAAAGGAGAATATTATTCATTGAAAAAATCAATAAATATGTCTGATGGGAATTGTGCATACAAAAGCCAAAATTGTAGCCAATTTCATTCAATTTTTCGATTTTTTAAATGTTTTTTATTATTTTTTTTTTCGTATTAAAATTTATTGATTTCCATTTCTTAAAATCAATTATTTTTCGTCGTTTTTTTCTTAGAAAAATTAGAGAAAGAAAGAAAACATAAAATAAAATAATGAAATGGTGAAAAATTGAATTTTTAGGTTGTTGGTGACGGCATTTCGAAGCGAAGGCAGAAGGCAGAAGAAGAAGAAGGCAAAAATTGTGAAAATGGAAAATAGAAGAGGACGTTGTGAAGCTGGAGAAGTGAGGAAGATGGAAAAGATGAAGAAGAGAAATGGAGGGAGAACGAGGAGAGGAGGGGGAGGGGATTGGAGAAGAAGAAGAAAGAAGAAGAGTGAGAAAAAGAGCCGAGTTCGACCCTAGCGGCAATAATAGCAGCACATTTTCTCGTTTTTTTTTTCAACTACGTAACTGGTTAGAATGAATGAATGAATGGGAAGGTTGGATAGATGGATGGATGGATGGTTGACTGGTAGTGATGCTGGTGTTGGTGATATCTAACGATTTCAGCAACAAAAAGCGATAATGTAGCAAAGAAAATCGAGAGAAAGATACAAACATCGAAGCCCGATTAACTCTACGTCTTTAACATTTCATCTCACTTACCGTCTCTCAATTAATGCGCTCTCTCAGAACACTCTCTACGCCTGCAAAATTAGAACAAAAAGAGTGGAGAAAATGAATAGACTTAGTCATATTTCTAGACTTGTTTGGTGAAGTGGCAAAAATTGTGAAGCGAGAGGAACGCGAACGTTTTTTTTTCTTTTCTGAAATTCGTTTCTTTTTCTTTTCGTTTTAGTTGAGCTAAAATTTTTCGAATTACGTTAACTTGCCTGTTTGTGCTTTGCATTCTTTTTCTCGACATTTTCCAAGATGGCAAAGTTACAAAACGTTACTTTTTTGTATTTTTCATCACTTTTTTTCGTTTTTCTTTTTGTAAATTTTTTAAAATTCTATTTTTAATATTTTTTAAATTTTAAACCTTTAAAAATAATTTTAATTAGGAAAAAACGGAGAAAAATCGTTAAAAAAAAATAAATCAGCAAAAAAAAAATTAAAAACACCGAGAGAAGAAAACGCGCTCTAAATTACTGCCACCTTATTTTAGGCGGGAAGTTTGAAAAAAAAACAAATTTTTGTTGTGATTGTTACAAGGACATTATTCGACATTTTTATTTTTCCAAAGATTAAAACAGAAAAAAATACCAGAAAAACACCGGCGGAGCAAAAATGTTTGAAATTTAAAAATAAAAAAAGATGATTAACAACGTGGTTCCGAGTTGACGGCAAAAAAAGACACAAAAAAAATATTGAGCGGCACATAGAACAACGAATTTCGAGAAATAATCCTAAAAAAATGTCTTTCTTCATTTGAAAAAGAAAGAGGAAAAACGGGGGGTGGGGCAAGATTGAAAGGCTTAACACAACCCAGTTTCATTTTTAAGCTGTTTTATTCTTATTTTCAGATCGGATACGGTAGGCTTTTACAATTAACGTGACCGCCACAATGATTATCAATCCACCGACGCCCAGAATTGATAAAGTTTGATTGTCATCCTGAAATTTCGCTTCGTTTCAGCGTTTTTTCTCTTTACATCGTTGATGTGCAATAGAGCGCGGTTGCTGTCTAGATACGAAATACGAAAATCGTCTTCGTCGTCTAAACAAAAGGCAGAGAAATTCACAATAACAAAATTCAAGTCACATTTTCATTTTGAGAAGGACGTTGAAAAACAACACTCCACTTATTCACCTTTTCCTTTTGTTTAGTAAAAATTTTGATGAGAAATGAAGTGAAAAAAAACTTTTTTTTTCTTTTTCTTTTTTAAATTTTAATTACCATTAAATCAACAATTTTCTCCTTCGCATATTCGTAGACTTGTTCAATAGCTGTTGGTGGCTCAGGAACTCTGCAAAAAAAAAAATTTTCCAGCGCCAAGTCGGAGGAGCAGGAGGAGGAGGAGAAGGAAGGGGATGAAACACCTGTGGCCTCTTTGCTCTTTGTATTTGTGAAGAGCAAAATTTGTTAAGCTTTTCACGTCTTTTGCCGACTCTTTGTATCTGTACATTTTTCCACGGTGGAAGCTGGAAGAAAAAAGTTCACCGAAAATTCGGAGGGTTTTTGTTTTAGCTCAGCTACAGTAGGAAGACTGGAACGTCGTTGTCTTCAATATGGAATCGATCCGTGACGTCATCATTTACAGAAATCTCAATTTTGCCGACGTTGACCAATCCACGCAATCTGTTTTGATACAAAATTGAGGATGGGCGAGAGGGGGGGGGGGCGAGGTGTCACTGGAAGAAAAATTCTTACTTGTGAGCTACGGTTTCCCAAAGTGGCACAAAAGCATTGCTGCTTCCTTCATCAGCGTCATAGCTGCAAAAACAAAATTAATGAAGTGAAGCAAGTGTGCTCTATTGAACAAGCTGGATTTTAGCATGAAATGAAGGGGGGGGGGGGGGGGGGAAAGACTTACAACATGACGAACCAATCGATACTTCCCTCATCTGGAGAATGAGAATCAGTTCTGAAAATCATTTTTCCTGGAATAAGGAGCAGAAAGGATAAGAAAAGAAAGATCTGACCTGGCTTCAAAAGTGTCATCAGTAAGATCCCAGGTAGCGACTTCTTCATGCGCTCGAAGCCAACGAAGTAGAACTTCAGAATCCTTGAAGTCACCTGAAATACAACAGCAACTTCGCTCTAGCGCACGCGACGTTGACGATAACCAAAACAAAATTTACCATCGTAAAGAATCGGATTTTTGCGTCGGTAATAAACGAGCGCTGGAAACGTGCTGATTCCAAGTTCCCGCGCAACCGATCGATCGTCAGTTTTAACCACTTGCACATAACCGGTCGCTTCAATGTCATCATCGATTTCTTCGACTTCTGACAGAGCTTCATTACATGTCGGACATGGAACCCGTCCATCATCTGAATTTTATTAGAATTTTTTTAAATTTTTGTTTTCGTTTTTCTTTGAGAAAAATCAACAAACACAAGAAAATGACTAAGTTTTTTGACGCATCGCGAAGGATCTCATCGATACGATCCTCATCCACATCATCAATTGAATTGTCGTCATCTTTGTGCTTTGACGAATGCTGAAAAATCAATAATTTCCCACTCATTGATGTTTAATATTCAACTTTTGATGATGCTCCCAACGCTGCTCCAGCTCCTGTTGCTGCTGCTGCTCCTCCTCCACTTTTTTTCGTCGTTTTTCCTCCTGATTTTCGAGGTGGTGATGGAGCAATGTCATCAGCTACCGTCACCTTTAAGATCACAAAATTTTTGCGTCGAAACATTGGGGGGGTGGTAGTGGTGGGGGGGAGGGAAGAAGAATATCGATTACCTTCAGATTTTTATCCTTTCGTTTTGCTTCAACCGCAATTGAGGCGAACAAAAGACAAAAAATGATGAGAACAAATAAAAATGAATGAAAATGTCGCATCGTTGCTTTTTGACGACTTTTTTTTCAAAAGAAAAAAAATCGAAGAAGGAAAAGCTCTCGACAAAAATCAATAAAAACCTGAGCTGGCCCTGCCAAAATGATTTTAACTTATCTCCTCGGCTGGCTGTCGAAATGTGCGTTGCACACACACACACAAATACACAAACCGCCGTTGAATTCCTCAATGATGGCAGCAGCAGCGACGACGGCAGCGACGAGAACATCAAGCTTCTTCCATTACAACGGCAACAACATGATGGATCTGTTTTTGATGAAGAGGTTTAGAGATGAACAGAGAGATAGAGAGATCAGCAAAATTTGTGTTGTTTATCAATGAAAAAGTTGAATTTGATTTTTTTTTTTTGATCTTCCAAATCAACCCAAAATATCGATTGATTTGAGTGATTTTTTCATTCAATCTCACACAACGTCTTGTTAGTTTTCATCAAAGGGACATGCTACAGTAATTCCGAAATTAATGTTCGGTGTGAGACCAAAAGAAGAAAGCTAAAAACAGAGAGATAGAGAGAGAGAGAGAGAGAAGTTCACCGCTTCTCGTTTCAAAATTCCGGTCAACCGTGAACTCGACGCGGGCAAGAGTGGAGAAACAACGAAGAGACGCAGAGAGTGTCACGTTTTAAAGAGAAAAATTTGAATTTTCTAGAAAAAAACCGCTCATTTTACATCAAATCGCAATTATGTTTTGCCGTTATCGAAGTGGTCAGGAGAATAAATCGAGCGACGGTGGAGAGCCGCCGAAATTTGATGAGTTGGTCTCTGAAATTTTTTGTGGGCTGAAAATAATTCCACATTCGCCTCCATATTCAAAAAAAACCTGTTTTGGCGCCAAGGAAAAAAAATTCTTGCAAAATTTTGAATTTTTCCAATGTTGCAAACGCGCTCTACTGACACCTTGACAAAAAAAAGTGGAAAAAAATGTTTCGAAAACATTTGAACCATAAAAAAGTTTGATACTCATTGAAGATTGTTGAAAATACGCAGCCAAATTTTTTTGGCGCCAAAAATCTAGTATTTAAAAAAACTCTCCGCGAACCTTTGAATTTTAATTTGTCCAATGTTGCAAACGCGCTCTACTGACACTTTGACAAAATTTTGGACCATAAAAAAGTTTGATACTCATTGAAGATTTTTGAAAATACGCAGCCAAATTTTTTTGGCGCCAAAAATCTAGTATTTAAAAAAACTCTCCGCGAACCTTTGAATTTTAATTTGTCCAATGTTGCAAACGCGCTCTACTGACACTTTGACAAAATTTTGGACCATGAATAAGTTTGATACTCATTGAAAAATGTTGAAAATACGCAGCCAAATTGTTGTGGCGACAACCAAAAACAAAATTCCATTATTTTTCAGTCGTCAATTTTTCGAATCGTCACCTTATATGAGCTTCTCCTTCACAGCGAATGGTCATTCATCAAAAATTTTCGAAACAATGAAAAAGTACAAATGAGAAAAGGACTACTTTTTGGCGTTTTTTTTGAATTTATTCGATTTTTATGGTTCCCGCCTTAACAAGAATTTGAAAAAAACATTTTTTTTTTTTTGCAGTGTCTCAATTTTCTTCATAAGCTTAGTTTGCTTTCATTTGGTTATCACTGAGCCAATCCTTTCACACTTTAAAATGTCACAACAAACATTGTCAGTGATACATTTTGTGATCAACATTTATCTGCTCTTATCATTTTTATTGATTTTTATCATTTTCTTCCAACTCTTTGTCATTTATTCCAAAGATGTGCACAAAATTGTCGTCGTCTTCACCATCAATTTTGTCTCCTCAATTTTGCTCATCACATTTTTCATGGTCTACCGTAAGACGACAAGGAAACGTTGGTGACATTTTGACGCCGTTTTTTTTCCAGATTTGTATTGTTCAAATATTGATTTTATTCGAAATGATATTTTTAACGAATATTTTGTTGATCAAAAGACTCAGGAATTCAATCAATATTTTTTTAAGTATCAACGAATTGAACGTTGCTGCGGTTTCGACGGAGCTGACGATTACAAGAAGCGAATCATCCTGACCTATTCGAACAAGTTCACCGGTAAAAGTGTCACAATTCACAATCGTAAATCATGGGTTTGGAAGACGAACTCGATCTTCACAATACCTGACGAGTGTTGTCTCGAACCGTAGGTGTCGGACGCGTTGCGGTTTGCAAAGTGCGGTTTTTTGTTGCAGCGGTTGCTCGATGAGTCAGTTTGATGAGGCTTCGTCGGAGAAAATTCACGAAATGTACAAAAATGAAGATTTTGAATCAATGTCGGTTTATCAGAAATTTGTTGGGTTGGTGGATTTTGAAATTTTGGGGAAACAAAAAAAAATTCTTTTTTTTTTTGAAGCGAAGACGAAATTCATAAAATTGGATGTAAAAAATTGATTTTTCCAAAAACGAGAGGATTTGAGAAAATCATTTTTGCCGTTTTATTGATTTTTACGATTTTCACGTGTCTCTCAACGGCTTTTATGATCATTTTACTTCTTCACCAAAATGCAATCGGACATTTGGTTTCACCGGATAAAGTTTGATTTTCTTTCCAAATGAAGATAGGTAGCAACCGACATTTCACAAGACTCGCTTGTCTCTATCCAAAACAAGACAGTTTTTTTTTGTTAAAACCAAAAATAACCGAGTTAGGACCTGCTAAACCATTAAAAAAAGCCTAAAAAAGGCCTATTTTATGGTATCCCCGAGATCTTATCCGGTTAAGGCCCATTTAAGGCCCTGACAGAGACTAATCTGATAGAATCAAATGCGCTCTATAGATTGGCACTAACCCTGTTCAATAAAAATCAAAACTAACCGAGATAGAGCCTGACAGACCTCAAAACAAAGCCTAAAAACGGCCCATTTTACGGTACCATCTGGCCCTGAAAAAGACTAATCTGATAGAATCAAGTGCGCTCTAACGATAAAAAAATTTTTTTTCAGCTTTTCGATGTTTCACGAAATACTGGCGTCAATTTTATGCTCAGCTTGGATCGGTAAAAAATCAATAATTATTTATTTTCTGTGCAATGAAAATTTTTTTTCTTGAAGAAACGAAAAAGACTCGAGTTTAATTGACGATTTTAGTCTGATGGAATTTCTACGGAAAACCGATATTGACGAATTTATTGAAGATCGAAAACCGACGTGCAATAAAAAAGCAATTAATTTTAATTAGAATTTTTTTGTTTTGTTTTTTTTTTGTTTTTTAATAATTTTAATTAATAAAAATAAAGCTTTTCCCCTCTTCCCCCCATCGCTGATGGCAATTTGAAAAATATGAATTTTGTGAAAAAAAGAGAAAAGTAAAAGTCACTAATCTTCAATGTATAAACATTGAACAAGTATAAATCTGCATATACAAACAGAAGGCGGAAACGTGTTGCGTCGTTATTGCGATCAACGTGAAAAAAAATTGAGACGACGAAGAAGCAGCGGTCGACGCTCAAACATGGCGCTTTTCAGGTTTTTGACAAAGCCAAACTATTCGGGGGGGTTTTTTTTTTTTTGAGAAGCTTCACACATTATTTTGTTGAGACATCCAATGTCATCCATTGGTTGTTTGTATTTGATAGGAGGAATTCAATAAAATCCAACAAAAAAAAAGAAGAAGAAGAAGCGAGGAGGAGAAGGAGGAGGGAAGGTTCCAGATGACTGGAATATTTGCCGAAAATCAATGGCTCATTTGTGTTCTGAATGGTTTTTCTTTGTTTGAATTCAGAAGGTCGGAGAAGATTTTGTTTTTCTCTTCTTTTCTTTGGCATCTCCTGCCAAGGTTCTTCATTGAAAGTCAACATCAGATTTATAATAGGAAAAGAACTACGAAGAAAATGTATTAATTTTGATGGAATGGTAGCATGAGTCAACCATCTAATAAAACAATGCATTTCAAGCATCGGTGGTTCAGTGGTAGAATGCTCGCCTGCCACGCGGGCGGCCCGGGTTCGATTCCCGGTCGATGCAATCCTTTTTTGACTATTCCAGGATTTTTTCAAGAAATTTCCTAAGTTGAACGGAAATTAGTTCAACAATGTTGAATCTCCAAGCATCGGTGGTTCAGTGGTAGAATGCTCGCCTGCCACGCGGGCGGCCCGGGTTCGATTCCCGGTCGATGCAATTCTTTTTTGGACATCCTGGTTTTTTTTTTAGAGAAGCTTTTTGTATCGGCGAAAAACTTAGTGATCAATTCCTTTGAAACCAAGCATCGGTGGTTCAGTGGTAGAATGCTCGCCTGCCACGCGGGCGGCCCGGGTTCGATTCCCGGTCGATGCAATCTTTTTTTGACTATCCAAGGATTTTTTTTAAAAATTTCCGAAGTTGAACAGAAATTAGTTCAACATTATTGATTTTTCAAGCATCGGTGGTTCAGTGGTAGAATGCTCGCCTGCCACGGAATTTTTTTAAGCAATTGTGCAAGCTGAACTGAAATTACTTCAACAATATTGGATTTTCAAGCTTAGGAGTTTCCAGTGGTAGGATGTCTCCCCCTCTTGTGTCGGCGAGAAGTTTATTAATCGTATTGGTAATTCAAGCATCGGTGGTTCAGGCTTGGTGATTTTTATGGTTTTTTTTCTATATATTTTTTTGGTTTAGGGCCAAAATGCTACTGGCAAGCTTCAAGTGACCATTAATCGGTAAGTTACGAAATAAAAAAAATATTTTTTTAACCGAAATCCCTTTTAATATCCGATAATTGTTATTTTCTCTTTTAATGCCATGAGAGCATTATTTTTTCTCTCTTCGTTTCAGAATCAATGAAAAAATAGAGAGAGAGAGAGAGAGAGAGACAGAGAGACAGAGAGGAAAAAACGAGTTTGCCACCATTCACCAATTGTACGGTGGCGCAACATCTTCGGCGCGCACGCCTCCTCCTCTTTTGTGCCCGCCCATTTTTGTTGCGTGTAATCCCCGCTGATCCGCATATAAAAACCGCAGGCTTCTTCAACTCGATCACCATTTTTTGACGTTTCGGCCCAACAAATCGATCTTCCTCACGCCATGCTGTCGACGAAACCTCTTGTCACATTATTGCTGATCACAATCTCCTCAACAACGGCGTGCCTTCCAGGTCTTGGCGGCGGTGGCGGCGGTTGTGGTGTCGCTTCGCCGTGCGGTGCGCCACCGCCACCAATTCCACCACCAGCAGCGCCGTGTGGTGGCGGGTGTGGAGCGGCGTGAGTCTTTGAGGAGAGCGCGAAAGAAACCCCAAAAAACTTTGCATTTCAGACCGTATCCAGCCGGACCGATGGCTTCACCATATTTTCAAGCGCCGCCACCACTACCAGCACAAATTGTGACAGGTCAACAGCAGCCAACAGGTGCACAATCCGTCGTTTATTCAGCTCCACTTCCATCGTCAAATGTTTATGTAGCAGGACAGGGAAAATAGGAAAAACAAGAAATCTTTAAAAAAAAATTAGTGCAATTATTGATTTTTTTTCTTCTTCATCGCTGTTTTGTATGTAAATATTTGTTATATTTTCAATCGATAAATCAATTTCTTTATTTTTCACTTGGGTACTGGTTTTTGACCACAAAAAATAATAACAGCAGCAAAAATATTTAAAGAGCACAGAAATTTGATTAACAATAAACTAAAAACAACAACCAAAACATTTTAGGCCAACGCGTGGTTACTGTAATCGCCTCACGGCGTGGTGGGACTCAAACGTGTGGCGTTTGGCTGCGCCTTTAATTATTTGACTTCTCTCCTCAAATTTGTCAGGCAATTAAATGTGGAGCTGATAAAATGATGGCTAGAATTGAAATGACGATGAAAATTGAGAAGAGCAGAAGACAAGCTCGATCGACGACCATCGCCGCAAAACGCCAATCGGTCTGAATTCGTTCATCGTTTTCCTCTTTGTTGTAAAATGCCACAACCTGGAAGAAAATGAGCAAAAATTTTTGATTTTTGCTAAAAACCCGGGGGATGTAAGGGGGGTTGTTCAGAGTAAGAACGGCGCACATTTCAGTTTTTAAAAAAAAAATACCAATAAAGCTAAAAAATGATTGCAGGAAAAGCATTGGCTCTTTTCGTCCAGGAATCGAACCCGGTCGGCTCGCGCGGCAGGTGAGGATTCTAACCATTGAACTACCGACGCTTGGAAGTTCAATATTAATTTCTAATCAAATTAAACCCAGACCAGCCGCGTCTGACTTCCTTACAGTTTTTTGTTTGCAATTAGCAATGGAGCGTAATTGCAACAAAATAAGAAATGGGGAACTTCCAAGTTACCTTTCTCAACTCGGTGTGAACTGAATGAAGCAACAAAATCTGAGCTTCATAACCGTAATTATCAGACACCAAATCTTTTCTGAAATTAAAAAAAAATTTCGAAATTGCACGAAAAAAAAAATTAAAAAAAGCTCAAACTTTAATGGAATTTTCGGCCGTTTCGGTGGCGGCTCGGTTTGATTGATGACGTGTGATCCAACGTATTTATGACCGGGTCTTGACATGAACAAAATCCATGGAAGAAACTCAAGAAGAACTCGACGAACCTCAAATTTTTATATTCGATTTTTTTCCTCTTTGCGATTTTTTTTTCTTTTTTGATCTACCATTGGATTCATTTCATGAGTTTCGGGGCCACGAAAATGAAGATTCAACACAACGATGGTTGAGACGACTGAAGCTGACACCACGAGCATGCAGCAGGAGAAAAACACTCCTACAAAATGTGATTCAGGTGAAAGCGATTGAAGTGATCAAGGAACTCGAGAAAAATATCAAAAGCTGAGAAAAATCGCTTCCGAGTTATCCGAGCTCAGCTTGATCTTTTGAGCTCGAATAACTTGCTGAGAAATGTTTACCTATCAAAGGAACTGCTTCAGATGTGGGTGGAGTCATCTCAGAAACCATGCTTAAAAAGAAAACAATTGCTAGAAGAATTGTCATTTCTGGATTCAAAAAAAAAGAAGCATTTAACACTCAGCATAAGAAGCTAAATTAACTAACCTAAAGTAATTTTTTCACCGGCGTCTGGTGGAAACATAAAACCAAGAATTGCCATTAATGAGATGAGCAATGATGGAATAATCAGATTGAAACCATAGTAAAGGGTCCTGCGACGAATGTGCAGAAAATATTTGACAGTTGGATAGGGCTCTGGGCAACATTTATAATAGCTGATGTGCTTCACCGCGTTGGTTGATATTATTTGCCATTCGCCATTGATTAAATATGTTGAAAGATCCATTGACTGAGCTGGAAAATCAATTATTGATTTTCAATTTTTAAAAACGCACTTTTTGCCCCCCCCCCCCCCTCGACACTTTTCGCTGCGTACTTTGCAATATGATTTACTTAAGAAACCCGTTGATTGAGTATCAATTCAATTTTTCTTCGAAATCAATAACTTTGAAGCGAAAATACTTTTTTCTACTTTGGTTTGAAAAAGTTTCAAAAAACTATCAATAGAGCGTATTTACAGCACGACAGAGAAAAAAATGTCAGAGTCTCGCAGCGAAATGTTTTTCCGGCAAAATTCGAAAATAGATAACGTGAACTACGGTGGTGAACAAATTTTTGAAACATTAAAAAAAATTAAATCATGTTATCTCTATGGTCTGTTTTCTAAAGGTCTCGAAACGAAAATTTCTTTGGAGCAACATTTCAAAATCAGAATTCAATAGAGCGTGCTTGATTCTTTTTTGAAAGGTCTCGCAGCGAAAATTTTTTTTGAGCAACGAATTTTCAATAGAATTTTGTTTAAACGAAAAAAGAATTTAAAAATGAGACTTCCATTTGTATCATCATCGATCTGAAGATCAATTGCATATCCATGAAATGTCCAAGAGCCAAATTTCATTTCACAAACTTGATCGTCAAATGGAAACCTGTTTTTCAATTTAAAACCAAAAATAAAATCAATAATTGATTTAATGAATCGAACCATGTAACATCTAATTGGCATACAAATTTCAAAACTCCAGGTGGAATCCAAACTACAGTACCCGAATGATATGTCAAAAGATTACTTTTGTATGTTGAGTCGAAGTCTTCAGCAGCGCTGAAATTCTTCTCTTTTTATTGATTTTTAATTTTTTTGTACTGAATTTACCTGTTGTATAATAAAACGTCAGGTTTCCAGATGTGATCAGCTGAACCGGGAAATCGAATGTCTTGAATTCCGCCATATTTTTGAGGATTCCATTTGAGTTTATAATCATGCCATGTCTGAAATAAAAGCGAAATTAAATGAAAAATGGTTCAATTATTTCTAAACTTTTATTTTCAAAAAAAAAACTTCCACATTTTAAATAGATAAATCCACCAATGTTTGAATTGGTCGGTGGCTATGTTCAACTTTTGATGCTTTCAAGCATCGGTGGTTCAGTGGTAGAATGCTCGCCTGCCACGCGGGCGGCCCGGGTTCGATTCCCGGTCGATGCAATCCTTTTTTGACTATTCCAGGATTTTTTCAAGAAATTTCCTAAGTTGAACGGAAATTTGTTCAACAATGTTGAATCTCCAAGCATCGGTGGTTCAGTGGTAGAATGCTCGCCTGCCACGCGGGCGGCCCGGGTTCGATTCCCGGTCGATGCAATTCTTTTTTGGACACCCCGGAGTTTTTTTCAAGAAATTTCCGAAGTTGAACGGAAATTTGTTCAACAATGTTGAATCTCCAAGCATCGGTGGTTCAGTGGTAGAATGCTCGCCTGCCACGCGGGCGGCCCGGGTTCGATTCCCGGTCGATGCAATTCTTTTTTGGACACCCCGGAGTTTTTTTCAAGAAATTTCCGAAGTTGAACGGAAATTAGTTCAACAATATTGATTTTCCAAGCATCGGTGGTTCAGTGGTAGAATGCTCGCCTGCCACGCGGGCGGCCCGGGTTCGATTCCCGGTCGATGCAATTCTTTTTTGGACACCCCGGAGTTTTTTTCAAGAAATTTCCGAAGTTGAACGGAAATTAGTTCAACAATATTGATTTTCCAAGCATCGGTGGTTCAGTGGTGGAATGCTCGCCTGCCACGCGGGCGGCCATTCTTTTTGTAGTGTGAATTTTGTAAGTGATGGAAACAATCAAGAAATTTTGTAATGTAAACCACGCGGGCGGCCCGGGTTCGATTCCCGGTCGATGCAATCCTTTTTTTGACTATTCCAGGATTTTTTCAAGAAATTTCCTAAGTTGAACGGAAATTTGTTCAACAATGTTGAATCTCCAAGCATCGGTGGTTCAGTGGTAGAATGCTCGCCTGCCACGCGGGCGGCCCGGGTTCGATTCCCGGTCGATGCAATCCTTTTTTTGACTATTCCAGGATTTTTTCAAGAAATTGTGCAAGTTGAACAGAAATTAGTTCAACAATATTGATTTTCCAAGCATCGGTGGTTCAGTGGTAGAATGCTCGCCTGCCACGCGGGCGGCCCGGGTTCGATTCCCGGTCGATGCAATTCTTTTTTGGACACCCCGGAGTTTTTTTCAAGAAATTTCCGAAGTTGAACGGAAATTAGTTCAACAATATTGATTTTCCAAGCATCGGTGGTTCAGTGGTGGAATGCTCGCCTTCCACGCGGGCGGCCATTCTTTTTGTAGTGTGAATTTTGTAAGTGATGGAAACAATCAAGAAATTTTGTAATGTAAACCACGCGGGCGGCCCGGGTTCGATTCCCGGTCGATGCAATCCTTTTTTTGACTATTCCAGGATTTTTTCAAGAAATTGCTCGCCTGCCACGCGGGCGGCCATTCTTTTTGTAGTGTGAATTTTGTAAGTGATGGAAACAATCAAGAAATTTTGTAATGTAAACCACGCGGGCGGCCCGGGTTCGATTCCCGGTCGATGCAATCCTTTTTTTGACTATTCCAGGATTTTTTCAAGAAATTGCTCGCCTGCCACGCGGGCGGCCATTCTTTTTGTAGTGTGAATTTTGTAAGTGATGGAAACAATCAAGAAATTTTGTAATGTAAACCACGCGGGCGGCCCGGGTTCGATTCCCGGTCGATGCAATCCTTTTTTTGACTATTCCAGGATTTTTTCAAGAAATTGCTCGCCTGCCACGCGGGCGGCCATTCTTTTTGTAGTGTGAATTTTGTAAGTGATGGAAACAATCAAGAAATTTTGTAATGTAAACCACGCGGGCGGCCCGGGTTCGATTCCCGGTCGATGCAATCCTTTTTTTGACTATTCCAGGATTTTTTCACGAAATTTTGTAAGTTGAGCAGAAGCTAGTTCAACAATATTGATTATGCGAGCATCGGTGGTTCAGTGGTAGAATGCTCGCCTGCCACGCGGGCGGCCCGGGTTCGATTCCCGGTCGATGCAACCTTTTTTTTCAAATAAAATTGGAACCACTTACATAACTCAGCCAAGCATTGATGGAAACAATTTGATTCTTCTCATCGACGTCCAAAATTTGTTGCAAGTACAATTTTATTTTAACAACCAACGGTTCAGAAGAGTTTTCAACAGGTCGCTCCAGTGGATTGTATCCTGCAATTTGTTTTTCTTCTTTCAGATTTAAAAAAAATAATTTTTACCACTCAAAAGCTCTTGAAAAAGTTTCGTTTCGGCAACACTGGATTCACACGATTCAAAATATAAAAAAAATATTAAAAAAGCTATTTTTTGAATTTTTGCCATTTTGGAAATTGGCGAGAAAAAATTGAAATGTTTTTTTTTTCAAATTTGCCCAAAGTCAAGAAATTTTATCGGCCATTTTTTCGTGTATCGACATTTCCTGTGTCTCGTCTTGTCGGCTCACTGTTTTTACAGTGTAAACATCGAATCACTTCATTTTCGGAGACTTTGTAGCTTTTGCTCATTTATCTGATGAAAAGCTCATAAGATATATATATGATATATATGTATATAAATAATTGAAAAATTATGTTTTAAATATTCACAACAAAATAATGGAATTAAAAAATCAATAAACCGGCAAAATAAAAAATCAAAAAGTTTAAAAATTGGATTAAATTGAGACCGATTAAAATAAAAAATTTGAATTTTGATTTAATTGGTTAAGCTTTTTCTGAAGAGTTTTCTTGAGAATTTTCTTCAATGTCTTTTTTAATTTCAATTAATTCTTTTTTATCAGCGTCATTTTCAACTTTCGATTCCGTTTCTTCTAGTTTTTCTTCTTTTATTTCAGCTTCTTCTGTTTTTTTCTCTTCTTTTTCAGCTTCTCCTTCTTCTTCATTTTCTTCTTTTTTTATCATTTTTGTAGTCATGTCAAGTGGTTGCTCACTTTCTTGTTCCATCGCTTCAACTTCATCCTTAAAAAATGTAACGTTTTTTTCTTGAGTTTTTGTTTGAAGACATTTTAAGACAAATAACGAACAACTGGACCAAAGAACAAGTTTTCAATGTGATGAGAATTTGGATGATCACTTTCTGGTAATTCCCATTCTCCGGTTACGCGTCCTCCCCATTCGGTGATTGTTGTCACAACATTTATCACCTTAATAAAGTTTTTTTTTTTATTTCAGCAAAATTAAGCTAAAAGATGAAGCTAAATACTTTTGAGCAACAAAGTTTAGTGAATTAACTTGAAGTTAAAAAAATTGATTACCTTATAGAAACCTCTGACGAATTTATCAAGGACACTATAATGAAGAGTTGGTGAAGTTAAAAGCTCACAAATTCTGAAAAAAAAAAACTGAAAAATGAAAAAGAAATGTTTTTGAAATATTCACACCGTTGCCAAGTAAATGGAAATCCGTCGAATGATCTGGCCTTTTCCATGATATAATCAATTGCTTCATCGATATTAAACACAACTGGGGTGGTTTTAATAAGATTCAGTTTTGCTGAAAATAAAATTTAAGTATTTTTCAAACGATAATAAATTACTTCCTGCAACTAAAAGCTTCTCTTTAGTTGGTGATTCTTCATGTTTCACTTCTTCAGTTGTTTCATCTTTTTTTTGTTTACTTTCCAGTAATTTGAATTCATTGATTACGAACTAAAAAAAAATTGAATTTTAAATATTTTTTTCTTTTAAATTATTCAAAAAATTACTTCAAGCTTCCATAAAAAAACAGGTTTAACAACATCCCATGAAATTGCTGGAACACCCCAAAGAGCACTTGCTTTGAAGTATTGATCGATATCAGAATTCGGATATGATCGTAGAAGTTCACCTTTTTTAACAACAAGTTCTTCCTTAAAGTAAATTTTATAGATTATGATGTAAAAAAAAACTGAACTGACTTCTGCTGGCGCTTTGAAATTTTTTAAAGCATTGAGGTATTTTTCGACCTCAGTTTTATCAACGACTTTTGTTTTTCTTTCTTTTTTTGAATCTGGGAAAACGTCAAGTTTTGATTTCTTCAATTCTGGAGAAGCTTCAGGTGATCTAACCATCTGAAAAATTGGAAAATTTTATAAATGTCAATGTTAGAAAATAAACAATAAAAGCAAGGAATGGCTGAGAAAATGCAATTCGATCGTTTTGTTATCCTCGGCCACGGCCATTTCAAGTTTCTTGTTTTTTTATTTTTGCCACGCAATAATTGCTTCAATTTGAGCTTTATTTTAAAAAATGTTTTCTTTTCAATGGTTTTAAAAAAAAATTAGTTTTTTTTTTCAAATCAGTATAAAAATTTTCAGAAATGAATTCTGCCGCTTTTTCGATATTCACAAAATCAATTTTATTCCATCGACACACCACAAACACATTGATAAATTCAAATCTTCGATCATCTTTTGCTTTTTTTGCAACAGCAACAAATAAAAATACTTCAAAGATTAATGTGAATGTTGGAACTATTGGGCATATTGATCATGGTAAAACCACTTTAACATCAGCAATAACAATGGTTCAAGCCAAAAAAGGTTTAATTTAATTTCAAATTATTCTTTTTCGAATTTTTTTATTAAAGGGTTTTCAAAGCACATTAAGTTTGATGAAATTGACAAAGGGAAAGAAGAAAAAAAACGTGGAATTACCATAAATGTAGCACATATTGGATATGAAAGTCCAAATCGACGATATTCTCACACGGATTGTCCTGGACATTCAGATTTCATAAAAGTAATTAATTTTTTTTTAAATTTTAGGAAAAAATTATAATAAATTGAATAATTTTAAGAATATGATTTGTGGCACATCACAAATGGACGTTGCTGTTCTTGTTATTGCGGCAACTGATGGGGTGATGGAGCAAACTAAAGAGCATTTAATTTTAGCAAAACAAGTTGGTGTCAAAAATTTGGTGATTTTTGTGAATAAAGCCGATTTAGTGGAAGAAGATGTGCTGGATTTAGTTGAAATTGAAGCGAGAGAGCTTTTAACGTTGCATGGTTTTGATGGTAACCAGAAACGGAAGACACATTTTAAAATATGAAAAATCGAACATTTTAGGCGACAACACTCCAGTAATTCGAGGTTCTGCTCTTGCTGCACTTGAAGGACAAAATACGGAATCAGTTGATAAATTGATTGAAGCGTTAGATAGTCTTCCAGAACCTGATAGAAATGAAGAAGAATCTTTTGTGATGCCAATTGGTTCAAAAACCGCAATTACTGGACGAGGCACAGTTGTTGTTGGCACGTTAGAAACTGGAATTCTTAAAAAAGGCGATAAAATTGAAATCAAAGGAGACGGACAAGTTTTACAAACAACAGCATCAGATATTCAAGTTTTTGGAAAAAGTGTAAAAGAGGTAACAAAAAAATTAAATTAAAATTTTTTTTAAAAGCATTCTTTCAGGTAAGAGCTGGAGATCATTGTGGAGTTCTTTGCCGTGGTTTAAAAGCCGACGCAGTTAAACGAGGAATGTGGGCAGGGCATCCAGGAGTTGTATCAATCACAAATCGTCTGAAGGTTGAGCTTTATTTGTTAAGCGAAGCTGAAAATGGAAGAAAAATTGGAATTAGAACAGGATTCACCGATAAAATGTATTGTAGTACGTGGGATCAGGTATTCGAACAGGAGTTTTGAAAAAAAAACCAAAATTTTAAATTCAGGTTGGACGATTTGATATGTCAAATGAGTTATTAATGCCAGGCGAACATACATCAGCTTCAGTAATCTTAATGAAGGAAATGCCATTGAAAAAAGGAATGCCATTCACTTTAAGAGAAGGAAGCAGTAAAACAACAATTGCTCGAGGAATAATTTCAGAATTAGAAAAAAGTGTTCCAATAGAAAAACATAATTTAAAAAAATCAGCTGAGAAAATTTCCTCATAAAAGTGATTTTTAAGTTTTTGTAGACAATTTAGAATTAATTTCCTCTTTTTTTTTTGTTAAAATCTAGAAATTCGTAAGATTTAGGATCATTTTCTGTTATATTCTTTTGTTATTTATTTTTTTTTTAAATTTTGAAAATTTTGATTTTATGTTTTTTTTTAAAAGTGTTTTAAACACTTTTTTTAATATTTTAAAATTATTCTGAAAAATTAATTTGTTTCCGTAATCAGAAATGAGCAATGAAATCGAAGAGCAACTGGATGACTTTATTCGAGGAAAAAAGGATTTTTCCGATTATATGCTGGCGTATAATTTTTGAAAATTATTTTTGTTTTAATTTAAAAAATATATAATTTCAGTGTAGCAGGATGTGATAAGCAAACTGCAGAATCATTGTATCGAAATACAACGGCGCTACATGATCTTCTGGATAAGCAGCTTCGAAAAGGAGTAAAACAAATATTTTTTCTTTAAAATTGAATGTTGATGCGTTTAAGGTTGAAACAAATCTGCCAAGATTATTGGAGCAAGTACCGGCTCTTCAATCACTTGAGGACACCCTTCATTCAGTGCAGATGAGAATGTCATCTGTTGCTGCAGAATCAAATAGGTTTGGGAATTTAGTTTAAGTTGTTTTTTTTTCGAAGCATCGTTCAAAATCCATTATAGATTATCAACAGCCTGCGCTGAAATGGAATCAAAACTGAGAGAGCAAACAAGAAAACAAGAATTGATAATTCAAAAAAGCAACATGGCTGAAGATGCGCTCAGATGTGAGGAATTATTTGAAGCGCTGGAAAAAAGGAATGATTTGGTCAAGAAAGCTGAAATAACGGCCGAAATCAAAGAGATTCTAAACGATAATAAAAACTTGAAAAAAATTGGATGGCTGAAAAATCTGGTCGACACAAAACTGAAAGTGGCTGAAAATGAAGTGCGAAGAAGCGCTGTCGAAGAACTAAAACGAGGACTGATTTCATTAAACAGTTCAATGGTTTGGTCATCAAAGAAAGCATTAAACATATTAAATTGTCTTGGTTGTAAGTCAAATAATTGATTTTTAAATTTAAAAGAATTCGATAAAATTCAGCCGAATTGGAAGTGCATTTATCGTCTTCAATTGTTGAGTTGGACAAAAATCTAATGGAACTTTCAAATGGATCAGCAGAATCAGTGAACAAATCACTTCCGATTGTGGCAGCGTCAATTCAATCTCATTTAGAACAAGCCTCAATCATTGGAGATGGATATAAAAAAAAGTTTTCCGAAAAATTGGCAAGATTAATTCGATCACGAGTGCCATTAGATACACCGTATTCATTGAGGTGAAATCTGAAATCAGAATCGTTCAAGGAGAAATAATTCAGATTTGTCCAACAACTCGGAAGAGTTTTTAACGCAAAAGGTGATTGCTCGCCAGTTCTCAATGACTCACTTCGACCATTAAAAACTGCGCTTCTGACACATTCACTGGGAAGATTACATAAATTAGTTGAAGAGCACGATTTCTCAACGGCTTACGCGAATGCTTTTGTCGATTTGGTAATAGTTTGATCGATTTATTGATTTTTCTTTAATTTTTCTTCAGATAAATACGGCGATGGAAGAAGAATTGAAAAAAGTTGATTGGGATCAAGAGTTGAAGCAAAAAATGATGACCAATATTGAAAAATGTATTGAAATGATTGCAAAAAAATTGGAGTCAAACCTAAGCCTTCAACACGATGATTTACTGCTTGGCGATCGTTTGACAGCAAATCAAATGAAAAATTATCGATTGATTCAAACAGCCGATGGAATTGGAAAACAATGGCCGAAAGAAGCGACAAGTTTGCGTAATGTTCAAGAGGAAGCATTAAAAGCAATTTTGAATGGAGTGAAAGATAGTGTTCGAGCAATTGTGGCAAGAATGCATATTGAAAAAAGAGGAGAGTCGAAATCAATATCACCATACATGCAAGTAATTAAATAATCAATTAAAAAAATCGATTTTAAAAAAATCTTAAACTGCAGGAGCTTCTCACTTATATTAGTCACATTGACATGCACATGGCTCACGTGTCAAGAGCATTATGCCATTCACATGTATTAAGCTTAATAGCTGAATATGTAATTGATACATTTGTACTCAACGCATCGCTTATCCGAAAACATGAGAACGACGAAGAAAAACAAACGATAATTTGTGATTTTTCAAGATTACTTGAAGCAATTCGATCAATGGAATGGCCGTCAAGATATGGAGACACAAGCCGATTATTGAATTTGTTTGGTAACAATATTGATGAAATATTGAGAGTTGAAGGAATCAAAAATTCGATATTGATTCAATTATTAGTGGCAGAAAGTCCAGACGAATTAGCTTTGCCACACAAATCAGTTGAATGGAATGTAAGAAAAATGGAGTTTTTTTTTGTATTTTTTTCAAGAAAAAATAATTTTCAGCCTGAAGAATATGTGAAATGGTATGAAGAGCATAAAGAAATTGAAGTCATCGAGTTATTGAACGGATTGATTAAATCTTATAACTCAGCAGTGATATCAAAAGGTCAACAAAATTATGTTGAATTATACCCAAAAATATTGGAATTAATTAAAAATTCGATTAACATGGAAGAATATTAAAAATTGTGATAATCCGGGCTGGTTTAAAAAAAAATATTGATTGATTGAAATGACTAATAAATTGGTGAAAAACAATGATTTTTATTGATTTAATTTCGATTTTTTGTTTGGTTTCAACCAAAATTCTTTATTCGATTTAAAGTTTGAGATTTGAAAAATTGAATTTTTTACCTTTTAGTCTTGAAAAAATGGAGGAAAAAGTTTTGAAAAATGAAAAAGCAACAACGAGTGGTGTCAGTGAAGAAAATGACGATAATGAATGGGAGGAAACAACATTGGTAGTGACGGTAAATTATTTATTGAGACACATCTGAACAACTGGCACAGTAACCCTTTTTATTAGGAGATGTTGAATTTTTCATTGTTTTTGTGGAAATTAAAAACTTATTTTCAGGTTGATGGAGTTCTGGATGCTGACCTAGTTCGAGATGCTGTAAAGCGAAACTTGGTAAATCTTCGTTATCCGGAAACAGAAAATCCGGTCCTACAAGTAATTAAAATTTAATTGTTTTTTTTTAAATTTTCAAGCTTAAAATTAATGCTTTATCTAGATTAACAACACTTTATACTCAACGAAATGGGATAAAGATCTGGGAACGAATATTGTGTTACAAACAACTGGAAATGATCAAATGGAGGTTGAAAAAATGGAAATTGAATTAAATTTAAACCAAATTTTTTTTTGTTTGGCAGGTTATATCGTGTACATCAACAATGCTCCAAGCAGAAAAAGCATTATTGACTTCAGTTGAATTAGCAGAAACATCGATCGGAGCAGAAGCTGAACAAGTTCCAAAATCCTCGTTAACACGAACTCAAACGAGAAGAAAATAATGTTTTTATTTTTATTTTTTGATTTTGCTTAAAGTATTGGGTGGAAAAAAATTATTGAATCGATATAAAAAATAAAGAAGTGAAATTCTTCTGTGAATTGATAAGTTGGAAAAATACAATAAAATTGATTCGTTTTTGTTGTTTTATTTGTTGATCCCTGAAACTGATGGTCATTCTTCAATTCATTTATACCTAGACGAAGAAAAAAAAATTGTGAAACGAATAAGAAAATTGGCAAAAAAAAGCGAAAGTGTTGGTGGAAGAAGAGAGTAGAAAAAAGGAGAAGGGTGGAGTGAGGTGGCAGATAGAAAAAGGCGGCTAGATGATAAAGAATGGAAATGAAAGAGGTGTAGAGAAAAAGACATACACACACACACGCTCACGCTCACGGACACACACACACACACGCTCACTTTTTATTTTTTTTTGTCATTTTTTGGCTTGCCACCCGATGTTCACAATTTGATAGAGAAACGAAGGAAAAAAAATGGTGAACTCCTTCCCCTTTCTCTCTATTCATTCATTTTTCGTTTGCCCACCCATAAAGCCACCCCCCCCCCCCCACCCCGTCCCCCGCCCCCGCTCCCCTTTTCTCGTTTTTTTTTTAAACTGCTCGGGGGGACAAAAGAGTTGCGTTGGGTTTTTCGTGCTTCACCACTCCCTCCCTCCATCTTTTCACTGATTTTTGTTTTTTTTGCAAATCGAAAATTGGATCAAATTGAAGAGGTTTTCGTAGGTTTTAAAGCTTTTTTTTAAATTTAAGAGAACTTGAGACGATTTGAATGAAGAGTGTTGAGATGTGGCGAAAGAAAATCAATTATTTCGAAGAAACATTGTAAATAAAAGAAGAGAAGGTCCCGATACGAAATTTCATAAAACCGACCCTTGTTATTTTGTAAGAATTTTTTCTGTAGTTCAGGTTTTATCGTTTATTTCAGAATTGTAATTAAACACGTTTTTTACACTTTTCGTTGAAAAAATTGATTTTTTCGTTTTTTTGCATTGTTGCATGTACAATTTCAAAAAAATCAATATTCAGCATGGTTCAAACTCGACGGAAAAAAGCGGCGCAGTTAGAAGAATCAAAAGAAGTTGAAGAATCATCGACGACAGTGATTTCAACGCCGGCGTCGTCGACTCGTTCAAAACGTGGACGACCGAGAAAAGA
The DNA here is from genome assembly GCA_963572285.1 of Caenorhabditis drosophilae. NCBI lineage: Eukaryota > Metazoa > Nematoda > Chromadorea > Rhabditida > Rhabditidae > Caenorhabditis > Caenorhabditis drosophilae. The sequence continues at coordinate 3,913,808 of OY751560.1, read as the reverse complement.
GTCGAGCATAGCTGAAGGTTTCGATTATTATTGAGCATTTCAGAGAAGTTTTATTCGAATCTCATTTTCAGATCAAAGTACTCCGACGACACCATTATCGGTATCAAAAACACCGTCGATTGAAGTTGATGAAATAAAAAAAGAGGAATTCATTGCTGAAGTTCCAATCGATGTTCTACAAAAAAATGAAGAGCTCGAAAATTCAAAAATTTTACTTGAAACTGAGGTTTGGTTATAGTTTTTTATAAAAAAAGCAAAAAAATTTTTAGAAAACTTGTGAAAAACCCGAAGAAATAAAAGAAGAAAACGAAGAACACGACACCTCTCCGTTAAATTCAGAATCGCCGTGTGCAAAAGAAGAAATGTCTGAAAATACTGAGGAAAAAAATGATTTTGCTGAAAATGAGGTAAAAAATTTAAAAAGAGAAAAAAATCGTTTTTTTTTTCTCAATTTCAGATAAAAAAAGAAGAAATCAACGAAATTCCCATCGAAATTGATCTTGATGAAATTCAAATTCCTGAAGGTCCCGCCAAGCCGATAGAAGAATTGATTTCGCCAATAGGAACGGCACAAAAACAATCGAAACAGGCAGAAGAATGGAAAAAAGTTGGAAAATGGTAAGTTGTATTTTTTTTTTGAATTCTTTATAAATTCGACTATCAGGAGTCAATATCCACCACCACCTGATGACACTGGATATGTAGAAGTTGAGCAAAAAGTCTACAAACCACCGCACATTTTTCATCCAGCTGCTTCGGCGTTTGAGACCACCGAAATTGTCAAATTACCATCATTAGCGCCAAAAATAATAATTGCGCCAACACTCGGCGCCTCATTATCGTCTCTTGCAACACCATCAACACCTTCAACAATCATTAGCGAATCATCAACAACAGCAGCGACGACACTATCGCCAACATCATCGAAAAGCGAATCAACCGGCTACACACCGATGGGAATCAAGCCGATCGTTCTGAAAACGGCGTTCCGCAGCGGAGCCCCAAATCCGCTGTCGTTGTCGCCATCGAAACGAAGCTCGCTATTCGGTTCGACTGTCAACAATGTGCCGCCGCCAAGAATGGTTGAAATGCCGACGTTGTCGTTTTTTGGCACGCCGAGAGTTCAGCAAAAAGTGAAGAGAAGATTGTTCGAGAAAAATAAACGGTGGTATTTACCTTTTTAATTTTCAGACGTCACCAGCTAACATTGAGCAAAAAGAAGAGAAGAAATTGAGCGAAGAGCAGATTCGAGAATTGGTAAGAAAAAAAAATGTGTTTTTTCTAGTCAAAAGTCATATTTTCATTAACTTTCTCATGCGAAAAATGTATGACTTCAGAGACAAAAAGCCGAAGAAGCGGCGGCAAGAATTGCAAAACGTGTCAAAGAGCAAGCGTTACGCGATGAGCAACAACGAATGGAAGAAATGCTCGAAATAGCGGAACGAAAAAAAGAAGAACGAGAAAGAAGACGTCGCAGAATTGAAGAGGTTCGAACAAAAAAATTGTTTTGAATGAAAAAATAATCAAAACACAATTATCCAGGACGAGCGACGAGCGCGTGAACGAGAAAAAGAGCGAGAGAAGGAGAAACTTGACGAAGTGAAAAAGTTGAAAGAAATTGAGGAAAATGTGGAAAAAAATCAAGAAGATGTGAGTTTACATAGTGCAGAAATGTTGTGAAGAATTTAATTATTCAGAATACAAAAAAATGTGAATTGTCGCCGGAAGAAATGGTTGTTCCATCATATGAAGTTTTACTGGAATGCAAATATTTGACAAAAAATGCAACGAAGAAAAAATCCGAATCATTAATGTAATTTTAAAAGGAAGAAAAGAAGTTCACAACGAGAACATTTTCAGATGTGATTGTCATTCAACTGGAAATAACTGCTCGGATAATTCATGTGTAAATCGAGCAATGTTAACCGAATGCCCATCGTCGTGTCCAGCAAAATGTAAAAATCAACGATTTGCAAAACGAAAGTACGCAGCTGTTGAGCCATTTCATACAGGAACAGCAAAAGGATGTGGATTAAAAGCGTTGAAAGATATTAAAAAGTTTAAAAAAAAAATTATATATAGAAGAAGCTGAAAGTTTTATATGAATTACAGAGGGCGATTTATAATTGAATATGTTGGAGAAATGCTTGAAAGAGATGATTATGAAAAGCGAAAGCAAAAATATGCAAATGATAAACAACATAAACATCATTATCTTTGTGATACTGGAATTTATACGATTGACGCAACAACAATGGGAAATGCATCAAGATTTATCAATCATAGTTGTGAGCCGAACGCGATTTGTGAAAAATGGTGTGTGCCGAAAACGCCGGGCGATGTAAGCCGCATCGGGTTTTTCGCCAAGCGGCACATTCAAGCCGGTGAAGAAATCACGTTTGATTATCAATTTGTGAACTATGGGTAGGAGATTTCGATTAGGAATTGGGTTTGAAAACACCAATCTCGAAATTTCAGACGAGAAGCTCAACAATGCTTCTGTGGTACACCGTCGTGTACCGGATGGATTGGTGAAAAACCGGAAAATGATAGTTCGGATGAAGAATCGGATGATGAACTAGTGACGACACGAGACATTGAATATGATGAAGAGGAGAAAAAATTGGAAGAGGTAATCAAGCATCAATTGATTTGAAAAAAACCTCTTTTTTGTTTTAAAGCTTGAATTAATGGATGAAGAAGAACGAAGACAAGAAATTGACGGACTTTTAGCTGATTTGATAATACGAAATAAGAAACATGCAAAACGAGTTATTCGAATAGCGGTATTGTTTTTTTTTTTTTTTTTTGAAATTATTGATTTTTTTTGGAAATTTAAATTTTTTAGGAAAGAATATCGAATTATGAACAAAAAATGGCGTTGATTGAAGACATTTTTTCCCAAGATACGGTAGGATTGATAAATTCAAATTTTTGTTTTCTTTATTTTTTCTTAAACTCATTCTTCTCAGTCATTTCAAACACAAATGGTTTACGCCAACGAAGGAATGTCGACGTTAATGATTGAATGGCTTTCACAAGACGATTTTTCGGTTGGAAATTTGCGCCTAATGCAAAAAGTGCTACAAGTATTGCACGGTGAAGTGTTCGTCTCGTTTGCACGTTCTGATCGAGACCTAGTGGATTTGGTGTCGAGATTGGCGAAATTGAACGATTTGCCGTCAAATGCAGAAGTTCAAGTGGTGGTTGACAGTTTAATTGATTCGATCATTACAAACGAAGATTATCAAACAACCGAAGAGACGATTTTTGTAATTTTTTTTATAAATGAAAAAGGTGAAATTTGAATTTTTCAGAGCGATGTGATTGGAAATTTCCATCGATTGAAAGAAATGGCGGTACGATTGAATAATCATTGGTTTAATCGATCGGTGAATTTTCGAATTCCAAAAAAGGTTTGTGAACAACACAGTTTGGGCGGAAAAAGTTGAGCGAAATGAATTTCAGATTCGAGAGCCAGAGCCAAAAGATGAGAAATCGTTGGCACATAACAGAAAGTCGCCATCGCCCGGCTATTCGTCATATGAAGATTCAAAATATTCGCATCCGCGATTCTTCAATAGTCGATCAGAATATAGTTCACATTATAATAATCAACATCATCGATATAATAATCAAGGATTTTATCGAGATGGTTATCGAAGAAAATATGCAGCTCATCAATACGACACATCATTTTTCAGTATGTTTTGAAATTGTAAAACTTGAGCACATTTTTAGAGTGAAAATATTCAGATCCGAGAAAAAGGTTCAAACGATCACGAAGTCGCTCAAGAAGTCCATCGCCATATAAAAGACGAAAGTTTGACGATGATGGCAATACGCGCTATCGTCGTGCGACACCTGAAAAAAAGACGTCACCAATTGATACAAACGATTCATTAATGATCACGACGACACCATCGGCTAGCTCAACATGCTCAGGACCAAGATCGGAAAAATTGAATGTTGCCTCAAGTATGTCATCATCAACGATCGGACCATCAACATCATCAATATCCCATGGAAAAGGAGGAGCAGTAACACATCCTCAACAGCAACAAATGCTCAATTATCCGCCAGGATATGATTATGGTAATTTTTTTCTTTTGTAAAAAACTGAAATTTTCCCCCTTTCTAGGAATTTACGATCCCTCAATGCAATATCAATATCAATATTTCCAAACACCAGGCGTTAGTGGATATAATCATCATCCTCATCATCATTCGTTTAATAATGGAGAATACATGGATCCGCGATATGAGCAATGGATAAAAATGGAAAAGATGAGGAAGAAACAACCATTAACATTTGAAACACTGCCGACGTTAGAAGATTTGGATCAATTATATAACACAATGACTGTTGAACAATTATCGTAAATTTTTTGATCCAAAATTCGCCGAAAAATCGGTAATTTTTCAATTACAGAATTCGTCTGAAATTTCTCACCGATGATATGCATTTGCTTCATCAAAAGTTGGCATTAGCCAACATAAAAGAAGCTCAAGAAGCAGCAGCCGCAGCTGCGGCGGCGGCGGCGGCGGCAGCGGCAGCTGCTTCTGTTGTTTCAGTAGCACCACGAACACCTCTCGAAACTCATAGGCAACAGATGAGTGAGTCACGAAAAACGGTAAGAAACATAATTGATGTCTGAAAGAAAAGAGAAACAAGTTTGAAATGGTTTTATAGCCGGAACCGATTCTGAAAGAGCCGCCACCGAAACCGGATCGTTATACGTGGGCTCGAGCGAAATCGGATAGTGGAGAAACATATTATTATAACAAAGTGAGAAGTTGAAATGTTTTTTCGAAGCACATTTAAATATTCTGAAATAATTCCAGGTGACGAAAGAAACACAATGGTCACCACCACGACCTGAACAAGGAGAATTAGATCCGAATGATCGAACACCGCCAGATACGACACAGGATACGACGAATTCAAGTGAAAACGATGAGGTAGAAAATGTTTAAAATAAATGAAAAACTAAAAAATTTGTAGAAAAGTCAAAAATCGCGAGTAACGTTGTCAGCGCGAGTCGGTGAAATAATGGAAACAGTAACCGAAGATGCTGACTGGATACGACAAAATCGAGAAAAAGAGGAAAAAGAACGAGAAATGGCAAGAAGTCGACTCGAGAGCGCAAAAGCTAGAGAAGCAGAGCAACAAAATCGATTGGAGCAAAAAACGAAGGAATTCAAAAATCAACTAGAACGAGTGATTGCGCCGATTGTTAGGGGAAACGTCAAAAATGTTCGAGACGTAAATCATGAAAAAACCATGTGGCTTGTGAAATTGGTAAAATTCTTTCCAAGATTTTGAGTTGGTAAAGAAAAATGTATTTTCCTTCAGCTTGTCAAAGAAATGTTTAAGCGAGAAAGCTCACGAGAAGGATTCTCGTTCACACTGTCAGATACGTCAGAAAAAATGGTACTAAAATCCGTGATCAATTGTTAATGATAAAATATGAATTCAGGTTCGAAAATATACTGAAACGTTGATGGAACGAAAATTACGAAATGGAGCAGTCGATATATGGAAAGGCTATAAACCAGTTTAAAACTGAACAACTATATTTTTGTGATTTATTGGAAGAAAGAAACAAATTAAGATGAATTGGTAAATTTAGTCGGATTTTACGAGTATCCAATATATTTCAAATAAAATTTATAATGTTAATATTAGGTTAAAATTAAGAATCCATGTTTTTTTCTGGGATTATTCATGTTTTTTGCTAATTATCCTGTTTTACCGCCGATCTCTGAACACATTGCTTAACGAGTTTTTTTTTTCTGTTGTCAAATCTGTTTTAGCAATTTTTCAATGAATTTTTCTGTTTTTTTTTCAAATTTTAGAAAAAAGAATGTTTTCCATTAGTGAATTTCAGTTGGAATTGTAGATTTTAAGATGAAAGTTCGAGACTTTTCGAAAGACGTGGCGGGACATTTGAGATGTGTTCTTTAAAAAAAAAAGAACGTTTCAAACATTCGCCGAAAACACTTCGCGTTGGTTCTATCGCGCCCTAATGAAATAAGTGCGTTTTCTAGGCCATGTGAGAAGAAAAAATCTTAAGAAGCGTTGTGTTTTATATGCAACGATACTCCGAAAAGACACCACTCTTTGTTTATAGTAAAAAGAGTCGCATTTTTTTCCTTTTTAAAATTTAATTTTTCCTCAAAAATTTAATTCTTAATATTTTAGATGAACACGCAATATATGCGGAAAGTATCACAACCAGGGAGAATTTATAGTAGAGATGGATACCAAGTGCAATATGCCCATCAACCAGTTCAACAACAACCACAACAAATTCAAAAGTTTGTTTTTAAATTCTTTTTTTCTGTTAAAATTAACGTTTTTTTAGTCCAACTTCTAGAAAAGTCGAGTCAAAAGCTGCAAAACAAGTAGGAGCTAATTATTTGCCTTCCATCATTAATGAAGCTTATCACAACGTTTTAGAGCAGGTTTCAATTTCTATTTATATATTTTTTCATGCGAAATATTTATTTAATTCAGGTTGTCACAGCAATGTGTTATGCTAGTGGATTTGACGAGCTCGAAGAAGGAGCATTGGAAACATTGTTGCTTATCTTTCACGCTAGTCAGTTTTTTGTCAACTTTATTCAAACCTAAAATCCAATACAAAACAGAAATTAAACGAATCGCTGAACAATCTCGATTAGCATGTGAAATTGCTGGCCGAACACTCGTCACACCAGGAGATGCCTGGTTTGGAATGATCAACGCTGGCATCCCGGTTCTTGAATTGCCACGGTTTTTAGAAAACGAAATAAACAATGGAACATTAACTATTCATGCTCGTAACATTGTTTTTTAATTAGCGTAAATTTGAAATAACAATTTTCAGCTGAAATTTTGGCACCTGAAAACAAAGTTCAAACTTTACATGTTGGAGTTCCTCGTCCACACCCTCAAAATGTTTTTGATTGGATGCCACCATTACCAGACAATCACACGTACATTCGAACAGATGTAAAATTGTAAAAATAAAACAAATTCAAATCGAAAATTTTCAGATAACAAATGAACCAGATATGTCGTATGAAAAAACGAGAGAAGCGATGGCCCAAAAATATCGGAGTGGAGTTACCTCTCTTGTCAATTTCATGATAAGAACATATCCATCAATTTGTATGTTTGATTCATTTAGAAATGTAATTAATGAACAAGTTCATCAAATGGTAATTGAAATATTTTAGAAAACAACTTTTTATTTAAACTGATTCTTTCAGGTAGAAAAAGAAAGTGTTGAAAAACGATTAGAAGAAGCATTCATTTCGTTTCGTGATTTATTAGGAACCAATGAAATTGATACAGTAACAAATTCAGCAAAGTTATTGTACGAAAAGAATTTAATTCGAAAATCGGTAACAATTTAAAAAAAAAGGGATTTATGATTAAAAAATATTTTTTAAAGGAATTAGAATCAGGTGTTGAGTTAGGATGTTTGTGTTCTGATGGAACAATAATGGATATGAATGGAAAAATTGTCAAAGTCACGGAAAATACAATTATTGATTTAGAAGAAAAAGATAAAATTGGGTCTACAAAAACACGAGTTCATTGTTTAGAAGCTGGAGCAGAATCTTTAAGATGTAATATCAAAAAAAATTGGTTGGTTTTTAAAAAAGTGTTTAACTTTAGTTCATTGGAATATGGATGAAATGGTTGATGAAATGATAGAAATGGATTCATGCGCAATGGATATTTCAAATAGAAATCGAGCAGATTTAGATGAAATGGATATTTTAAAAAATAAATTTATGTTCGAATATATTCCGGAATGGTGTCATAGTGAGAAAGAAATTATTTTTCAAAAGTTCAATTAATTAAATTTCTACAGTCTTGGAACCATCGTTTGAACATCGAGCATATCTCCAACCGGATGCAAATGATGGAAAAATTGAAGAAGAAATCAAAAAAGAAATAAAAACTGAAAATGAAGAAAAACCGCATGTGGAAGAAAGTGAAGAAGAAAATGTAAGAAAAACATTTAATAAAACGAAAAAAATTCTGATTCTTTTTCAGGCACCAGATAATCCATATTTCCGACCGCCATTTGTTTTATCAGATGAATAAAATAAAATCAAAAATGTAAATATTAATAAATTTCTTTCTTATAAGTTTTTTATGAATTTTTTGTAATTTTGTAAAACAACGAGTACCGATTCCATTCTTTTTTTAATTGTAATTTATCGGAAAAAAATATTTTTCCAAATAAAAATTTTTTAACAAAGTTGGTCAATATTGGTTTTGTGAAAAGTAAAATATTTACTAACTGATTATTTGGTTTTAATGTCAAAATTTTGTAAAAAACGGGAAAATTTCAGGTAAATTGGTGAGATGTCATCTGAAATATTGCGGGTAATTGAACCCAACGAATATTTTAATTCATTTTTCAAAGAAGGAATTTATCCAAATGGTCGAAATGTTCTTGATGTTCAACAATTAGTTTTTAATGTATTTTTAACACATTTTTTTAGATTTGAAAATACAAATTTCAGGAAGGAGAATGTGGTGGAGTTGGATCAGCAATTGTAACCCTTGGGGGAGTCACAATTTCTTGTTCAATTGAAGCTTCAGTTTCATTAATCAGTGATGCTCAATTAATTAGTGTGCAAATTGAGGAATCTCAACAAATTGATGAAGTTTTTATTTCAATTTTCATCTTTTTTTAATTAAAAATTACAGAAAATTGGTGAAGAATATACAGAATTGTTATTAAATTTATTTGAAAAAGAATTTTTTATAAAAAGAGAAAATTTGAAATGTTTAAATTCAAAAGGTAATCAATTACCTCTTGAATGGATGTTAAATATTTCTTTAAAGGTAACTTTATTTTATTATTTAAAAAAAAATCAATCAATAAATTAATAGGTTTTATCTGCAAATGAAAATATTCTTGATGCAATTATTGTTTGTGTTGAAATTGCATTGAAAAATTGCCGTCTTCCAGCAATTGTATTGAATCATGAAATTGAAGACGAATCGATAATCGAAAAATCTCAAATTTTAATTGATGAAAAAGTTTTTTTTTGAAATTTTTTTATAATTTTAAAAGAAATTTTTTTTTTTTTAGGTTTTTCCTTTAAATATCAATCAAATTTTGTTTTGTTGTTCTTTTGGAATTTTCGAAACAATTTCAAACGATCAAATTAAAAATGAAGTGAATTAATGAAAATTTTTTAGAAAATTTTAAGAATTTTCAGATTTTATTGCTATCACCACCAAATGAAATTGCGTCAATTTGTAATGCGACATGTTCAATTATTGTTGGAGAAGCTGGAAAAATATTATTAATTAGAGAAAGAGGAAAAATTAGAAATTTCCAAATTTTAAAAGTTTTTTTTTTTATAAAATATTTTTAAATAAAAAATTATTTCAGAAAATGGCTCAAATTACTGAAAATGAACGACAAAAACTAGTTGAAGCCTTGAGAAAGTAATTTTTGTAGTTTTTTGTTTAATTTGTTTCTTGTTTTTTGTTCTTTGTTGATTTTTTTTTAAATAAAAAAACAGTTTTTCATCAACTTTTTTTTCGATAAAAAAAGGATGCAAAACCTGAACAGAAATTTTTTAATCCCAAAATAATTTATTGATTAAAATTCATTTTTTCTCGGTTTTTTGATGGATTTTTTCAATATTTGGATAAATGTTGCTCTTTCATGAAAAATGTAAGTCAAAAATGCATTAAATTCTCGTAAAATTCCAGACAATTTCAGTATTTTATTTGAATCTTCTTCAAAACAAAACCGAAAGTCTGAAATTTGATGAAATCGTTCAGAATCTTGCGATGGCTTCAAACTGCGACGTCGCTGAAATTTTGTCACGTGGCGAAGTTGTAGAAAACCATAAGATGAAGGCGGGAAAAATGAGAAATTTGAAAAACCCGAAGAAAGTATTCAAAGTTTATTGAAAAAGGTAATTTTTTATTTCAAAAAATTTAAAAATTTTTATTTTTCGTCAGATTCTGACTCTTCAACTTGGAAATGAATTTCAAGAAATTTTTGCTCAAATTTTCAGAGAATTGAGCGGTAAAAAAGAAAAAGCAAAATTAAAAATTTCAGATTTTGTTGTTGAAAATTTCAGATTCAAATTCGACAATTCTGAATTCAATTTTATTAATTCAAAAATCTCACAGAAATGAGAAATTAATTGTCCGATTATTATTAGAATTCCTATTAAAACTATCACAAAAATCAGAAATTGTGTGCCACATTCCGAGCTTTGAAGTCACATTTTTTACAAATTAAACGAAACTGTCGAAATAATTTCAGACAAAAAATCGAAAATATTTCGAGCAAATCGTTCAACTGATCGGCAGTGTTTTGCCGGATGCTGTCGACGCAATCAAATCTTCTGAAGACAAATCAGCAATTTGTCAATTTGTTTGGAAAATTATTGAAAACGATGACGTCAAAATGTTGGCCAATAAAAACGATTTAAAAATTGTTCAACAAATGGCTATTAAATGGAAATAATTCGTTTTATCAATCAACTTGAATTAATACGGTAATTTTCTCAAAGTTTCCCACGACTCCTCTTGTTCTTTCGATTTCTCGGATCATCGATTGAATACATTCGGTTGATCCAGTCTGAATCATTCAATGAGAATAATTAGAGACGCAGTGACATTATGACATCAATGAAAGTTGTATACTTTCAATGACAATTACGAAATTCGATTCTATTTTTATTAAAAAATTAAATATGATACTTGAACTAAATTTCACACGATTGCAATGACACAGACTTCTAAGAAAAAAGAAACGCTTAGAAGTTAAAGAAAGAAGCACCGCCTGATCCTGCAGTGTGAGCAGAATCAAAATTAAAACTAAATGATGATTCAGCTGCATTTTCATCGGGTCCATCCGATTTTCCAAATCCAAATGGATCAGCATTATCTGTTGCATTATCGACACCGTCGCCACCACCAAATAAATCGAAATTATTATTTTCGGCAGTTGATGAAGTTCCGAAATTGAAATCGAAATCTGAAGATTTTTTTAAACGAAGAGGAACGTTAAGAAAAATTTTACTTTTAGTTGAATTATTTGTTGATGCATTTGTTTCTCCAGAGATTGCGCCGAATAAATTGAATGAAAAATTGTCAGTTGAACCGTCACTCATTAGATCATCATCTTCGCTGATTCTACCCTCGATTTCTTTCAATAAATCACTTCCGGCATCTGAATTATTTTGCAGCTTTTTCCCTCATCTTTCAGACTGAACTTTTACCTTGACTTGACATACTAATATCTATAATTGCTTCAGCCGGACTTTTTTTCTTTTCGATTTTTTCGTTGCTTTTTTTTATAACGAAATTATCGTCTACTTCGTCATGTTCATCGTCGATTAAAATATCGGCTGATGTATTTTGCTCATCATTTTCTTCTCCAGATTTATTGTTCTCAATTTCTTCGATTTCATTTTCTTTTTCTTCATTTTCTATACGTTTTTTATTTTCGTCCTGAAAAAAAAAGTTTTTTTTAAATATTTCATTTATTGAAACATCAGCTTCATTCTCAACAGTAATTTGATGACAACGTTGACTTTCAGCCACTTCTTCTGCTTGTGAATCATCATTTTGCTGTTGCTCTTTTGACGAATCGTTTTCAATTGAGATTTCCTTTCCTGATGAATCGGTTTCATTTTTTCTGGTCATATTCATTGCTGCAGGATTTTTCTCCGTTTCAATTTCTGTTAATTTCTCCTGTGTTTCAGTCGATTCTTTTTCGTTATTCAACTTAATTTTTAAAAAAATTTAGTTACATATGCTGAGATTTCAGCGCGAAAACCTACCGATGCTTGAACAAATGAGTTATCGAAATTCTCAAAAAGGACCGTTTCATCTAAACTTCCACTGATTTTTCTTGCCATTTCTTCTGCTTTCAATTTTTCCACATTTCGTTTCGACACCACTAATTTTGGAGATAAAAGTGAATAGCAATGATAGTTTTTGGCAGCTTCGACAACAACTTTTTGAAATGGTTTTTGACTTTCTGATTTTACTGAAAAAAATGTTCAAATTTTAATTGAAAAACTTTTGCTTTTTTTTGAATTTCACATGTTGCTTTCAAAACCGAAAGACGCTTGGACAATTGTTCATCTTGTTTTCTTAAGGATTCGACTTTTTCTTCAAGATCCTTTTTTTCTTTTTCGATCTGTAATTAAAATTATTAGTTGTTTTTTTTTTTCAAATTTCCTTCTACCTTTCTGACGGCGTTCACTTGATTTGATTGCTCTAAATTTTCACGTATCAATTCATTTGTCTTTTCCAGTTCGGAGCAATTTTTTGATGCCAGAAAAATGTTGTTTTCATTCTGAAAAACGACAATAGAAAATTTGAATTTGTCTCTTCTCACTTTTTCCGATTCTAATTGACATTCCATTTTTATTCGTTGCAAACTGTTCGTCAAAACTTTCAGATCATTTAGTTTTCTGTGGGTTTAATTTTGAACACAAAAAAAAAACAACAAATTTAACTAACTTTTGTTCTTCAAGTTTCGCTTCAGAAAGTTGTTTGGATAAATTAGAAATAATCAATTTCCGCTCCAAATTTTCCATTGATAATTGATGAGTTGTTTTAAAACTTTCAATAAGTTTTTCTCCTGAAAAATAACAATTTTCATTTAAATTTTCTCGTTGTTTCACCTTCGCTATTTCCATCTTTTCTCTCATCTAGCTCATATCGTTTGTGAACTTTAAAAATTTTATTATTTTATAATTAAACTTAGAAAATGAAGATACCAGTAGAGATCATTTTCGGAATTATTTCATGCAGAATTTTCAACTGATCTTTATTTACCAATTTCTTTTCAATCATTATATTTGCCTGCTCGACGAACTGAAATTTGTCTTAAAAACGAATTTTTACATTATTTCCCTTACCTTTAAAGATCGAATAACATCTGGATTCGTTTCGTTAAAACGAGTTCGAACAGAGAATACAACCATTCTTTAAATAAAATAAATAAATAAACGGGCTACTCTTTTTTTAACATTTAAAAAACTTTTCTTTTAACTATACCGTATCTTATTATTCAAGTTGAGACCCATTACTAAAAATAATCAATGTGCTTTTTCTAAAGTTATTAAAATAAATATTTTTCAACTTTAAAGAGGTAGAAAAAAATGATTCTTGGTTCTTTTTTTTCCGGCACCTGAATCATGTTGCAGCTTTTAATCTCATCTTTCAGACTGAACTTTTACCTTCACTTGACATATTAATATCTATAATTGCTTTAACCGAACCTATTTTTCTTCTCAGTTTTTTCGTTGGTTTCTCTTCCGCTTTATCAATAATTTCTTCTCGTAATTTTAGAAGAAATTAATAAATTAAAAAAAAAATTTTTTTACCAGTGCGTTTTTTCTTCGTCTTCAACCATGCTTTAACTGAAAAGTATAAAAAATATTTGCTAAAAAAATGCCAACGAAAAAAGTGTGTTACAGTAATAATTTGTTAGTGTCCCTTTAAGATTACAGTAACATTGTTTTTGTTTTTAATGACCACAATCTCAATTTTTTTTGTTTTTTATTCAGCATTTGTAACTTTAAAATGAAAGAAAATAAAGCATTTGCATTCCCAAATTTTTTGAATCGACCTACCAAACGCAGGTTTTTGAAAAGATAAATTAATCGTTTTTTTTTTAAATTTAAAGTTAAATTTTTAGATCAGAAAACGAAATAGAAGAAACACATTCAAAAACACCAATTGTAACTAATCAAGTAAATAAATTTATTTAAATTTTATATATATCGCACCAAAATTTAAGCAATTTCATGATGTTACTATAAATCAAGTTGAAAAGCGAGCAAATCCAACAATCAACACGAATTCTTTTAAAAATGAAGAAAAAGATATTGGTAACAAATTTATATTTTAAAAAATATTTAAAAGGAAATAAACGCTGAAAAAAATTTAATTTAGACGCTTTCCGCTTTTTTGAAAAATAAGGTGTAAATTAATTTCTTGCTTAACACTATGTATAAGAAGAAAGACGCAATTTTTCAGATTTCTGTGAAAATGAAGGAGCAACTCATATTATTTACTGGCAAGATTGCATATCCCAAACAATTCAAGATATTCAAGGTTTGGCTAAATATTAAACAATCGATTAAATATGAATTAAAAATTCAAATAAAGTTTAGAACAGCAAAAATCATGTTTGAGTACTGACTTTCATTTTCTAAAGCCACCAATAATCCAATATTTGTTCACAGTTTGTATTAGGCTTCGTCTTCCAAATCATGTTCGTTTTACTGCTGCTTTAATCTTCAACACGTAAAAAATGAAGAAAAAAAAGAAAAAACTTTTTTCATAGATTTAAGGTATATGATTCGACAAATTGCATCATTATATAAGTTTCTTCAAGACCAAGAAGATCTAAATGGTCCTCAAAAAGTGAAAGAATGGGAAAATATTGAAACAAATTTAGAAAGGTAACTAAACAGAAAAAATACCAAATTCCAAACTGAAAAACTTTTAAAGACAAATTCCACTTCGTTTATTGACTGCTATTCAAATAAGCAGCAAAGTTCATAGCTATCACGATGTAAGCAAAAAATGCAAGTTTTTTTTTGAAACTTAAAAATTTCAGAGTTTATCGTCTCGACAAGTTGCCAATTGTTTAAGAAGTCTCAGTTTTCCATATCCAATTGATGCAGTTCTTAAATCAGAACTTCGAATGTACAAAATTATTGGATTCAAGTTTTATTTTTTTCTTTTTATCGAAAAATAAAAATCCTAATTTACCAGAATACCTGAAAGTCCATTAATAATATGCGAAATGCTAATGAAAGTTTTTTCGTATACAATGCAAAAACGAAATTGGATTGAAAATGAGCAATACGATATTTTATGGCAACACGTCCTGGTTGTTCTTGATATTTGCTTCCTCCATCATCCATTGGTTAATTAAAAAAAACTTTATTTTTAATTTAAAATTAATATTTTTCTTCAGGTTTACGAAAAATTTATAGCTAGAAAACCCATTATTGATCCACAAGCTCAGTTGAATGATTTGACGATTGCTCGACTAAAATGTGATTTTTTATTGCTTTCCTCTGCTGTTATTCAAGTTGCAGTGCATTGTGTGATTAGTGAAGAAGATAGTCAAACTGTACTTTTATTTAACAAAATAAAATCGATTTTTTTTAACTCTCAGGCGTCTGATGTAATCAATCGATATTTGAGCACAAACCCAGAAAATGGTCGGAAATTGTATAAATCAATTATTGAGTTGGTAGAAGAGCAACAGATATAATTGAAACATTTTTTACTTCTCATGTGCCATTTAATTCATGTACTTTTAAAAAATTGTTCGTGACATTATTTCAACCAAAAAAAAAAGAAAAGAATTCTAATTTCTCATTCACTTAAAAATATAAAATTATAGTTAAGCAAACTCGAAATCAATTTAGGTTCTAGAATGTCGGATTCTGAAGTCGACGTTAGTTTCAATAAATTATCGACTCCACAGGTAAATAAAACCAAAACTTTCTATTCTTTACCTTTTTTGTTTGTTTGTTGGGAAGAAAACGAAAATCGTCTCAAAAACTACCAATTTATGGTAAAGTTGGGACACCACTTGTGCATATTGACAATGATCAAGAATGGGACAAGTGGAAAAAAGAACAAAATCAAATTTTAAATGAGAAAAATGGCGAAGAAGAAGAAGCCGAAGAGGAGTCTGAAAGTCCAAGCATTTCAACCGAAACTTCTGATGATTATTTTGACCGAGATGCATATAATAAAAATATTAAAGATGGAAAAAAAATTAGTGAGTTTTAAGCTTTTCTAATCTATGAACTGAAACATTTCAGTAAAATCTGGATTAGATCCATTAAATGAGCATTATATTGATGTTCCGAAAAATGACAGAATAGCGATTCAAATAAATAATCAGAATTTGTCGAAAAAAACTTGTAAAAGTTTTCAAAAAGATTTCGGTGAGTCAAGAAATGCGAGATTTTGGTTGAAAAAGACTTTCGAAAAAAATTTCCAGAGAAAAGTCTGAAAAAAAATAAAAAATTGGATGAAAAAAATATATTTAGTGAAGACGAAATTGATAAGGAATTTGAAAAAAAATGGGCTCCAAAGCGAAAAGGATTTGTGAAAAAATCAAAAAAAATTAATGTAACTTAATTTTGATTTAACACGGCTTTGTGCGCCAGAGCACACTTTGTTTTTGCTGAGTATCAGCAGCCGAATGCGTTGTGATACGCAGTTTAAAACTGATTAGGATTTTATCGATAACGATTTAATCTAACTTTTTAAAAAAAACCTTTATCGGCAAAATCCGAATCAGTGTGGGCTTTGTACCAAAATGCAACATTTTTGTTGTGCACTGGAGCGCGATTACTTTGCTTTGTAGACAGTAAAATAAATTCAATTTTCAATTTTAAAGGAGCAGAGAAAATATCGACCGTTTGATGATTTTCTAAGTGAAATGGAAAAGGAAGATATGGAACATAAAATTGATGCGCAACATTATTATTTATGGTTGAAAAAAAAGTTGGATGAACCAAATGTTTCGTGGAAAAATCAACATTATATGAAAGAAATTCAAAAGATTCAACCAAAAGCAAAGTTTTATTTTTAATTAAAAAAACAAATCAATAATTTTTTCGATGATTTTCAGTTATAAAACGAAATTCAGAGCAATTGTCAAAGATGTTCAAAAATATTATCGTAATTTAAAAAAGGATGACCAATAAATTTACTGGTTCAATTTTTAAACTCGAACAAATTGTAATAAATTCTAAATTCTAAATAAATATATCTCACGTTATACACAAAAATATAAGAAGTTAATAAATTTAAAAAATATTAACGATTTTTGTAAATTTATAAATTTATTAAACAAAATTAGTTTTTCTTTTTAATTTAGTTTATGATTCGGATTGAAAAACAATAAAAAAAATATTTAAAAAAAATTTACAAGCAGGAATTTTCGTAACGGCACGAGACCGTTTGCATTCGTTTCTAATGCGCCTTCAAACTATACAGTACGTTTTTTTTAGGAAAATTTTTATTTTGCAATATTCTGGCTTAAATTTCTAATATTTTTAAGATTCGCATTTAAAAAAATGGAATTAATTGAAGAAAATGAATCACTTAGTTGGAATAAAAATTTATCTTTTAGCAAGGTAGAAATAAATTGAAGAAAATAATTAACAAGTCATTCAGAATTCATTTAATAATCAAAATTTTGATCATTTTCTTGTTCCTGTTACTATCTCACAATTAAATATAAATCTCGACGAAGAAAAACTAAACTATATTGCGGGATCGTACTCATTTTCGAAAGTTTTTGGTTTTTATTTTCTAACTTTGCTAGTTTTTCCTTAAGGTTCAAGTTGTTGGAATAGTACAAGAAATTATCGAAGAAGATGGTGTTATTCAATATATTTTATCGGATCCGGAGAAACCTGAGCTTACGGTTACAGCTGTTCAATACAATGAATTGGTTAGTTGTTTCGCTACATTCTTTATTACCGATTCCTAATAAAATTTTCAGTCACCTGGTTTCGTTGACGACATGATTTTCAAATCACAACGCGTTCGACTCTGTGGCAAATTAAAAGCTGTTAACAACGAAACAAGTGAACTTTAATTTCACAAACACAACAAACTTTAATTGTTTAGCTGTTCTAATTTTTTCAATGCAACCCGTCAGCGAAGGCTTAGAATACCAAATATTTAATTTAGAAGCAAAAGTAGCGAAGTTGTTTTTTGAAAAAGTATTGTTTTTTTTAATAGAAAAGTTAAATACAATTTTCAATAATAATTTATAGAATGTTATCGAACAAATGCGATGCGGAAACTTAAAACAATGTCATGGAATGCTTGCTCCGCCATGGTCTAGAAAATATATTGAACCCCAACCATTTAATATTGTAAACAGAAAAAAAATTAATTATGCATTAAAAACAATTAAGAATACTCAACAATGTGAAGGAACAAACTCAAAAACCGAAGTTGTTGGAAAACCGTCGAATTACAAACAATACAAAGGAATGAAAGCAAAATTATATGGATTTATACGTTCTCAAATACATTCTGGTGTGTATAACGATACAATTGGTGTTCCATTCAAACTAATATGTAAAAAAATGAATAATATGGTTGTTCGAGATCTTCAAGAGTTGTTACATCAAATGATTGAAGATGGCTCAATTTTTGCTACAGAGAATGATCATTATTCTCTAATGGATGCCTAGAATTGTCCAGTTTTTTTTTAATTTGAAAATATAATGTAAATTTAAAAATGTATAGATATTCCGCATGTAATTTTTGTGAAATTTGTTCGTTTAACGATGAAAATTAAAATGTTAATAAAGTTTATTTTAAAAAATTGAAAGAAACCAAAAAAAAATTCCTTTTTCATTCTTCACTCTCTATTATTGTCAATAGAGCGCCTTTTCATTTCTATGACAACAAATAATTTTTCGTCAACATTTTGCAGCCCCCAAGTTTATATATTAATTAATTAATTTTAGTTTAAATAATTTTTGTATTTAAATAATTAATTTGTTTAAAATTAGTTTTCAGTAAGCTCAAAATGATAAGGGGAATAAACCCGATATATCAGGCTCTTTTAGCCGCAACATTTACATGGGGTGTCACTGCTCTTGGAGCGTCGTTAGTATTTGTAATGCGACATCAGAATAAAAAATTATTAGGTGATTTTTTATAAATAAAATGAAAAAGAAAATTGATTAATTACGATTTCAGACGTTTCATTAGGATTTGCTGCCGGTGTTATGACAGCGGCATCATTTTGGTCTCTTTTAGCACCAGCAATTGAAATTGCTGAAACAGATCATGGATCATTGGCGTTTGTTCCAGTTGCAATTGGATTTTCAGTCGGAGCAGCATTTGTTCATTTTGCCGATACTCTTCTTCCAACGTATTTTCTGTTTCTTTTTTTTTCGTCTTCAACAAAACCCCGAATTTGAAACATTGACAGATGTATAACAGGAGATATTGCGATGGCTGAATTATTAGCTCCACGACCGCCAAATTCTGATACCGAAATGAGACTTGTTGCTGATCGACAAGATATTGATGTTGCCGCATTAGCCAGGTTATTTTTTATCCCGAACGAGTTATATTTTCCAGTTTTTTTCTTTTTAATTTTTCAATTGAAGTTTTGCTGTTATGTAATAAATAGAAATGATTGTTTATAAGTATTCATAGTGGTGTGACTTTTTCCTTAGTTTGCTGAAAGCATTTTGAAATTTTATTTAATCACCAAGTGTGTTTTAACAGTACAATCATATAGGAACTCATCCTCATCTGAAGTACGACAAAGACGAAGAAAAAGCAATTCAGGAAAAATGGAAAAAAGGTGAGAAATAACGAAAACTCGTGACATATTCATTTATTTATGTGTATTTCTTTTCAATTTAACATTTTGGAAGTTTCTTGCATGTTTTTTTTAAACTTTATTGCTTCATGTTAATTTCAAAAGTTGTAAGCATGTCACGAGATTCGTTATTACTCATGTTTCATTTCAATAATAATAATTGTTTTGTTTTAATTTTTTTATTTAAAAACTGAATTTTGCTGTAAATTTTTAATTAAAAAAAAACATTTTTCAGATCAGTAAATGAAGATAGAAATAAGGAATTTGAACACGGAGGAGAATCGAGACCAGATTTAATACCAGTAAAACTTTCAGTTTTTTTTTTTCATTTAATAAAACAAAATTAAGAATGTTTCTAGGAACAGCGTATTGAAGAATATCGACAATCTTGGAGGCGAATACTTTTATTGATTTTGGCTGTTACTATTCATAATATTCCTGAAGGACTTGCTGTTGGTGTTGGTTTTGGTTCAGCTGGAAAAACATCAGCGGCAACATTTGAATCAGCGTTTAATTTGGCAATCGGAATTGGTTTACAAAATTTTCCAGAAGGTTTAGCAGTTTCATTGCCACTTGCTGCTTTTGGACAATCGAAATTGAAGGTTTCAAGCTGCGTTTCGAATCAAAAATTTGATTATTTTTAAGGCATTTTGGTATGGACAACTATCAGGAATGGTCGAACCAATTGCAGCTCTTCTTGGAGCAGCAGCGGTTATTTTTATGGAACCAGTTTTACCATATGCTCTTGCTTTTGCTGCTGGTTTGTGATTTCATTAAAAGTGTCTCCAATTTTAAATATCAATTTTCTAGGTGCAATGATTTATGTGGTCGTTGATGATATAATCCCGGAAGCTCAAAGAAATGGAAATGGAAAAATTGCATCAATTGGCTGTATTGTAGGATTCGTTGTTATGATGTGCATGGATATTGGATTGGGTTGAGCTTCTTTTAAATTTTTTGTTGTTTTTTCTAATCGAAAAATTATATTTATTATTCTCATTCCAAACGTTGTGGTAAAAAATAACCCCTCCTTACTGACGCATAATTTTAAAAAAAAACCTCTGCCAAATAGTAGTAGTCATAATAGACATTTTTCAAGCGCAATATTTTTTTATAAACGGGGTCTTTGAATTTATCATGGGAATTAAATTGTAAACTGTGTTTTTTCTTTTAATGAATTTGTAAATAATAAAGTTTAAAATTTTTTAAATAATTTTTTAAAAAACTTTTTGAGTTTATTTCTCTTAAATATTCAAATTTAATCTTTTTTCGTAGTTGTTTTGTTGTTGTTGAAAATAATTGAATTGATTCAGATGTTAACATCCCGAGTTATTCGAATGCCACGTAAACCATTTGTTGATTTGGATTATGCCAGACATATGCCAAAAGCATATGTTGAAAGAACAAAACGAACAGTTCCAAGAAAAGTTTATACTGATCGGTAATTATTGATTCGATTTTTTAAATGAAAAATAAAAAGTTACTTGAAGGTTTGGAGCGCCGGACATTAAACAATATTATTTGCATCCAGATGATTATGTTCCAACTCATCAAAGACCATGGGAAGATAAAGTTTTATCGGAAAATTTGAAAAGATCAGACTCGTATTTTTCGTCGCAGTTAGTTTTAAAAAAATTAACAAAAATTTTTTTAATAAAAAAAAAACAATTTGAAGACTTTCAAACAAACATTTTGAATTGCGAAAACCTGAATTGAAACGAATGAAAGATGTTGAATGGACATTTTTTCCTGGAGATCTTGTCCAAGTTATGGTTGGAAAAGATAAAGGACGACAAGGTCTCGTTTCACGAATCTCGAGAGAAACTAGCGAGGTTTTTTACTTGGTTGAATTTCAGTAGAAGAAACTCTTCTTTTTTTTTAAAGGTGATTGTTGATGGTTTACACACGAAACTTGGTGAGGATATGAAGGGAAGTGAGAAATTAGGAGTTGACAAAACATTGAGATGGCAAGAGCAACCATTATCAGTTTTGAAGGAGCAAGTAATGTTAGTTGATCCAAATGATGATAGTCCATGTACTGCAAGGTAAATCAGATTTTTTTTTTGGGAAAAAAACATGGAAAAGTTGAAGATGGCAATTGAATCCATCGGAAGATGAATATATTCGAGTTTCGAATAAAAGCGGATATGAAATTCCAATTCCATCACAAGCAAGAGTAACATATGAATACTTACAACCGGAAAATTATATTGGTAATCACAGTTTTCAAACGAAATTCTGAAATCAATGTTGAATCAATATTCTAGAAGTCGAAGGAAAAGATACAACAGCTGATTTAGTACTTGAAAGGACTTATATTCCAAAAATTGCAAGTTTTGAACAAGAAATAATGGATGAAATGGGAATTAAAGAAAGTCGACAACCAGCGCCAACATATTGGTATTAGAGATTTTTTTTAGAAATTTTATTTAAAAAAGTTTTTTTTTTGAAAATTTTAAACCAATTAGAGTTAGAATTTTTGTTTTTGTTATATATTTTGTTGATCTCTTTTATTTAGTAATAAAATCAGAATATCCATCAGTTTATT
Source organism: Caenorhabditis drosophilae (assembly GCA_963572285.1). NCBI lineage: Eukaryota > Metazoa > Nematoda > Chromadorea > Rhabditida > Rhabditidae > Caenorhabditis > Caenorhabditis drosophilae. Next base: position 3,891,863 of record OY751560.1, on the reverse strand, counting down.
AAGAAACAAATCGATAAAAATGTGCATTTTGTCACAACAAATTACTGAAAAAAAAGAAGAAAAAGTGAAAATTGGCAAATATTCAATTATTCTATGGATAAAGCTTTGTTGTAATTAAGAGGTTTGGTTTTTTTTCTCAGAGGAGATGAGAAAAAAAAGTCGAATATATAGATAAAATGATTTTATACAAAATTTTTATTAAAAATGCTCATTTTGAATTGTGCAGCTGGTCAATTGAGTTTCGGACGTCTGAAAATATTTGGAAATTGGAAAAGTTTTGAAATTCAATTTTTATACTGGAATTGTTGAGGTTTGTGAATGAGCTTTTTGTCTTTTTAGATCTTCTCGAATGAAACCTGGAATTATTAGAGTTAATTGAAATTTGTTTGAGAAGAAGCTTACATGTTAGAACAATTCCAATGAAGAGACAAACGGTCATAATGATATTGCTTGTCAATGTCCCGGATTTGTGCATAATTATGCCCATAAGCCAAGTGAATAGAATTCCGAAAATTTGTGCGCTGGCATTTAACAATCCACTTGTTGTTCCCTCAGAAGCCGGATAGGTTATTTCGGCAGCAAGCTCAAAACCAATTGGCAAATAGCCAGTCATGAAGAAACTGGAAAAAAAATTGTCTTTTTTCCAGAAACGTTGGCTTTTGTTGACGAAAAATCCATGGTTTTTTTTCTTCTGCACCTTTAAATGACCGGAAGGAAATGGGTTTTGTTCGTTGAATGTTTTAAAGTATTTAAAAGGGTTTGTGTTTGTGTGTGTGTAGTTTGATCAAAATTCTTACCCAAGAAGAGCAGCAACAATAAAAACGACGACCAAAGAGTGTAGATTAATTGTAATTGTAAAAGCTGTCATTCCGACGAATGAAAATAAATAAATCAAAATTGCGGTTAACCTAAAACAAAAATAAAATTTAAAAAAAAAACGATTTTGGTTTTGATCTACTTGAATCGTTTGAATTTGTCAAGAAGAAAACCGCCAACAACGGATCCCAACATTCCAGCAAGGACAATCACCAAACCAATTTGGCCAACAGCGACGCTTTCTGTCGGATAAACCGATAGAACCATTTGAGAAAGAAGTGTTGAAATTGCATAAAAGACTCCGGTATTTATTCCTGCAAAAAAAAATTTTTCTATTAAATTATTACTGTACTCAATCGTTTCAAGACCTTTTATTATGCAAAAAACATGTTTCAATTATTACTGTACTAAGCCGTTTCAAGACCTTATGGTTTTCCAAAAACGTTAGTTTTTTTAAATTATTACTGTACCCAATCGTCTCAAGACCCGTTTTTATGCCAAAAAAAAGTTTTTAAAAAAATTGTTACTGTGCTCAATCGTTTCAAGACCTTTTCTTATGCAAAAAACATGTTTTAATTATTACTGTACTAAGCCGTTTCAAGACCTTTTCTTATGCAAAAAACATGTTTTAATTATTACTGTACTAAGCCGTTTCAAGACCTTATGGTTTTCCAAAAACGTTAGTTTTTTTAAATTATTACTGTACCAAATCGTCTCAAGACCCGTTTTATGCCAAAAAAAGTTTTTAAAAAAATTGTTACTGTGCTCAATCGTTTCGAGACCTTATTGTTGACCGAAAGTTTTTTTTTTTAATTATTACTGTGATCAATCGTTTCGAGACCTTTTTTTTTTCAAAATAAAAAAAGTTTAATTTTTAATTGTTTTTTTAGCACCCATTTTTATGTGTTGACAATCGAATGATTTTGTTACACTTTTTTCTTCTTTTTTTTTTTGAATCCTTTTATCGATTTTTTCACACAAATCATTTCTGAATTTCTTACCGTAGGTGACGAAAAGAAGAAAAAAATCTCGTGAGCAAATGAGTTTACGAAGTGTTGACCAGAAATTATTATCCAATGTCTTCTCTTCAAGCGCTGTTAACTGAGCCAAACTTGGTGGAACTCTTGGCCGAGCCATGAAAACTTGAAAAAAAAATTCTTTAATTTTGCTGAAAATTCCCCCCCCCCCCCCCTTCAAAAATCACTTACAGCAAATGACGAGCGCAAAGACGAACGTGTTGAAGATTGCCGAGCCGAGGAACAGCGTGTTCAGATCGTGCGTGATCTCGTCCAACGTTCCGTTTTTGACGATCAGCGGCGGCAGCACGAAACCGATGGCGATGCCGAGTTGATTGCCGAACACGCCAGCCGCGCACGCTCTCGACACTTCGTCGGGTCCGAACCACACCGCAGCCAGTCTTGATGGTATTCCCAATGTGAACATTTGCGACGCGCCGACTATCGATTGACCAACGAATGTCACCCAAAAATTGCCTGTAAACCTTCTTTCTACATATTCTGAGGCGGGGCGGGGCGGGGGATTGGATTGGATTCTACTTGGATGTGTTGACAATAGTTTAATCCATGCTCCAGCACAATTTCCTAATGCTCCAAGTAGCACTGATAATCGAAGACCCCATTTGTCAAGAATCCATCTGGAAGTTTTTTTTTATTGACAACTTTTCTTCTTCTTCAATTCTTGTGTGCTCGCCGCTTTCCTTGGCTCACAAATACTTGTAAATATTGAAAGAGATGTGAAACTATTGGAGAGGTGAAAAAGATTGTTCCCCCCCCCCCCCCCCCCCCCCCCCGAGGAGATGAGCAGCAACCAAAAAGAACAAAAAACGGGGGGCAAAAATTATTTTGTTTGTGTTGTATGCTTTTGTGTGAGTGATGAGCTTTTGCTTTTTGGTAAGTTTGGAGGAGCACTTTTTTCCCGCCCGACGACAACTTGCACAAACACTAAATTGACCTCCAATCTACAGTGTCTTTCACGGTTTTGAATGCTTCCCCCCCTCCCTCCCCCTCCCCCTTCCTCTTCCTGCTCTCAACAAAAAAAAGTTTTGAAAGAAATGCCCTACGTAGAAAGGGCAAAGAACAAGGCCCGGGGAGTTTTAGTAGCGAAAAAGTCGGGAGAAACGGGCTTCTTTAGACTTTGCGACGTGGCCCAAAATTTATCGATTTTTTCATGGCCCGGCAGTTTTAGTACCGGAAAAGTTGGGAGAAACGGGCTTCTTTAGGCTTTGCGACGTGGCCCAAAATTTATCGATTTATTTTTTCATGGCCCGGGGAGTTTTAGTACCGGGAAAAGTTGGGAGAAACGGGCTTCTTTAGGCTTTGCAACGTGGCCCAAAATTTATAGATTTATTCTCTCATGGCCCGGGGAGTTTTAGTACCGGGAAAAGTTGGGAGAAACGGGCTTCTTTAGGCTTTGCAACGTGGCCCAAAATTTATCGATTTATTTTTTCATGGCCCGGGGAGTTTTAGTACCGGGAAAAGTTGGGAGAAACGGGCTTCTTTAGGCTTTGCGACGTGGCCCAAAATTTATAGATTTATTCTCTCATGGCCCGGGATTGAAAAAAAAGAGACTTACGCAGCTGGAATGAAAAAAACGATATAGGTAAGCATATAAATCATACTTGTCCAATCAACAGCTTGATACCTACAAAAAGTTTAAATATTTTATTAAATAAAAAAAAAAGGAAAAAGCCTACGAGACACCATAATAATCTACAATAATATTAGCAATAATTGAATACTGAATCCATTGAGCACCGTTGGAGCCGGACAATAAAATAAAAATCACCAGCATAATCCATCGTTTTTTGAAGACTTTTGGTTCGATCGTTTCTTGATTTTCAATCTGAAAAGGTTCAGCGATAAAAATAAATCAAAATGGTAAAATGAACAAACAAACCAGAATTGAGGTTCCATTGATTTTCTTCTCCATTTCGATCGAATCAATCGATAATTGATTTGAATTCTTGCTACTTGGCGCTTCTTTGCTTTTTCGATGTTTCGCTGTTTTTTCCTTGTCTTGTTGCTCAATTGTCGCCTTTTTGTCGCTTTTCACTGGCGGCGGGGCGGAGCCACGACTCTCTTGTTGACTTGTCGAATCGGAAACAGAAGAGGAGGAAGAAGCTGAGGAGGTGACAACAATTGGCTACAAAAATTTCGCACTTTTTTTATTTTTGTTGTGAAAAAATGGTGAAAATGTTTTTCAGAAGGGGCTGAACCGTTTTTTTTTTTTTTTTTTTTTTTTTAGTTGGCATTGATCCAAAAAATATCCAATTTTTGTTTTTGTTTCAACAAAAATTTTAATGAGATTTCAATTAAAAACTGGAAATTTTTGGTTTTTGCTCCATCAAAAATCTGAAATTGCAGATTTAAAAAAGCAAATTTTTGTTTCAAATTAACGCGCAGAAAATTATCGATTTTTTGTCAGTCAAATCAGAAAAACCTCAATAGAATCGATCGAAATGTTCGTCCATGCACGTTTTGGCTCAGCAGTTGGAGCCCGCTGAATTGTTCGAGGAGGGACAAAAGGCTGGAAAATCATTTTTTTTTCTTAAAAAAGCTTCAAAAAAATCGAGGAAAAACAAGGGGAAAAAAAAGTGAAGAACAAACCCCGTCGATGATGAATCGTCCAATTTTCTCGAATATTTTCATTTTTTTTTTGTTTTTTTTTCAAGAAGAAAGAATTCAGAAGAATAATTCGAAATTTCTTGGTTTCGTTTTAGAAAAATTTGAACATTTTTGAAATTAAATAGTGAAAATAATTTTTGTGCTGGCTGGCTGCTCCACCTCTTTTTCAACGTTTTTTCCACCACGAAATAAATTGTTTCCATTACATTTTTACGTTGAAACGCAGACGCATTTTATTAAAAATTAGGAGAGACAATTAAAAAGGTGGAGAGTTGCCAGAGAAATTAGCGTAATGATCAAATTTTGATCGGAAATTTTCACTTTTTTATTGTTTTTTTTTTGAAATGTTCTATTTTAAACATTTTTTATAGGAAAAAAAAATTTTTTTTTCGATTTTTTAATTTTTAAAAAAATTATTTTCAATTATGCGACGACTTAAAATCGATGAGAAAAAAAAGGAAAAAATCGTTGAAACCTGAACTTTTGAAAAAAGAAAAAAAAAAAGAAGTTTTAAATCCTCTCGATTGAAATTCAATCAACCACAACAAAATTCTGAATACAAAAAGAAAGAAGAAGAAAGGAAAATGTCTGATCTGGATGTTTCAGAATTGATTGATCCGACCGATCAATCGATACTGACGTTTTCAATAAAACATCGAATCGCGAATTCAACGACGGCAAAAAGCAAAAAAATGCGTCGCTGATGTCCTTTTTTTCCTGTTGATTTATTATGGAAGGGAAAAAAAGATTTCATCCATAATTTACAGTAATCCAAAATGACATTTGACAATGCAAAAAATATTTTTTCTTTTTCCTTTTTTATCGGATCAAACAAATCCAGAAAATAAAAAGTGGTGGTGGGGGTGGTCGATGGGTGGGCAAAACGAGTTGTGGCTGAAATGTGTGGCCCGCGAAATAGAAAAAAAATCTTGAATTTCAAAATTCCGTGACAAAAACAGAGAGAGAGAGAGAGAGAGAGAGAGAGAGAGAGGAAATTTGAGACCGATTTTTATAGGAAAAATTTATGACATTTTTTCTCCAAAAAAAAAATGCATGAAATGTAAACTTGTTTCGTCTCATTTAATACAAAAATTCAGAATTCGCCTCGCCTTGAAGAAAAATCAAATAAAAAATATTGCAAAAATAATTTTATTGTGGCGGGGGGGGGGGGGGGACGTTCTCATTCTGTTCCCCTCTCAAGGCAAATGTGTCGGTCGTTCGCTGCTGAACTAATAGCCTTAGCCTAGCTAACGATGATACGCAATTACCGCTGAATTTCAGAGAGGAGAGGCGAAATCGAAGGCCCCACACACACACAAAAAAAATTGAAAGGTGTGATGTTGAAACAACCGTTTGAATCGGGGACGACAAAAAAAAAGAAAGAAAAAATAAAATCAAAATGAGACAGCTGCGAAATGAGTTTTTGATTGGGGGAAGGGGGGGGGGGGATGAAATTTAAAAAAAAAAGAGAAAAATAATGAAATCATTTGGGGTGTAAACGTGTTGCTTCGTACTCTGTTGTGCTGTTTAATTGTTCTCTTCTCTTCTTATTCTTCTTCTTCTTCTTTCACACAAAATTCCCTCCAATTCATCTATTTTTTATTGGAATTTCAGCCCAAGCAGCGCATTTTTCTGCTAAAACCGAGGGAGAGAGAGAGAGAGAGAGAGAGAGAGAGAGAGAGAGAAAAATTAATAAACGAGGGAAAACATGGGAAAAGCTGAGGATAATCTCTAATCAAATTTTTTCGAATGGAGAAAAACATTGCGAATGCTCAGAGTTGATCGGATCCCACAAAATGATTAATTATATCATGAAATGCCAATTGATTTTTGCTAACAAGTGTTCTCTCTCTCTCTCTCTCTTCTCTCTGTCTCTGTCTCTCTCTCTCTCTCTCTTTCTTTCTCTCTCTCTCTCTCTCTCTCTCTTTCTTTCTCTCTCTCGCCCTCTTTTCTCTAACCTTTTTGTCCTCTTGATTTTTGATTTTCGTTCAACTTTTATTCAGATTTTTCAAAATTTTCGTCATCTTTTTCCTTCTGGAATTTGTTTTTCTCTGCTGAAATTGATGAAAACCTAAAAGCCGAGATGGCAAAAGTTGTCCGAAATCAAATAATGATCGACCAAAATCTTACCATCAACTTAACAATTGTTCAACCTTGTTTTAGACATTTTTTATTTGTTTAGTAAAAAAAATTTTTTTTTAATCAAACAATAAAATAACAAAAGTTCAAGATCGAAATGTGATCCAAAAAAAAATTTTTTTTTTTTGGGATTTTCGGATATTTTTCATAATGCTACCGTAAACGTTTCGCTGCGAGACCATTTAGAAATGAAATAAAACGTTTTCTGCGTTTTCTACGTGGGTGAAAAATGTTTTTTTTCTCAAATTTGAACTGAATTTTTTTTTTTTTGAAAATTTTTGATTCCCACGCAAATATTTATTTTTGTGAACAAATATTTAAAAAATTATTTTTCAAAAATTCAAATAAAAATCGTATGAAAAGGTCCTGGGAAGTCGATAAGCTCAGTTCAGGAATGGTTTTTGTAGTTCAACCACCTTCTTGTTTCCTCAAATATTGGATCTTAGGATTTTCTACTAATTTTTCCGATACATCAAGGAAGTCCCAAAATATTTCCTTGAATTCTTCAGCTGATGACCGATGAAGTCGAGGTGAAGCAAAGGATTCGTTTCTTTCGCTGATTTCAGCCAATCCTGTGTAAGCTTTTCGTTGATCAGACGTTCATTGGGAAGTCGACGATCGGAAGAGAGAAATTGTTGCAAAGGCTTTACCAAATCCAATGAAGATCACAACGATCCTGGATAAAATTGATTTAGAATCAGAAAAAACCTGTTTTTCAACTGAAGTTTGAGATTTTTCAGAATCTGCCAATTTTTTAAACTTCTGGAAAAAAAAATAAACCCATTTCTAGCAGAGGCAAATGCGCTCTATTGAATGCGAAAAACCATGTTGAATGAAAGTCAAAACTGAAGTAAATATATATCATTAACTTTTTATAATCATAAAAATTTTAAATTTAAAAAATATATAAAATAGTTGTAGGAACAAGGAATACTCATGTATTATTATTACCTTGCCAAAAAAAAATCAAGGCCGAGTTGAAATGGCCGAGAAACCCAAACAAATTTAAATGGCCGAGAAACCCAAAATAAAATTCTTCGAAAAGAATTATTCCAAATAGTTGATTATTTCAAAACCAAAGAAAAGTTTAAATAAAAACCAATTTTTTCTTTTTAAATTAAGTTTTTTTTAATCGATTTAAATCCTAATTTTATTTAAAAAATGTGTTCATCATTACACTCTTAAATAATTGCCTTTTAAATAAATTAATTAAGAAAAATGGACGGACATTTTATGGATGATCCTGGTGCTAGTTCAAGCAATTATTTGCTGAATGATAACTACGAAGAAGTAATAAATTTAAGTTTAAATTTGCTAAAAATTGGTTTTTTTTGCAGGAATTACCATGCACAAATATTTCAGAGTTAATTGCTTTTAACGAAGCGTATAAAGAAGTTCTCGATAATGCTGTTGTTCAAATTGAAGAAAAACTTAAAGAAAATAAAGAAAAACAGAAACTAATTCAAGCTGAATTACGTTCAGTAAATACTGTTGATATTTCAAAAAAGAAGATTCCTGTTAGCTTGTACCTTCCACCATATTTTAAAGACGAAAATGGAATGTGTCCACCATTAAGTAGTGAAGCAAGAGATAAATTAAACAAAAAATGGTTTGATCCTTTAATGAAAGAAGAAAAAAAATGTAAATTAATTTTTTTTTAATTATTTAAATAAAAATAATTATTCTACAGGGACACCAGCTGATTTAAAAACATTACGTGATGGAATTCGAGAAGCTTTGATTGTTATTATGTTACAACCACTGTGCTCAAAACGGTTGGAAAATTAACAAAGAAAATTACTGAAATAGTAGTTTTCAGTGATATTTTAACAAGTAAACTTCGAAATTCAAATGCTACAACAACACAAGCTGAAAGAACCCAATGGACAATGGAATTAGAAGAAATCATGAGAAAAATTGATTATATTCGAAATAAAAAAGAAAGCGAAATTTTGACAGCGTCAGCTGATTATTCAGCCGTTCCATGGAATGAAATCGCAAACTTTAATGTGCCATATTTCAATAATTATTTTAAAAAAAAGTCATTTATTTGATATTTTTAGTTTAAAGGGACACGAACAGAATGGGCAGTTCGGGCAAAATGGATGAATGAAATGAGTCCGAAATGGAATCATGAACCATGGACAATAACAGAAGTGGAAAAATTGAAGGAAATACGAGAAAGTCCAAGATTTATTTCTTGGCCAATGTTAGCCACATCATTGGGAACAAAAAGAACAGCTTTTCAATGTTTGCAAAAATATAAAACCGAAATTTCGCAGCAGAGCAAGTTGGTGTATTCTGACTTTATTCACAATTTTAAAGATTTTTTTTTAATTTTCAGAGAATGGACACAGGAAGAAGATCAAAAATTGATTGCTTTAACCAAATTGATGAATCAAAACGGAGTAATTCAATGGGAAAAAAGTTTTTGAAAAGAATTCAATAAATTCAAAACAAAAAGTAAAAAAATTATTTCAGTTGCTCAGTTTATGCCAGGAAGAACGAGACAACAAGTTCGAACACGTTTTACGCACACCCTTGACACTGCCGTTAAGCATGGAAGATGGACAGATCAAGAAGATCTGGTATCCTAAACTCCCCCCTAAAATGTTTTCTTAAACTTCTTTTCAGTTACTAATTTGCTCGGTAAGCCGTATTGGAGCTAAGGATTGGTCAAAGGTTGCACAAGCAGTACCAGGAAGAAATGATGCTCAATGCCGAGAAAGATGGTGTAACGTGTTGAATCGGCCAGCTAATGTAACGGATCGATTCACATTGATTGAAGATGAACAATTATTGTATGCTGTTAAATTATTTGGGAAAGGAAGCTGGACAAAGTGCTCAACATTGTTGCCTAGAAAAACTGCAAAACAATTAAGAAGGCGATATATTCAATTAATTGCGGCAAAACTAAAAGTTGTTCCACCAATTGAAAATATATTCCGTCATCATTTTTAAATTCAAATATTTAGATGGTCGCTGGTTTTTGTTCTGCAGTTGAAGCAATGGAATGTGGAAGAAGAGAAGAGATAAATCCCGAAGAATTTAAGCCAATCACAGAAATAGAAATGGTTGCCAATGAAAAATTGAATCGAGCATTCTCGAAATATTCCGAACTGGTTGGATGCAAAGATAAAAGTGCTGAAGAAATGCTGAAGCGGCTGAATTCAGACAGAGAAGTTGTATGTATTTTCAACATGTCGAATTCAGAAAAAAAAAAACGTTTTTTAAACTAAAAAATCAATAATTTAGATGGCCGGAAGATATGCAAAATATAAAAATTCGGCAAATTGGGGATTAATTGAGCAGAATTTGAAAGAAATTGTGGAAAAACACCGAGCCGGACAAAGCACTGAAATTCGATCGAATGAAGTGTTGAAACTGTTGAATATAACAGACATGTAAGTGAAGGATTTGAAATTTGAGTTGAAAAAAATACTGAATTTAAAGAGATGTTCGCTATATGATTGAAAAAAGTCAAAATTTGGGAAGATATTATCGAGCTCGACAAATTTATACGGTATTTTTCACTCATAAAATGAATTTCAAAATCGTAAATTTAAATTTTCAGAACGTTGACAAGCCGGGATGTCGTGTTCGTCCAATTAAAGCGCCAATCGATGTTAACATTGACACGCAATTTGATAAAAACACTTCAGAAGTATTGTTTAGAATTTGAAACAAAATTATCAATTTTTGATTTTCAGAATGAAAAACAAATGAGCTTAATTGAAGCATTATGCGTAGTTGTTAGACGACATGATGCTCTTTATTGGGGTAAAGATTTTTGGAGAAATTATCATATTGCAACAGCAAAAAATGTCAAAATTTATGTAAAAAATGTAAATTAAAAAAAAAAATTATTGATTTTTAAAAAAATGTTTGTAGATGTTAACAGAAAAAGCAAACGAAGTGGCTGAATCACGTGAAAGGTTCGAAAAACCGCCACCAAAATCAACATTAGCTCCGACGTTGCCTGCGCTTCAAATGATGGAAATGTTGAAAAGAGCAAAAAAAGGATTGAATCAATTAGCATCGAAACATTTCTATCCAATAAATGCTGGATTAAAAGAGCAAGAGTGTTTCAGCGAGAAGAGCAGGGAAGAAATTGATGAGAATACAAAATTGAATATTCGTTTGTCAAGAGAAATTACAGACTCAAAACAATATAATCATTTTTATGTTTGTTTTATCAAAAATGTAGAAAAAATATTGAAAAAATGAAATTTTTAGGCTCAAATGAGAACATTATTTTTGGAGCCATTTCGTTTAAAATTGTCAAATGAAACATATCAAGAAGAACAAGCGAGATTGGAAGTAAAATATTTAAAAAGTTTGAAGTTTTTTTTAACAATTTTCATGAATTTCAGAAAGATATGATGTTTCAACAGAGATCAATTGAAGAAGATGGAATTGAAGAAGGAACAATACAACGAAATCAATCAGAATGTTCAGATGAACCAACTCCAGAATCGATTAGTAGAATATTGAATGAAGGAATTCAAATAAATACTGATGGAGTTTTACCAGAAAACGATCAATATTTGGAAAAGAAAAAAAGAATCAATGAAGCGGTCGAAATGGTTTATTTTGTTGCTTTTTGGCTTAATCAGAAATTGTTTTTATTACAGGTCGTTGAAAACTCACTATCAACAGAAAAAAAAATGAGAAGTGATCATGACTCATTTGATGATGATGTTTTGATTGAAGAAGTCACAAATAATCGGGAAAATTTGAATTACCAGGAACCGTCGACGAGTAATAAATATTAACTGGGTTATACATTTTTGTTTTTTTGAAAAAGTTGTTATAGATTGTTAGCCTTTTTTTGTATCCCGAGATGATCTCTTAATTTTTTTTTTTGTTATTTTAATGGGTTTTTTTCTTTTTTCACTTTTTAAAAATAAACCAATTTGAGGGAGAAATCATTGATTTTTTTAAATTTTGTAAACTTAACAATTTTAAATATTTTTTTTTAAATTTAAAAAAAAACTAATTTGAATTGTCAAAAATTTAGGAATGGAATCAATTGAAGATGAAAAAAGACGATTTGAAGTTGAATGTGAATTCGTGCAAGCATTAGCCAATCCAAATTATTTAAATTGTAAATTTGTTTAGTTTTGAAGAAAAAAATTTAAATATTTTATACTTTACAGTTTTGGCTCAGCGTGGATATTTTAAAGAAGAATATTTTATCAATTATTTGAAATATTTATTGTATTGGAAACAACCTGAATATGCCAGGTAATAAAATTAAACTTTTTTTAAAAATTGTCTTAGTTTTTAGATGTTTTAAATTTCCGCAATGCTTGCATATTCTTGAAGCTTTGCAAAGTGCACAATTTCGAGAAGCGATGGCCTATGGTAATGAAAATTTCGTCGTTTAAAAAAAAGAAAAACACATTTTTGCAGCTCCGAGCGCAAAATTCATTGAAGATCAATTAGTTTTACAATGGCAATTTTATCTGAGAAAACGACATCGATTATGTGAAGAGCAACAGGACGAGAATGAAGAAATGGAAGAAGCGGAAGACAATGAATCGAACGAAAAATTAACTTCGGAAGATACACAATGATCTCAATTTGTATAAAAAATAAATAAATTCAAGCAAAAAAAGATTTGAAGAAAATTTGTTTTTTTAATGATTTGATTCGGAATTCATTGATTCAACCATTTCTTAAGCCTTTTCAAAAATTAAAAAAATCGCCTTACTGTAGCTGATATTTTTAAATTTTTTTTTGGGAATTAATGGAAAATCAATTTATTAATGGTTGAAAACGGGTTTTTTAATCTGAAAATCTTTAACGTTTGGAAAATGTTCTTTTTGTTAGTTAATAATCTCAATGTAACATATGCGCTCCATGGAACAGTTTGAAACGAATGCCGCACAAATGTTTATTTTTATTTAAAGTTGTTAATTTTTAAAATCGTTTCAATTGAAAATGGATGTTGATGATCGTGTTCACACATCAAGACACAAAAATCATTACGAGTATTCGGCTCAAGGACCAAAGTTGGTATATTTTCATTGAAAACTTTGAAATATAATAATCATTTAAGGGAAATTGATACAATCGCAAAGTTGATCAGTGAATACGAATATGTGGCATCAATGGGAGATCGGGAAAAGTTGGAATTGTTGAAAAAAATTGAAGTTGCCTTGAAACGAAATCCTGAAAAGTTGTTGTTTTTTGAATTAATTAAATCTGAAACTCGAATATTTTCAGCTGCACAAAAGGGCCTCGTTTTATTTCTCAACTTTTGACTCATCCAAATTCATCAATTCAAAAATCAGCGTTCACTTGTGCTTTATATATTCTATCATCACCGCAAAATGTAAGATTCGATGAGCCAAAAATCAAAATCGATTTGAACCAGTCGGAATTTTTCAGCCACGTCAAATGCTTCTCGATGCGTATCGCCTTTCATTGTGCTGCTCAAATACGCAAGTAGCTCAATATGCTCTCTCATTATTGCCGGATTTTGTCAATACTTGTCCAGAAGAAGCAAGTAATCTCATCAAATTTGGAACAATTGCTCATCAGCGATTGCCAGCTCCATCAACAAATGTTGAACAATATTTGGCAAGAGCAATGTCGGCGCTATCACAATAATTGTTTCAATTAAACAAGTTTTTGTAAATATTTTCAAAGTTCACAAATAAAATAAAATTTTGATTATTTTCTTTTTAAATTTCATTAATTTCCAGAATTGGTTTTCATCTTTCAAATATTTGTTGCCTTCTTTTATAAAATTTTGATTTTAAAACTTTAATTATTTTAGAATGACTGTAACTCGAGAAAGAAGAACTCCTCGATTGCAATCAGCAGCCGACGCTCAATCTTATTTTGAAAAATATCGAAGAGTTCGACAAACTGACATGAAAGTAAATTTCTTTCAATTTTTAATTAAAGACAAATTCATTTTCAAGGTTCAACAATGTCAAACAATCGCATTTAATTGTGATGGAACAAAATTGATTTGTGGGGCGAATGATCGAAAAGTGAGCGTTGCAAATGTGGATGGAGGTCGATTAAGATTCTCGTGGGTTGGATCAAGTCACAGCTCATCAGTAGATCAGGTAATCGAATAAAAAACCGTTTTTTTTGTTTGCAAAAAAAAAAGAAAATTTCAGGTTGCAACCAGCGATAAAAGTTCACATTTATTCGCTTCAGCCAGTTCTGATCGTAATGTTTGTGTTTGGGATATTCGACAAAATAAGCCAGCGCATCGAATTTCAAATAAAGGTCCTCAAAAATGTATTAAAAAATTCGAAAAAATGTGATTCTTTCAGTAGCTAACATTTATGTTGATTGGTCACCATGTGATTCTTATATTGTGTTTGGTGATCGAGAAAATCGATTAAATGTGGTTGATGTAAGAACATTCGAAGTGATTCATGTAAGAATTCAACACTTTTTTTATTCATTAAAACAAGCAATTTCAGACATATGACATGAAACAATTATCTCATGAATTCATTTTCCATCCTATTTCAAATCATGTTATCTGCGCAGGATCATATGGAAAAATTGAGATCTTAAAGTGCGAAAAAAATTTAAAATAAAAAATGTTTTTAACCGAAAAAATTTAGATTCACTTCTGGAATGCTTGAACACTTATCAACAGTTCAAGCACATTCACAACAAGTTGATTGTTTGTCTCTTTCAGTTACTCGAGATGGTTATCGATTAGCAGTTGGCGCATCAGATGCATCGTGTTCAATTTGGAATTTGAAAGAAATGATTTGTGAAAGAGTTATACCAAGGTTTGAATTTATTACAAAAAGTACGAAATAATTTCAAAGACATTTTGTTTAGACATGACTATAATATTCGAAGTGTGTCATTTTCATCAAACGGTCAACTACTAGCATCAGGAAGTGAAGATCAATCAATCGATGTTGCGTTTGTGCCAGATGGATCAAGGTAAATGAATTGACTTTGAAAAATTGCGTAATTCCTCAATCGAAATATTTTCAGATGTTACGAAATTAAGAATAATGGAGAAACATTCTCAGTCGCCTGGCATCCTCATTTACTTCTTCTCGCTTATGCGTCAGCAGATATTCACAATAAGAGAGATTCAGCATCAATCAAAACATTCGGGCACAGCACTGTTTAATAATTGAACAAGTTATTTGATATGTTTGACAATTATTTTTTGGTTTTTTAATAATTAAAAATTTTTGTAAAAATTCAAATTTTTAGAGCAAAAATTCTGGATTTAAGGTTTTTTTTAATTCAAAAAATTGTCTGAAAATTTCTCGACACTTTTCGAATTGAATTGTATCTTTCTCTCTGTCTCTCTCTCCCTTTCTCTATCTCAATTCAAGTAGAAACAAGAAGAAGAGAAGTTTTGATGAGAACTGAGATTAGAATAATTTCGTCGACAAAATTGATGTTTTCCATTGTTCGATTTCCTACCTGAACGACAAAAAGAGGAAGAAGAAGAAGAAAAAGAAGATGAGATTCAGTTCAAAATTTGCAATTTTTCTCAAAATTCTCGTCATTTTTCAAATTTTCGTCTCAATTTTTTATGTTTTTTCCAATTTTTCAAACATTTCAAAGTCGGATGTTGATGAGAAGTTGAATGTGAGTGAGATTTTTTTGGTTTTTATTTTAAAAAAAAAACTCAAATTTATAGGAATTTCAATCGATTCGAAGGAAATCATCTCGAAGTCTGAATATTTCTGTAATTATAGTTGTGGATAAAATTGAAAAAGCTGAAAATGATTACAGGTTTGCACAGGCTTAAATCCAAGCTTCACCTTCTTTTTTTCTATTCCAGTGTTGCTTTAAATTCGGTTCGATGCTATTGCAAACTTCACAACTACAAATTTCTTTTGGCTTCTGTTCAAAATTATCGAAATTCTTGTCCTCAAAAAGATGTTAGTACGATCGTCCGCGTTAACGCTACACATATTCATTGATTTCTTGATTTTTGTAGATAATGTTTCAACGTCATTGCGTTGTTTCGTATCTTCTTCAGCATTCTGATTGGTCATTATTTATTGACGCTGATATTGCAGTTTTCAATCCAAAAATGTAACAAAAAAAGGAAATTTATTGATTTTTTTCGTTGACAGATTAATTGAAGAATTTATTGATACTCGTTATCATATTACATTTTATGATCGTTTTGTTAACTGGGAAATTGCTGCCGGATCATACATTGTCAAAAATAGTCAATGGTCCATTGATTTTCTAAGATCTTTGGCGAATTTCGAATTCAAACTTCCGCCAAGTTTTCATGGCTCCGATAATGGAGCATTACATGTTGTTGTTTTTTTTTGTTAAAAAGCAACCAAAAAATTCAATTATTGTTGCAGGTTTATCTTCAGCAATTATTTTATCCGCAGCTTGAAGAGGACGCAAAAATTTGTCTGAAAATTTGGGAAGAATCCGATGGATTCGACAGTCTTTTTACATTTGAAGCTTGTATTCGAAGCGTAATGGGCAATAATCGCAATTTCGAATTTGTTCGAATACTTAAAAAGGTTTTAAGCGCAGCTTTTCCTCACCCCTTTAACAAAAAAAAATTGGGTTGAAAATGTTTTTTTTTGCTTTTCCAACACAATTTTTTTTTTGAATAAAACAGTTCCGAAAGATTTATCGATTTTTTCCAAGAAAATAATCATTGAATTTCAAGGGTACAGGATGGGTGCGAGATATTTGGTTGACGGACAGCGAATGGAGCCCTCAAAGAGATTTTATGATTCATGGATTGAAAGATTCAATGATGACGACATTTTCGCAAGGATTTTTTATTAATTTGTAATTAAATTTTTTGTCGAATTAATTCTGAATAAAATTGAAAAATTTTTCAGAATTCTAACAAAATTTAATTGGAGAACCCCGTTTAAATCGAAAATGAATTTACTTGGTTTGGTTTTTTTCCTTCTTCAATTCAAATCTTCAAATTTTTTGGTTTCAGAATGTTCGGATGAATCGAAAACCTGGAATTTTGATGAAAATCTGATCGTATCTGAAGAAAAAATAATTAAATACTTCAAAAAGATTTACTTGGAGGTCGAAAAAAAACGCTGGAATTATTTGTCCCTGGTGGCCAAGTATTTATAAGTTTAAAACTGCAACAAAACAAATTTTTTTAAAAAAATTTATTAAGTTTATTAATAATTATAAAATATAAAATAACAAAATATAAATGAATACAACAAATGGAGTTACAATGATGCAAAGTTCTTCATAGAGTGAGCTTATGCGTGTCGGAATTGCGGACAAGGCGCGCGTCGCTTTGCTTACCGTAGTCACCCATTAATACAAAATATTTACATATAACATTTATTGCTTTTTAAGCATTTTTAACACAATAAAATTCTTGTAGAATTAGAATTTTGAAATTCCAAAACCTCAGATGTTGAAAAACCGTTTGGTGAAAAAAAATAGAAAAAATCGATAAAGTAGTAAATGGCAAAAAGATAAATTGCAATAAGAAATTTCATTATTAATTTTATTATTCGATAGTTTTCTGTCAAATAATCGTTTGGGTTAATATTTGGATAATTGATCGATTCGATTGGAAATTCGCCAAGATCATTTTGCTCCATAAGTAAATTACTGTAAAAAATTATTATTTTTTTTAATTTTTAAAATTTATTTGAAACTTACTGGCTCATCGTCTTTGCTTTTTTAAAAAAAATTATTTATTTCATAAATAATTTGATTCTTTACCAGAAAATTGTCTTTTTTAACTAAAAAAAAAATTTAAAAATTCCATTATTAATGAATTCATTTTAAAAAATAATTTACATTTTTATTTATTAAAAAAATTTGAATATTTTATTTAAATTTAAAATTTTTCTTATTCCAAATACAAGTTGAATGCAAAACAACTATTTTAGGGCACTTCCCGCACTGTAACTATCGTGGTGTGACTCAACTTTGTGACGTTAAGTTGCGCCTTTAAATACGGCATTAACATTTTTTTAAATATTCAACGTTCCCGCTCATTATTGATCTTGAAAATGACATTGGAATTCTAGAAAAATCCTTAAAATATTTGATTATTGAAGATTTATCTTTTCAGAAAATTTGAAAATTTTTTTGCCATGGAGCGTATTTTCCTAACTCTAAAATCTAATTCAATTCAATACTGTAATTGCGAAGGTGCAATAAATATTGATCGATTTATTGATTGGTAAACTTTGTTGATTTTCTCCCATTCCGACTGTGGTGCTGCTATCAATTATAATAAATATGTGATCGTGGCAGATCTTACTGATCATCAAAACTGTAAACCAGTTTTATTCTCGAACTTCTAACTGATATTAATAAATTATTTATACAATAAAATGTTTATTATACGTAATATGCATGAATCTTTGAGACATCAGAGGGAGGGGGGGAGAGAAAATCAAAGGGAGGTGGGGGTGGGGAGGAAGAATGCAACGAATCACAGCTATCTCACCAATCCACTATTCGAATTGAAGCAAAAAAAAAATTGGCGGACCTGCTGCTGCTGCTGCTGCTGCTGCTGCGGCACCTACATTTAATGATGAGACAACGCGATGAATGAATAAATCGGGGGGCGGCGCAAAGACATCCACCGCCGTCAATGACTACTAGTATTTAATCGACGCTTACATCCGTTCAGGACTCGGTGTGTGTGTGTGCGCAGCGCCGCAGCAGCAGTAGCATAAAATGCTTCAACAATCCTTGCTTCTTGTCGTCGTCGTCTTTCATTTTGAAGCGGCGCAACAGTTTGAAATCGAGAATGGTGTGATTGGAAAGCCGGAGGTTTTTTGTGGAATTGATACGATAAGAGTCAAAGTCAACACCGAACGTTCTTTCAATGGTAAAAAATGTTCCAAAAAATCAATCGATTATCGATTGATTTTTTTCTCTAGGTCGAATTTATGTTGATGGAGAGTCGGATAAAAATCACTGTGTTCAATCATCTGACACTTCACATATCAATCAAGAATTCTCAATTCCAATCGGAGCCTGTAATATGAGACGTCAAAGAACTGTGAGCTTCATTCAATTTCTCCACAAAAAGAAAAATCGTTAAGCTTCATCCTCGCGGCATTTCATTCTCGTTCACCATGATCGTCTCATTCCATCCGTTCTTCGTGACCGGCATTGATCGAGCGTTCAGTATTCGTTGCTTTTTCCTCGAATCAATCAAAGGTCTCAACGCCGAGATTGATGTTGGGTCAGTCAGTTTCTAGTTTGATCTAGCGGCATCGTCGGTTGCTTTCAGAACAATCGCTCCACAGAATATTGATCAAGAATATTCGTTACCTGTCTGCGCTTATCACTTAAAGGATGGCATTGAAGGGCATGTTTTAAGGTTTGCTCAGGTTGGTCAAAAAGTCACCCATGTTTGGAGATGTGATCAAGGTGTCTTTTATCAAATCCTTCCCTTCCTTCATTAGGTTGATCCATTGATTTTTGAAGATGCCAGCCATGTCTATGGAATGCTCATCCATAGTTGCTATGCAGATGATGGACGAGGAAGTAAATTCGAGTTAGTAGATGATCGAGGATGCTCAACAGATCCGTTCCTTCTGCCACACATTGAATATGAAGCTGATGCTATTTCAGCTTTTACCAATGCGCACGTTTTCAAATATGCGGATAAAGTTTGTTTGTTTTTTTGAAGAAGAAGAATCAGAAAAATCAATAAGAATCCGACGATCCCCCATCTTAAATTCAGATTCAATTGTATTTCACCTGCACCGTTCAATTGTGCTACAAACACGACGGTGGCTGCGATGGAATCACACCGCCGGTGTGCACGGCGTCGGATGAAGATCATCGTCGACATCCTGATTTGTTGAGGAATGATCGTGACGAGATTGACAATGACGAGCATCAGCCAACATCTGATCATCCGTCGTTTATTCATCTCGAGCAACCAAATTCGATTTTCGATTCAGCTCGTCCGTCATCATCGTTTCAACCGATTATTCTGGGATCACCGAGTCCGAACATTTTCTCAAAGGTAATCGATCAGAGCTTTTCCTAAAATCACGACGAGTTTCAACATTTGAATTCAGGATGATCCGCGACCAACTCATTCAGTTCCACCGTTCAATGGCCCAGACGTTCTACACAAAAACGAGGAGCCAAGGTTTCCTCTTTAGACTTTTAAAAGAAAAAATCAATAATCTTCTGGAATTCCAGCCCTTATCGACGTGATAGTCCGATCAATGAGACAGACGACGATATTCTGATGGAAGTTGTGACACTTCGAACAACTGTTCCGGTTCCATTAAATCCATCAACTGCTGGTGATTTTTCTCTTGATTGATTTTTGATTTCATTTGGGATTGAAACATTCCAGAGCTGGTAACATTCAAGCCGATTGTTCAATCAACGAGCCAACGTGAGGACGTCGAGTTGTTGACAACAACGAGAAGCCATCAAAACGGGCTGCCGATCAAGAAAAACAAGTTTGGCGATATGGAAACTGACGTATCAGTTGACGTCATCGTCCTACCGGTCGAAGACAAGGAACGAAAGGATTCGAGAATTTCGCCGCAGTCGCTCTCGTTCTCGAGCTCGTCGGAAGTTTGCCTATCGAAACTGTCGACCGCCATCTTGTCGACCGCAATTTTTCTGGCTCTTTTTTGTTGCTCCGTCGTCACTTTTTATGCGACCCGGCAACGAAATCGAAATCATTATCAGCAGCAAAAACGATCAATCGATAATTTCTAAAACGCATTTTGTGTTCCTCCTTTTCTGTGCATATTTTGATTTTGATTTTTTCTTTTTCGTCTTGCCTTTTTCACTTCCAGGTGCTCTACACTTTTTTAAAGGCGCAATGCTGAACCGCGACGCGTACGCGACGCAATGCGCATCTCTATTTCTTTTCATTTCGCCTACTATTTCGCTCAATTTTTTTTTGCATAAAATATTTTTAACTTTTGGAGAAGAAAAAAAAAGAAGGAAAAGCTCAATTATTTTTGATTTTTCGTCTTCTCAATATCCGGATGATTCGGATGCGCCAACTTCGGAACGGCATCCCACAAGTGCGGCTTCACATCATAAAGACATCTGGTGAATGGCAAAATTGGGCTGTCAATCAATTTCGCCTAGAAAAGTGTGCAATTTTCAGCGTTTTGACCCCCCCTCCCCCTCTGAGCACCAACCGTTCTCGGCTTCAGTTTGATGGCGTTGAGTTGACACGACGTCTTCTTGGTTGCCTTCAGAATATCATCGACGTTCTCAATTTGTCGATTCATTGTTATTTCGACCAAGCAAT
This sequence comes from Caenorhabditis drosophilae, assembly GCA_963572285.1. NCBI lineage: Eukaryota > Metazoa > Nematoda > Chromadorea > Rhabditida > Rhabditidae > Caenorhabditis > Caenorhabditis drosophilae. The sequence continues at coordinate 3,871,028 of OY751560.1, read as the reverse complement.
TATCGCCAATAACAATGACGTTTCTACAAAAAAAAAAATGAAAAAGAAAATGAAGCTTCAGCGCAGCTCCAACTTTTGCTCAATTTTCGAAATTCGCTGAAAATAAAAATCTTGAACTCGCTGAAAATATTCGTCAATTGTCTCATATTTTGGGATTTCATTTAAAGGTGCATAAGCTTGATTAATTGGATATCCAAGGGATGAGTACTAAAAATATTTTTTTAAATAAAAATTATTTCGGCTCGATTTTTCAACCATTTTTGATGATAAAAAAATGTCTTGAATATTTGGCGGATACATTTGACGATAACTCATTAAAGATGGTTCAATGCAAATCTGAAAAAAATAAAGTTTTTTTATCTTTAAAAAAAAAAAAAAATTCACCGATGTAAACGAAGTGTCAAGTCCTTTGATCAAATTGAACGCTGTCTGCACTGATTTCATGTCAGGTGAACAATAAATTTCAAATGGAAGAATTTTGGCGGCCAATAATCCTCTTCCATACGTTTGAGCTACGATTTGACCTCTTTCGGTCAATGGATCATCATATTTGTAACAGATCGGATTTCTTCTGCAAATTCTAGCATTTTTTTTTCTCACCCCGCCCCATTTTGTAGTTTGAAAGAGAGCGACAAGTTGAGCAAAGAAAGTAAAAAAAAAACTCGGCTAAAAATCAAATTTTTGTCGAAACGCTTTTTAAAATTATAATTGTCATGCGAGATTTCGCGCTCCAACGCACACTTGAATTTTGGCTGAGTATCATTTTAGCAGCCGCAGAAAGTTAAAAATAAAAAAAAGTGGAAAATTACGGAATGAGAGTTGGAGGCATATTGATATCATATGGTTCATATATCAACGGTCCTCGTTTATAAGTTAATCGAATCCATTGCGGGAAAATCATATTCATAGATTCAGCATGTGACACTAAAAAAAACAAAAAGTCAAAGCCACCTAGGGGACTTGAACCCCTGACCTTAAGATTAAAAGTCTCACGCTCTACCAACTGAGCTAAGGAGGCCACATTAAAACTAAACCATAACTATATTGTTAAAGCACTATAAGTAAAATGTTTTAAAACAAAAAAAACAAATATCTGGCTAGTTTTTATCGTAACTACAAATGCCCCATGGGTTGTCGGCCGCCATAGCTCAGTCGGTTAGAGCGTGGGTCTAATAAGCCCAAGGTCGCAGGTTCGACCCCTGCTGGCGGCAAATTTTTTTTAAAGTGAAATTAGTTAACTGTTAATAATCAATAATTCTCTTGATGGTTGAGGAGCCAAAGCCAAACAATTGATAAAATTTTTCTCATCCCGCCCATTGATCGGAGAAACTGTGTTTTCGCCTAAAAATCACGTAAAGTTCAATATCAGAAGCTTGAATTTCAAAAACTCAAGGAACCCAATTTTACCTGTCGGCATTTCAAAAAAAAAAGTTTTCAAAAATGAACGAAATTTTCCAAAATCAGAGAGAAATTTATGAGAATTGTGTGTTGGGTCACGATTAATTCAATGAAAAAATCGCGAAAAAAAAGTATTTTTCTTCGAATTTATCGCGTCGAGACCGTTAAAGAAATTGTGATCTCATCTCATCTCGGTCTTCGACATCCTGGTTAAGCTTGCTTCTCCTTCTTCTCCAGAATTTTTTTTTTGGTTTGAGAAAACAAAAAATTTCAGGAAAAAAGGGTTTTTTCTCCTTAAATTCTGAAATTAAAGAATTCTCTTTTTCACATTTCGTTAACCGCTGAAGCCGATTTTCAGTTGTGCTTAATCAATCCTGGTTTTGTCTTTGCTTAAAACCCAAAAATTCAAGAAAATCAGAAACCAAAAAAGAAGGAAGCGTGACGACCTCAAAAAGATTCGGCGGGAGGAAAAAAATGAGGTTAAAATTGAAATTGGAAAAAAATCAAAAATCAATTCGAATAATTCAAATCGACGAAATAGAATTTTCAGCAGCAGCAGCAGCAGCCGACGCTGATCAGGGAGAAAAAAAATGTTGTTGCCTCTAACTGCAATCGCCGGCTCATCAATTCCGTTCGCAGCCGCTTTTATCATGTGCGCCAAAGATCGTCAAACAGTAAAAGCTGAAGAGGCCCGCCCCAAAAAAAAACCGTCCCGTTTTTCTTCTTTCAGGTCCACGCTGCTGATCGAAAAGGCAAATCGTCGAAGAGTCGACGATCATCGCGAAGCTCGAAAAATCGTAAAAGTAGCCGTTCGAAAGAGCGATCGCGTTCGAGAAAGGGAAAAAGTGGACAAAAATCGAGACGATCATCGAAAAGATCGCAAAAGACGCAGAAATCGGAAAAATCGGAAAAATCGCAAAACTCCAAATCGAAAAAATCATCGAAAAGTGGCACGAATCGAAAATCGACGGCTATCAAGTTTCAGCCAAAAAAAAAAAAACCAAAAGCTGAAAATGTTGATTTTCAGACTTGCAAAAGATGCTGAAAAAAAGTTGGAAAAAACTGGAAAATCGAAAAAGTCTGAAAAGTCTGGCGCTTCTTCTTCACGTAAACGTCGCGAGGAGGCGAATAAGGAAGCGGTGAAGAAGGTTGAAAAAATCAAGGCGAAAAGTTTGAGCGAAAAAAGGTCAGTGTGGGATCCTTTGCCAGAAGGAACGGTTTCCTACTGGAAGGTGTCAACCTTTCGGTTTGTATCTCGACTCATCCAATATTGAAGTTGATTTTTATTGTAGCGAAAAATCGATCAAATCGATCAAGGCGAAGAATGAGAATCGCGGAAAGTTGAGTGTGGTTGACGAGGTGAACGCCATCAAACATTCGCAAAATTTGAACGTGGCGCCAGCCAAGATTCCGTTTGATCAATTCGGCGGCGTCAAGAGTATTCAGATCAAGAATAATTCGTCGGAGCGAAAAGCTTACAAGCTGAAGTGCTCTGACAACAGTTTGTATCGCGTCAATCCTGTCTACGGTTTTGCCGAGCCGCACTCTCAAATCAAAATCGATATTCTCCGCAACAACGGCGACAAGAAGATGGATAAGCTGGTGGTGTTGACGGCGACGGTTTGATTTTCCCCCATTTTTGAGCTTCTCCTAGACGCTTTTCTCGTTTTTTGCAGGCCACTGAGGAGAAGGATGCTCGAGAAGTTTTTAATCGAAACAATTTGGAGAAGGAGATGATGGTGGTTCCATTGGTCGTTCAATAAATTTTTTCTTTTGTTTATTCGCTGAACAAATAATACCGTAATAAATATTTGAAGGGGCGAAGTCTTTTTTCTTTTTTTGGGTCTTAACAGATTCAGTTTTAATGATATCATTTATCAATTTTAAATGGAAAAGATTGGTCAAATTACGTCATTAATTGAATTTGATGAAAATGGACGGAGGGGAGGAATCGGCGGATATAAAAGTGATAAAAAATCATTTTAGAACGTTGAAGAGAAAGACAAAAGATGTATTTTAATATTTTTATTTTAGCTTTTTTATTATTAATTTCAGGTAAAATAATTATTTAAAGCTTTATAATTCACCGTGTGGCTCATGCGAAGTAATCTCGCTCTAGCGCACAGTAAAAATGGCGTAGCTTTTTTTTGGCAAAATCCCCACTCGTGTGGTTTTTTTTTCGAAAAATGTTGAATGTAATTTATTTTTTAATTGCGCGTCTCAACTATCTTTTGGCGAGACCTCTGCAAATATAAGCATGTTCCTTTAAACTACTTTTTTCTCCTAAAAAATAATATTAAAAAAAATTTTAAAGGAACGTTTTTTTTTAATAGCGACTAATTGTGGTGAGAATTTCCTAAATAAATGCGTTTTCTGAATATTCAACTCTTTTACCAAAAAGAAATTTTTTTTGGGAGGTGAAACTTAAAAAATTTAAAGGAACATGCATTTATTTATTTGAGCAGGTCTCGACACAAATTGAGATGTCTGCATTTATGCATGGGGAGAGAAAAGTCAAAAATAATTCTGAATAAATTGAAGAGAATTGAGGAGGGAAAATGAAATATTTGAATTTTTGTAATTCAAAAAAGTTTTTTAAAGTTTGCATTGCTCACCATTCACATTCATGGTCTCATGAGCATTACCATCATCACCATCACCACCATCCTCATTTTGGTTATGGATATGGTCAACCATTTGGTTATCAAAATGGTGGTTACAATGGTTATTATCAACAAAATTATTGGGGTAAAAGAAAATAAAAATAATCGATTGAATGAATGAAAAAAGGACGACGAATAAACAATTTTTCAAATTTTTCTTTTTTTTCTGAGCCAATTTTTGGGTTTTTTTGATTTAATTTATTATTTTTAATAAACTTTTAATAAATAATTTATAATTCTTAATAAAATTAAAATAAATGCTTTAAATCAAATATTTTTTTTAATAAAGCGGGAAGGGCAGTGAACATTGAAATGGCCTAGAAAACCAAAAGGAAATTCTAGTCCCTCTCTCATTATTTTGTGTTTTGTTTATTTTTTTTTGCTATTTTTTGTCAATTTTTTCCGTTTTTATTAAAATTAATTGAATTGCAGTGATTTTAATTAAATAAATTATGAATCATCAACATAATCCATACAGTTTAAGTAAGTTTCAAGAAAAATTCTAAAATTTAGGCGAATTTTAAACGAATAAAAATTAAAATGAATGTTTTACAGATAAAAAAAATTTCAAAGTTGTAACAAATGAAAATTTTGGATTTCAACCATTCAATGAAAATGGAAAAATACCATTGGGAAATTATAATGATGAGGAATCGCTAAAATTACGACAAATAATTCATGATTCCGTGTCCGAAAGTACAATAGAAGCATGGCAAACGTTTTCAAAAACAATGAGAAATAAAACATGGGTAAATTATTATTTATAAAATAAAAATAAATAAAATTGTTATTTTTAGGTTGTTTCTGACAATAATTCATCATTGAAAAATAATCGAACATATCCAAAAAAAGAAAGTGACGAAGTTTATGAAAATGATTATTCTGATATTCAAAAAAGCACATCTGATACTCTGATTGTTCCTCCAAATCGAATTAAATTTGGTATTTTTTTCTCATTCAGTTATATTTCAAAAAAATTAAAATGAAATTCGACTTTTTAGATAACAAATTTAAACTAAATCGAAAAATTGAAGTGAAACCAGATGAAAAAAATACGAATATGGTTCGAAAAGTCGAAAAAATCTCATCAAATTTGTATTCGAATCGATTTCAACCATATCCAAACTTCAAAATCACTTTAACTGGAAATTCAAAAATTTTTGAACATGAAAAGAATTCTCATGAAAGTTTGCCAATGTCATCGTCTTCCCCTCATCCAGTTTTCAAAAATGATGTTGCATCTCGCGAAAAATCGATTGATTCTCAAACTTCTGAGGTTTCTTTATTTTTACTGCTTTTTATTTTCGAATTTTCTTAAAATAAAACATTTAAAGACTTCACCAGGAATGGCATTGTTAAAAAATTTTGGATTTCCGAATGAAAACAAAGAAAAAGCTGAAAATTTCATTGATGAATGTATTTTTTTCAAATATGGTCATTGTTTGGTAACCAAAAAAAATTGTTCAACAAAAAAATTCAATTAAATTCCAAATTTTCAGGATCCAGAAACTTGCCCATTTTTACATAATGGAATAGATCCAGTAATTGAAAGCTCATTCCGATTTCCTTTTCAGCTTCTATCCTACTCCAAGTATTTTGTTTTCTAAATTTTTCAGAAAAAAATAAATTTCAAGCTTTCAGAATATCAAAACTTAATGAATGGAAACCAAAAGATATTTCTGTCCAATTGTGCCCGGTAATTTTCTTTTAATTAAAAAAAATGTAAAATTTGTTTCAGGGTTATTTAAATATGGAATGTTGGAATACAAATTGTCATTTACGTCATACCCTTTATGAAAGTGATCAAATTTATTGATTATTTTTGTAAAAAAAAAAGATTTTAAAAAACTAGATTTATTCAAATTTCATCAACTTTTTTTCAAAAAAATTAAACTCGTATTTGGAATGGTCAAAAAAAGCAAGCTTGAAGAAAACAACTCATTTTGAGGTTTTATGATCTTTTGGTACTTCACTAACATAACCGCCATCTGATTGACTAGATCCACTAAGTGGGCGATGACATTCTCTTCTGAAATGTTGGTTAAAACAGGAAAAAAACACTTGAAAACATACGAAAAATTGGCTCGAGCTTTTTTAATCGTTCGGATTAGTTGGTTTTTGAGTTGAGGTTGACAACATTCAATGTGATAAACTGTATTCGGATTAGCTGAAAATGGAAAAAGTTGCAAAAATCGATAAAAAATTGAATTAAAAAATCCAACAATGACTTAATTGCCCATTTGGGCTTTCAAATGCGGCGTGATACAATTTGAGATTCATCGTGTCCAATGGAAGCTCATCAATATCAACTTCATTTATTGGTAGAACGCGTGTCCATTTCATCTGGAATTTTTGATCAGAATTATTTTGAAATTTCGTTTTGAGACCCGCGTAAAACAATGAGTATTCCTTTAAAAAGTTGTTTGAATAATTTAAAGGAGGAACACGCATTAATTTACGATGGGTCTCGACACAAATCAATTTTCTTACTTTAATTTCTTTTCGAGCATATGATGGAAGCAATAAAATCAATGTTTGAAATACAAAAATGACGTAATGATCAGCTGGGGCGTCTCTCCATTTAATATGAGCAAAAATCATGAGCTCATTGGTATCAATTCGAACCCCCTTTAAAAACATTTTTGACGAATTAGAAAAATTTGGAAAAAAAAAGCAAACTTTTTCAATTAACATTGGCTCATGAGCTTTTCGAACATTTTCAATGTACTGCGAATATTCTTCGTGTAGTCGTTGCATTTCATTGACGTATTCGGCCAACGTTTGCATTTTTTGATGAGCCGTCTCGACTTGAATTCGTTCGCGCGCTTCTTTTGGCAACGCTTCGCCGATGTTCTTCAACAGCAACGGATATTGAACGATTCGCTGAACTGGTTTTATCATTCTTGATTCCCATGAGCAGTGTTGTTCTCGTGTTGTGTTTATTGTCTGCAAATTTTTGTTTAAAAAGAAACACGAAACGAATTTTTGTGTGGTGTCTTGCCGCGACTACAGTATCTTTTTTACGTTTGATCCGAATCAAGTTACTGTAGTTTGAAGTGTGAAAAAAAATGGTGCAGAAAAGACCATTGCGAAACGTGATTAACTAATAAATTTAAATTCGCGCCAAAAAATTTCGTTAAAAAATGTTATCAACAGAGCGCGTTTGCTTCACAATCATTTTTCAAACCTCAAGCTTTGTCAATAATTTCTTTCGATGCTTAATTTCATGTTGTAAAAACTAATAAATTTAAATTCGCGCCACAATTTCGTTTAAACAAAAAATGTTATCAACAGAGCGCGTTTGCTTCACAATCATTTTTCAAACCTCAAGCTTTGTCAATAATTCCTTCCGATGCTTAATTTCATGTTGTAATCTCAAATAAGCGGCCGCATATTCGGCATAAACTTTGAAATCGATGCATTTGTTGACGAAAACCGCACAGACGCGCATCACCGAATCTCGAATTTGTGCGGTGGAAATGTCTTGACGCGACAAGTCGCCGATCGCCTCTTCGATACTGTCGACGAATGATGTCTGAAGTTTGGCTCGTTTTTCGATGCTTTTCCTGTTTTTTTTTTTGAGCTCAAACCTGAGTTTTATAGAGTCGAATGGCTGAATGCATAATTTCTCGAACTGATCGAATACATAGGAATACTTCATTCATCTGAATTATCGATTTTTTCGTTCATTTTTTTTCCTGGTTGAAAACCTCTCTTAAATCGGCTACATATTTCTTCTCAGTGGCTAGCAATTCTTGAAGCGCCATCGCCAATTTACCGCATCCTCCTTTCTTTTCCAATGTGCCTTTAAACCCTGCGCCTCCTGTGGTTGGTGGCAGAGACTGATTGGAAAATGTCTGAAAATCATTTGGAACAAAAATTGCGAAAACAAAAAAAATCCAAGACCGAACCGGTTGAAAGTTGGACGACGTTTTTCGTCGTAAATGAATCACTTTTCCGACGCGGAGCAGTTTTTCCACATCCGACGCGTTTCGAACCGACGCGATCATTTCACCGTCGACGGCGATCACCGAGTCGCCGACTTGTGCACAACGCGGCGCGAATGACGTCACACCTCTCACCTGTTGATCGGAATGGAAATGGAAACGGCCTGGATGAATGAATCAGGACTCACTTCGGCTTTGATGATTCCGTCCTCATTGTGCGCATAAATTGTCAGGCCTAGTCGACCATTGGTCTTCCGAACGTGATAATCCTCTGAAGTGGTTGGAACGCTGCTCGTTTCCTTCATCTCCCTTCGACGATTCTCACTTGCCTCCATCAACGAGATTCCCGATTTTTCAGCGTTTCGAGCTTTGATCGGCGACTGAAAAGTTCGGTCACCGAATCGAGTCTTCGCGTTAAAAAACGTACGGTTGGATGAAATGTCGTCGTTCCATTGATGGTCGTGATATGATCCTCAGCTGCTGACGGATAAACCACTTCGCTGCTGCTCGTTGATGGAACATTCGAGTTTACGTATTCACGAAAATCGATCGGTTTTCGCCAGCTGAAAATGTAATGGAAATTAGCAAATTATCTCCCTCTCGAGCTCAAAAAAAAAAACGAGTTTTTTGTTTACAACACTCCGCTATTACGAAACTCCGTGGCGATCGTCAAAAAGTCGAGGAGAAACTCACATTCTGAACGAGTTCATATTGAAATGATAGAGAAATAACGAGGCCAATCGACACTTTTCCAGCAATTTTTCAGCGATTTGTGGCGAGATTTCGTTTTGTATCAGCTGCAAAAAAAAAAGAAAGAAAAAAATACGTTTTCCCCCCTTTTTTTCTTCTGGTTCGTCGCCAAAAATAAAATTCGCAGGAAAACAATACGAAATGTGAAAAGAAGCGGAAAAAATAGCGAAGGAATGAAGAAGAACAACTAATCCTGTTGTTCGAATAAAATTTGAATTTGGGCGGAGGGAGAGAACAAAAAGCCGAAAAAAAAAAACGACAAGCGTTTCAAGTTTTTTTTTATTTTGACCAAAAAAAGGCGGATGCTCCTTTAAATCTCAAAAAAAAAGGGGAATGCTCCTTTAAGTTTAGAAATGAACGATTGTTCCTTTGAATTGAAAAAGGAAAATGCTCCTTTAAATCTAAAAAAAAAGTCGAATGCTCCTTTAAATCTAAAAAAAAAAGACAAATGCTCCTTTAAACCTAAAAATCAACGAATGCTTCTTTAAATTAAAAAAAAAAACAAATGTTCCTTTAAATAAATAAAATGAAAGAGTGTTCCTTTAAATTAAAACATAAACGAATGCTCCTTTAAATCTAAAAAAGACGATATGCTCCTTTAAATTTGAAAATAGTTAAAAAAAATCAGAGGATAAAATCTTTGTGGGGTTACGACGCTTATCGGCACGAAAAAAGACTTTAACTTCAGCAAGAAACGGTCAAGAAACTTAAAATAAAGATCGTTAAGATCTGATCCAATCCATCCCCTCCCCCCAATCAAATCCAATCCTTTCATTTCTTTTCTTTTCTTTTCTTTCATGTAATCGCCAAATGACATCACAATGGCAAGACAAAACCACTCAAAAACTAGCTTCTACATCAATAATATAAATGTATGTATTTACAAAAAAAAATAATAAATAAATTAAGTAAAAAGGAGGGAGGGGAGATTATTGATTTATTGATTGAAAATCTACAAAAATATTTTTACAAGTTGCCCGAATTTTTATTATATTTGCCCCCATCATTTCTCTCTCTCTCTCTCTCTCTCTCTCTCTCTCTCTCTCTCTCTCTCTCTCTCTCTCACTTCTTTTACAACTTGGATAAACATGTAGAGAGGAGAATAACTAAAGAGGAATAGAGAGAGATGAAAGGAGAGAGAGAGAGAGAGAGAGAGAGAGAGAAGGAGAGAAAAGCTATTGATGCAAATTCAAGAAAAAGTGCCGGAATTAATTGAAAAAAATTGATTTTTTCTTCTCTTTTTTTCTGAAAAACGTTTCGTTTTTATAAAAAAAGAAAAAATGAGAAAAAAACTCGAATTTTGATGTTTAAATATTTTATCATTTAACAACATTTTCTCCTCTCTTTCCCTCCCTCCCCATTTCTGTCATATTTGATAACATTTTTTGTCACTTTTTCCATCTTTTTCAATTAATTTTGAAAAAAAAATTGATAAAAACTATTTTTGCCTACGATTTCAGACAATTTTAAGGCTTGAAAACAACAAAAAAAAACAACACTTAAAGGCGCACACCATCTCAAGTTTGAACTAGTCTCAGGACGAACACCGTACATGTTTATACTGTACATACTGCAACAAAAAAAAAATGTATGTAGTGTTTTTTTTTCTTTCACTGTTGAAGACTTTCAATTAAGAACTTGTGCTTAACAAATAAATCAAAAGAAATTCTGTGTTTAAAGTGGTTTAACGAAGGAGGCGAAGAGAGAGAGAGAGAGAGAGAGGCAGACAGACAGAGAAAAAAAGAAAGAGGAAAAGCGTCAAAAGTGACCGCCACTCGACTGAAAATAAATTCAAAATTGTATAATTTTTTGTTCTTTTCGCAATTTACAAATCATCAAACAACAAAGCGACGCGGCGCGGGGCGACGCGACGCGACGAGTAATCGCGGGGGCAAAAAAAAAAATGGCGATGAATAATAATGAGAAGCGCTTCTTGTTTGAATGTGTAAAAAACAACAATTTTTTCCTACTTTTTCTCCAAAAATGAAGAAAGTCGGAAAAAGTAGGAAAAAATTGTTGAGAGGGGATGAAGCTCTTGGCTAAGAGCCAAAAAATGTCATAGAAACTTTTTTTTTTTGCAATTTGTTCTCGGCGAAAAACGAAATTTGACACACAATTTCAGAATTCTAAATTTCATTATGATGAATGTGTGGAACACGGCTTCTTCTCTTCCTAGACAGAGACAGAGACAGAGACAGAGACAGAGAGAGAGAGGGGAAAAGCTCGTCAGAGTTGTCTTCGAGGTGAGGAGGAAGAGTGCGACGGGGCGGTGGGGAGAGCAAATATTACCGCACAACAAAAAAATAAAAGAAGAAAAAGCCAACCTCAATTCCTGGCAAATTGCGTTGTTGCAAAGCATTTAATCGCTGCGTCACAACCACATTTTTTAGCAGAAGCATTTCTCGAACATCCTCCTTCGATGGAAACTCAATCGAGTCGCTTCGATCGATTAGCTGAAATTATTTTGCTTTTGGTTTTTTTTCTTGTCGGGAGGGGACGATTCTTGACCGGTTTCAACACAGTTTCTCTTTCTCTCTCTTTCTCTCTCTCTCTCTCTCTCTCTCTCTCTCTCTGTCTCTCTGTCTCTCTGCCTCTCGATGATGACTTTAATTTCTTCGAATTGGATTGGATTCTGAATTTGATTTGGGTCAAGGATCAAATAAAAATCGACAAACCTATACTTAACATTTTACGCGAAACTTTTATAATTTTTAGAATTGAAAAAAAAAAGGTTTTAATAATAATAAAACTCAATAAAAATTCTCCTAAAAACTCAACCTCGATCAATTTTTGTTGAATTTTCTCATTCTGTCTCGTCAAATAATTCATTGCAACAACTGTTGACGTCGTTCGGGCCAGAAGAAGCGATGAAACGTTCAACGCCTTCAAAAAAAAAAAAAAAAACTAATTTTTTCTCTATTTTTGCTGAAATCTTTTTTTTTAAATTTCGCGCGCTTTTTTTCTGTGCAGTGGAGCGAAGTTTATCATCGATGAATTCGATTTCTAAACAATCGGTTTGGAAAAAGTTTTTCAGAGGAAAATTTTAAACGAAATTTCGCGCGCTTTTTTTGTGTGCAGTGGAGCGAGGTTTCTTGTCGATGAATTCGATTTCTAAACAATCGGTTTGGAAAACGTTTTTCAGAGGAAAATTTTAAACGAAATTTCGCGCGCTTTTTTTGTGTGCAGTGGAGCGAAGTTTGTCATCGATGAATTCGATTTCTAAACAATCGATTTGGAAAAAGTTTTTTACTAAATTCGCTTCAGAGGGAAATTTAAAACGAAATTTCGCGCGCTTTTTTTCTGTGCAGTAGAGCGAGATTTCTTGTCGAAAAAAAAAGAAAATTTGAAAAAAAAAAACCTGAATCAGAAATAAATGTGCGTGCGATGAAACGATGATGCGAAAAATGTTGTTGGCGTGCACAATATCGATCGAGTTCTCCTCGTTTCCCGACGATGCGAAACTTTCGAGCAGATCGATGCTCACCGACGATTTTCCATAGTTGAAAATCATGCTCAGCGGGTTCAGCGATACATTGGTGACTTCTGGCGCTTCGTCACATTTTTGAATCGAGTCCAGCTCGAACGTCGCTATTCGGCTTACTGTGGCCGTGAACGAGTGTTGAAACATATTGAACGGTGTCGTGTTTGACGTCTACAAAAGAAGATCAGAAAGATCAGAAAGATCAGAAAAATCAGCAAATTTTTTTCTTCGTCAAACCTGCGAAATGAAAAGTGACGTATCCTTTGCGCTCAACGTATTCAATCCAATTGTTCTTCCGTCGATTCGAAGGTAAACAAAAAAATCGCTTACTTTGTGCACTTTTTCACCTGAAAACTGACGGATTCTCTTGAAGGCCGAGATAGGAAGGAAGAAGGAAGAGCACCGAACTGACACGCTTTCTCGGCTTTTCATCGAAATGGGATCGGGAGAGAGAGGGGGGGGGGGGGGGGAGGGGAACAGTTTCTCTCCGTCTCTGTCCCTCTCTGTCTCTCTCTGTCTCTGTCTCTCTCTGTCTCGTTTTTTTTTAATTTTATTTTGATAATTTTCGGTTATTTGATCAACACTTGAAATAATATTTTTTTGCCAAAATTTATTATTATCTCAATTAAAATTGAGCTTAAATCAAATAAACCGCGCAATTCGAAATAATAACTCGTGTGCTCCTTTAAAGATTAAGGCGAACGACACCTCTGCCACTTTATCTTTTCCTCATTTTTCTTTTTCTTATTAAAGGAACAACATTACTTTCTTAATAAATGGTCTCGATGCAATGTGGGGGTTGATTTATTAGCGAAAATAATTTTTTTCCCCCTTCCGCCCCTCCCACAGCCCCGTAAAACGTTGAATGATTTATTGGGGGCGGGGGGAAGAAATGTTTTTTTTTTGGCAGAATTACAATTTTTAATTTTCAAAATCTGAAAAGCCAATCAATAATTTTAAATTTAAAAATTTCAAAGGAAAAAAATTTCAGAAAAAACAGGGGAAGCTTCTTCCTCTTTCTCTTATAAATTTTTCTCGAAAAACAGGTAAAAAGATGTGCCGAATTGCACTTCCTCTCTCTCTCTTTCTCTCTCTTCGATCCTCTCTCTGAAAAGCTTCTTTCTCTCCCTCCCTCTCTCTCTCTTTTTAAAGCTTCTTTCTCTTTCTCTCTTCCTCCCTCTCTCTGGAAAGCTTCTTTCTTTCCCTCTCTCTCTCTGAAAAGCTTTTTCCTTTTTCTCTCTCTCTCTCTCTCTCTCTCACCTAATTTGTGACATTCAAAAAAAATCGAAATAAACAAAAAAAACCGTGGCGAAAGACGAAAAAAATCGGGCTTCAAATCTGGAAGGAGTCAAAAAGTCTTAAATGACTGACTGACTGGAGTGCGCCGGGACATCGAAAGAAAGGCGTTGTCGCCATGCATTTTTTAGACACAAAAAATCGGATTTTTCTCATTCCACTCCCTCCTCCTCCACCCCTTCCTCCTTCTTTCTTGCTGGGAAAACAAAAAATGAACAATTTCAAGTGTCACAAAATTGCAGGTGTGGCTGCCCCGCCCCATTTATTATATTATATATATATATATATATTAATAATAATTAAAAATAAATTCGAGTATGACGTACCAAGTGGAATAAATGTATCAACAAGAACTTGTCCAGATGATGACGTAACAAGGAGGCGTGGCTGTGACTCGTCGAAATTATTGAAAACTCGAATCTGAAAATAGTTGAAGGGTCGAGACCGATTCAGAAGACAAATCACCCAACCTTTGCTAGTTTTCCATCGCATTTCTCCCATTTTTGACCGTCTGATGATAGGTCGAAAAGCTCGGCGTCGATTCTGAATTTTATTCAACAGGTTTTTGTCTGTCTGTCTGTCTGCCTCTCTCTCTCTCTCTCTCTCTCTTCTTCGAAAATTGTTCGATTATGAAGTGATGCGAACATCCACCATATCCAATTTCTCTCTGTTCCGACGCTCAACCATCATCTCAACGTATGGGTATCTAATTAGTCATTTTCCAATGTTTGAAAATCGATTTGGCAAAAGCTAAGCTTTTCCTTCTCGTTTTTGCTTTTGCTTTTCGAATTTTTTTTGTCACAAAATTGAAATTTGACGAAAATTAATTGCCTTTTGGGACTTTCGGCTCTTTTTCAAACATTTTTTCGAATCAGAGATTCAGTTTTTTTCTTTTGGCCGGGCTCCACTTCCGAATTACTACATGTCAGAAATGAATATTCCACGGGGAATCAAGAGAGAGAGAGAGAGAGAGAGACAGAGAGAAAAAAAGGTTCGAATCGAATCTTTTTTTTCTACAATTGGGAATTGCAGAAAGGTTTTTGGGTTGAAGTTCAGATGGATGTGAAGCGTCTGTCTGAGCAAGTGGTGCAGCCTGCTTCTTCACTCTCTTCACGCCTTCAACCAAAGTAATGCTTCAAACCTCAATGACGATTCATCACTACTCGACCAACATTCAGCTTGTGAGCATGAGCATGACAAACGAGAGCCCATTTGTTGGTTTCTACCAATCTTGATTTTCAGCCAAATTATAATTGAGCGCTGAAAATCGGTTGTTTTTTTTCTGTTGTTGTTCGTTCCCTGCCTGTTATTTCTGAATTTTCAATGTCAAATAACTGGAAAAAATTTGCTTTTTCTATTCTGAAGGGAAGAAAACAACACGAAAAAAAGTCAAAAATACTAAATTATTCAATTTTATTAAGCCAACGACACAACGACACAACGAAAAACCGCTAAACTAGAAGGTAAAAAACCTAATAAAGTAGGCCGAGAAGGTAGGCGAATTCCAGTTTCCGACAATAAAACCTCGACAAAGCACTTCATTTATGTATTCGCCACTTCATTTGTGTTTCTAATGAAGCCGGGGGTTCAGAAATTCCGAACAGTGTGGCGGTGGTAGGGCGAGGCCAGTCAGGAGGCGGCACCTCATTCACCATCAGAAATCAAAGAAACAATTGTTCGACTTTGAAGTGGTAAGAAAATTGGGGGAAAGGGTGAAGAAGAAGAAGAAGTGGCAAAGACAAAAGAATAAGACGGGGAGGGGGTGAAGGACTACAAACTACAAATTGAAACGAAAATCAGAATCATTTTAAAAAATTTGGTTTTTTTTTGTCGCCCACAAGAAAAATTTTGAGCTTTTCCTTCCTAATTACAGTACTAAACGGGGGGGGGTGAAGGACTACAAACTACAAATTGAAACGAAAATCAAAATCCTTTAAAACCGGTGTTTTTTTTGTCGCCCACAAAAAACATTTTGAGCTTTTCCTTCCTAATTACAGTACTACATGAATATGTCACTGCAATCCAACCGGAATTTCGCTGAGTATCAACGCGTTGTGTGTGTGATACGCAGTTTACAAAATAGAGAATTGGTTTCATGCTTTTTTTTTTGCGTTGTGCGCTAGAGCGACATTTCAACGTTTAACAATTTTTTTTTTGCTGAGCCTGACAAAACTGAAAAATCACTTACTGGTGTTCACAGTAAAATGTTGAACCATTGAAAGAGGGACAACCAAATAATCCAAGAAGAAGCTTAAAAATCGAAAAATAAAAGAATTTTCAAAATAAATGGATTTTCGGGAGCCGAAAAATGAAAAACAAACAAAAATGGGGGGGGGGGGGATGTGAAATATTAGAAATGGTGAAAATGAAGAAGAAATGGAATTTTAATCCAACAAAACCTGCGCAAAAAAAAAAATTCATAAAAATATTTTTGTCGCTTTTCCCTCTGCATCTGACAGCTTTTGCTACCGCGGGGTGGGGAGGGGAAAATTTGCAAACAAAAATTTCTTCTCTTCGTGACAAGACCCAAACGTCTTCTTTCTTTTGTTTTCACGAGTTGAAGGGTCTCTCGGGTCTCACCACGAAAATAATTAGTTGAACAACAACATTTTGGGTTCGAGGAAAAATGGTTCAAAAAGAAGACGACGAACTCAAATTTTTATTTTTTTAAAATTCAGAATTTTCGCTTCAAGAAAAAAAAACGCAGAAGACAGAAGACGGAAGACGAATATCAACTTTGATCTGCCATTTATTCTGTCATTCATGAATGAGAAGAAAAATGCCGGGGTGTTTCTTCCTCCTCCTCCTCCCCCTTGGAGGATTTCCGCTTCTCCCCCAAAAAAAAAAACATCAAAAGCAGAAGAGGCAGAAGCTGAAAAATCAAAGTGATGAAAAGTTGCTGACTGACCCCTGTGGACATGAGTGGTTTTTTATCAAACGCGCGGCCGAGGTTTCCAAAGCGTGGCCGAATTTTTTTCCTGATGAGGGGGGGGGGGGGGGGATCGGGAAAAGAACAAAAAAATTCTTCTTCTTCTTCTTCTTCTTCTTCAAGAGATTTCTCTTCGAGATATAAAAATCATGTTTTCCCTGCTTTTCCCCCTCTCTCTTTCTCTCTCTCTCTCTCTCTCTCTCTCTCTCTCTCTCTCTCTCTCCCTCTTCAATTTTCGATAGATTTATGACTGGAAAAGAATGGGTTGAGGGGGGGAAGACGAGACAGGAGACGTTTTTACCTCCTAAAATTGAGCGCCTAGAAAAATAGAAGGAAGAAGGGCAGGGGAGCAGGGAGAAACTAAAAAAAACACGCACGACTTTATTAGTGTTGAATTTTGTTGAAATTCTGCGCGCCAAAAATGAGATGAGTGGGTGGGTGGCGCATTTTTGATTTAGTGGTGTGTGCCCCTCCCCCCCCCCCCGCCACGAAAAAGAGGCAAAAATAAAACCAACTATGCGCACATCCCACCACCACCCAAAAATACATCGATGGCTCACAAAAAAAAAAGAAAAGAAAAGAGAAAAGAAAAGTGGAGGAGGAGGAGCAAACATTTTTGATGAAAATGGATGAGAGAGAGAGAAAGACAGAGAGAGAGAGAGAGAGAGAGAGAGAGAGAGAGAATTCGAATGAGCCTGAGAAAAAATAGTTTACAAGTGGATTTTTCTTCTTCTTCTTCTTCTTCCTTTACTTGTTTACTGTTGTTTTTGTTTCAAATGCAAAATAACCAAAAAAAAAGAAAAAAAAAAGGCAAAAGCTGAATAATTCTGAAAATGAGAATCAACCAACGCCTAATCTGATAAAACCTGACACTTTGGATTTATCTTTTATCAAAGAAATCAACAATTAAAAATTTCACTGAAAAGATTAAAGCTTAACAGATTTTAAATTTTCCCCTTCTTTTTTCAAAACTGAGCAATGGAGAGAAGAAGTGGGGGTGGAGTCGGAAAAGAGCCCATCAAAAAGTTACAAAAAAATGAGAATCCAAAAAAAAAAGCCCGATGAGATGGATCCTAATTGGGCCGGACTTTACACGTTTTTTTAAATGTTTTCCTTCTCGAACTAAAACAGGAAATTCAATTTCAGTGACGCAGGTCTGGCTCAGTGGAAGGAAAAGCAAAACTGAACCGACGACTTGTATTCTTGTCGTTGAATTATTCTGAAGAAGAAGAAGAAGAAGAAGCTTCATATTCAAAGTCAGTTTTAAATCAACCAATTTTCAATTATTAAGCTTTTACCACTCGGCTCCGCCCCCCCCCCCCCCCTATTAAAAACCGTTCAATCAAAAATGCATTGAAATAAACTAAAATGAAGAGTGAAATGAGCAGAGAAACAGAGAGAAACAGAGAGACAGAGAGAAACAGAGAGACATAGAGAAAGGAAGAGAAAGAGAAAAATGGGGAGACAGAGAGAAAAGAAGAGAAACAGAGACAGAGATAAAGAGAAAAAGAGAGAGAGAGAGAGAGAGAGAGCCAATTTCAAATTTTCATAAATTCAAATTTTTCGTGACGAGACGAAAACCCAATTTTTTCTTTGTCTTCATCTGACAAACACATTTGACAGCTTAATTTTCTTTTTCAAAAAATAAAAACTGGCAAAAAAAAAACAAAAAATGTGTTGAAGCCTAAAAATATAGTAAAAATGGATAGAAAAGGTTATGCATAAATTTTGTTTCATATTGACCGAGAGACACAGAGACAGAGAGAGACAGAGAGAGACAGAGACAAAAGGAAGAGTGGGGGAGGAAGGGGGCGGAGAATATGAAAAGACGGGGGTTTTGTAATTGCATTTCTCGATTTGACACATTTCAAAAAAAAAAAAAAAAGAAAAAAAAAACGTCGCCTTTTCTTCTCGAGCAAAAAGAAGGAGAAAATTGGAAGAAAACGCGCTGAAAATGAGTTTAAGACGATGAACATCCGAAAGAATTGTGGTGCCAGTGACAAAATAGAAGCGGCAAATCCAATTCGGCTAATAATGCATGAATATCGTTTGATGAAGGGCGGATGGGAGCTTTATTCGTTGAATAATTTTTGGGGCTTCGTCTTTTCTAACTTTTTCCATCGCCTCACTCGTCTCACTTTAATGAGAGATGAAAACGCGCTCTATTGATAAAATTTAAAAAAAAATTGTTTATTTTTGGTTAAGAAGTTCAAAAAATTCTCGACTCGAACTGAGAAAAATTTTGGTGAAGAGCCATACTTTAATGAGAGATGAAAACGCGCTCTATTGGTAAATTTAACAAAAAACTGTTTTTTTTTTGGTTAAGAAGTTCAAAAAATTCTCGACTCAAACTGACCACAATTTTGGCGAGAAGTCATACTTTGATGAGAGATGAAAACGCGCTCTATTGATAAAAAAAAATTTTTTTTTCACATTCATTTCGCCACACACACAACACATTTTGAAAATGTGAAGAAGGCTCACGAAATTAACAAGTGCATAACAAATTGAAAGTGCCAACAATTGAGCTCTCAGCTAGCAGTCAGCTCAAAAGATTGCTTGACGCGAAGCGTCGACGAGAGAAGGAAGAAGGAGAGAAGAAGAAGAAGAACGCAAAGAGGGGGGACAAAAAGTGGTGGTGGTGGTGGTGGTGGTCACGCATTTCACATATGTAGATATCCATTGAGAGCCCCATTATAAAGAGCCATGAGCCATTTTTCGGAGAAGGAGGAGGAGGAGGAAGCTTGAATTATTGAGAGCCTCAGCAGCCAGGTCCAACACAACACGAAAGTCTCGTGAATAATCCATTGAATTTGTTCCTCATTCAATCAACAATTTCGTTGTCTCCGCCCTCCTCGATTTATTTAAATTAAAAAAAAAATAACAAAAAAAATAATCAAAAAAATTGAAAAAAACTGAAAAAAATCATTCGCATCATTATTGAATGGTTCATTGCCGTACAAATGCGAAACATCCTTAAACTTTTTCGTTACAAACGAATTTCTGAAAAAAATTTCAGCCAAATTTTTTCTTTCAGCCGCCTTTTTTTTCTTCTTCGAAATTACGATTGACAGACTCCCGTGTAGAAGCAAATTTTTCTCCTATACTTCACCACTGGAACATACCAATCGATGCTTTTTCTTGTTGCTGTTGCGCACGAAACTCCTGAGAAAAAAAAACAAAGTTTTATCACAACCTGGCGGCGACGAGATAACTTCGCTCTAGCGCACAACTAAAGGTGTAAGCGGCAGAGACTGTGCGCTTTTTGTAAACTTGCGGTAGAGAGAGAAAAAAAAGAAAAAGAGAGAGAGAAAGAGAGTTTTGTCTGCATTTTTAAAATTTTATCTTCTCTGAAATTCTTTTAGGAGAAAATGGGGAGAGGGGGGCATGCATCAATCTGCGCGCCATTGCACTTTGAATAATTCAAAAAAAAAGTTGTCTAACCTTTACTCAACAATCCAACTAAAACTTCTCGTTTCGTAAAGTCTTCCTCATGAGTTAAAAGAGTTGCTCCAGCTCCACTGTCACCCTGGAAATTCAACAAAAAGTGTGGGTGTGAATAAACCGTTTTTTTTCTCAGTCTAAATCCTCAAGCTTTATCGATTTTCTGGGGGGTTAACCTTCTCACCTTACAACCCAATGTATTATCAACCGAACGCTCAGAAGTCATTGTGCAAAACCAATCTTTGATTGGCAGAAAACACTTAACCGTCTGCAAAAACGTGAAAGATTAATCAATAAATAAATCATGCTCTATAGAAATCCCGCGTTTAAAATTGATATTCTCAAAAAATGTTTGAAACCAAACCAGAAAAACTGCGTGAAAGTTCAAAATTTTTTTATCAATAGAGCGTGCTTGCTCTTCTTTAAAGTTTTTATGCTCTAAAAAAAAAATAAAACCTGAACATTGTGATATCTTAAGATTCCATTACTATTGTTGCTTTCAGATGCTGAAAAATATTTAAAAAATCAATGACAACAACAAAAGAACTCACGATTTGAACCGTATCCAGCGACTCGTAGTTTCAGATTTTTCTTGGAATAAACTTGAGAGGCTGAAAATTTGATTAAAACAATTTTTTTTTAAACCCAGTTTCAAATTTTACTTGAAATACACACAGGATGAATTAAATTTGAAAATTTGACATTTTTATCCAACTCGATAATGGCAAAATCGTCTTCAAATTTCGATTCTTGATTTTGGCGGCAAGTATGAATTAGAATGATTCTTCGCGGCCTTCTTTTCACTGCTAGGAATGGTTTCGATATTCTGCTACACGCTTTTTCATATCCACATTCAGTATTGAAGTATAAATCGACACTTCTCAAAATGCGTCCCGGAGCTTGCAGATCTTCCTGATTCGGCTTACAATCGTAGGGTTGATCATTGGTTATCCAACGTTTCGAATTATCCTCAATGAAACAATGTCGAACTGTTAAAACATGTCGAGTCGATATTAAAGTGCCAGTACAATAACTAATGTGTCCTGAAGAAAATCCCGATTAAGAAACTTCGCTCCAGTGCACAACTAAAGTGCCGCAAGTTTGCAAAGTTGCCTGCACCACTTGCATTGCGGCAACGTTTTTTCGAAATTTTAAGTTCAAAAATTATTTTTTTTTAACTGAAAAGCTCTTGACATTTAAGAAAATCCAAATGTGCGCTGCGCTGGCCCGCTTGATATTTTCTTCAGCGGCAAACCCACCATCTTCCTTTCTTACCACAATTGATACAACCCACGGTGAGTCTTTCGGTTTTTTCTTGATT
Source organism: Caenorhabditis drosophilae (assembly GCA_963572285.1). Lineage (NCBI taxonomy): Eukaryota > Metazoa > Nematoda > Chromadorea > Rhabditida > Rhabditidae > Caenorhabditis > Caenorhabditis drosophilae. Next base: position 3,849,799 of record OY751560.1, on the reverse strand, counting down.
CCATTCAAAATTTTTCGATGTATTTGTTTTTTACTTAAAAATAAACCATTTTAAAGTTGACAATTATTTTATTTTCATCTCTCTCTACACCTATGAATTCCACAAATATTCCAAATTTCCCCATTTTCTTGAGCTGTTAATTTTTGAAAATCACATGAAACAAAAAGTGAAACGAATAGAAGAATTAAACGAATTTTCAGCATTTGATAACAAATTGATAATGAGTGATAAAATTTGATATTAATTTCAAATAACAACTTCACGTTTTGAAATTTTTATTTAAAAAAGAAAAAATTTTGATTGCTGACAAGGGAGGTGTTTTGAGCTTATCGAACTTTTGATGAGATTTGGTACAGAGGTAGCCCTGGGTCTAAATATCGGAAAACTTAACTTTTTTTTACATTTGGTTTAAAGGAATCGAGAAAAATCGTTTGTGAGTTAAAATAAAATTAATTCAGTCTTCAAAAAACAATTAAAGACTAAAAATAGGTAAATTTCTGAAATTTTCGTCATTTTTTAAACTTTCTAGTTTTTCAACAACAAATTTAAGAGTATTTTTATTTGTTGAGAATTTTGGTTTAATTTTGTCCAATTTTATACGATGCAACGGGTTGACAGGAAGTGAAATCTTTAATTTTTGTTTTTATTTTTTTAAATTTATTTTAAATTTACCAATAATTCAACCAGCAATGCTTCTTCACCATTTATTTTCAGAATCTTTTTCACCTGATTGTTTTGAGTATTCTGAAATTTAATTTGATTAGGGCTCAGTTTACACATTTTTTAAAACCTCAAATCTTATCCGATTATCATCAAATTGAATTTTCAAATATTTTCTGCTTGAATTTCGATACTTTTCGACAATTTCTTTCAATTCTTTTTTAAATTCTTCCACTTTTTCGTCACTTAACGGCTCATACAATCCACGCGTCTCATACGGTGCTGATACGGTTCTTTCACCTTTGAAGACGAATTCCTTCTCAATTCCTTTCTAAGCAAAAATTGTTCATCATTTTTCTATGCTTTTTATCACCTTTTTTCCGACAATTTCAGCAATTTCAGCGAATGCTTCGAATAATTTGTATTTGTTTTTGTATTGAATATGCAAACTACGAAGAACCACAGCTAATCGTTCATCAACTGGCTGAAATTTTTCAAATTTGTCAGATAGAATTTTTAGTTTTCTTACATGAATTTCAACAAATGGAACTTCTTCTCCAATCATTGTTCGTAAAACTGCTTCAGCGTCACTTGCAATCGAATGCAAAAAATATCTGAAACTTTTTAAAACCGATTTTCAGCCAAATTCGTCTTATCTTACCCTCCCTCTAAAATTGCAGCTACCGACAGACCTGTATTTTTCAGCATTTTAATCAGTGTTCCATAGCCAGCCGGCGTCATTTTCATGAATCCTTCTGGATCTCCTAGTGCTGCATCAAATCCGCACGAGACCAGAATCATCTCCGGCTTCCATTCGAACGCAATCGGTAGAATAATTAATGAGAATATTGCGAAATAATCGTTGTCAGTGAATGCGATACCGTTTAGTGGCACATTTATCGTATTTTCAACTGGAAATCAAACACTTTTTCAGTTAAAATGAGCTTCTTCTTTTTTCTTTTTTGACTAACATTCGTGCTTAATTCCAGACTGTTCTAAATTTGGCCAAAATGTTCCGTGTTCAAAACGATGAATACTAATCAATTGAATATTTTCATCATTTTTAATACATTCTTGCGTTCCTTGGCCAGCATGAACATCAAAATCAACAATGAGAATTTTCTTTCCCTTTTTTGCTTGCTAAAATTGTGTTTCTTCATTTCTTCGCGCGCGAGCGCTCAATTCGCTTCTGGCGAAGCCCTACTGATTTTGCCGCGATCGCAACATTATTGAAAATACAAAATCCGCATCCTTCATCAGGTAACGCGTGATGCCCTGGTGGTCGAACAAGTGCCAGTCCACAGCTTCTAAAATCCAATAATTTTTAGCCGTTTTTCTTTTGAAATCTCAATTTCTCACCCAACATTTTCCGCCACTTTTTCGATTAAATCAATCGCACATCCAGCGGCCATTTGAGCACATTTCCATGTTTTTTGATTTATATAAATATCTTCATATTTTGAGCAAAGCTTTTCCTGTTCATCCTACAATTTGGTGATTTTATTGAAATTTCTCAATTTTTTATTTTCACCAACCACTGTCATTGCTTCAGATGATTCAATTTCATCAATATATCGATTTGTATGAATCGTTCCGATTTCTGCTTTTGACGCCAATCGGCTCGGAATATATTCAATTGATGGATGATCACAAATTTTTGTGCTCTTCAACAAAAAAAAAGAAGCTTCAAATTAGCTTTAATAAATACTTCGAATCGATCCAAAATCACTTTCAATCGATTCGGTGTTTCAATATGATATGTTGGCCATGGACATTCGTGTAACTCCATTGTTCGATCAACACAAAGAAACACTTTCTTCTCCATCTATCAATTTATCGATTTTTTTAAAATTAAAAGCAACATTTTGAATAAAATGTTAATATATTCAAAAATTGGCTCAGCCACCAAAATAAAAAAAAACTAAAAAAATGTTTGGCTTTATCATCATTTTGAATAAAACAAATGTCAATATACAAACTGAAGCAATTATTATAATGAATGATCAATTATGAAAAACATTTGAAAATGGATGCAATATGAATTAAAAAATATAGCAATTGATAATAAAAAACAACATACCTGATAAAAATATTTAAAAGTATCGCTCAATGCAATTTAAATAATTGAAATTCTAACAGATGAGGTATTTTGAATGAGAAAAAAAAATTGTGTACATTCAAGAAAAAAATTAACGATACATATGTATTTACATGAAAACCTTTACAAATCATCAGGAAGAGCTGATGATGTTGATGGTATAAACAATCCATCTTCTGTTGGATTTGAACCAACCAAATTTGTTCCAGTGCAATGTGGGCAGTACCATTTTCCTTTTGGCGGTGCCATTACACCTACACATGGATAATGAAACCACATGTACGGACACTAAAATTTCCACCGTTTTCTTTCATGTTTTACAACATAAAACGATTCCGTTTTTACCCCTTTATTATCGCATGCAACCATTTCTCCATAACTTTTCTCGTTGCAAAAGCACCATCTTCTTGAATCTTCACCATCCTCATCATCATCTGAAGATCCTAAAAACTATATTTATTGTTAAAAAATCCAATAAAATAACAATTCAAAAACCAACCGTCTTCGTGTTCAATTGGTGGTGGTTGATTAGGAGGTGGTGGCGGAAGAGGAGGAAGTGTTGGCGGTGGAGCTTGCATCGATTGCATTCTATCCTATAAATTAATATTCATCATTTTAAAATCTTTCGTTCTCACCTGAAGTGACATCATTGAATTCCCGTGATTTCTTTGCCTTTGCAATGTTTCTTTAAACATCTCTTGAACTCTTGATGTCAATTTTCTTGGCCTTCCGTGTCGACTTTCCGATCCAACAAATGCTCCTGGATGAACTTGCGTTTGTGGAGTTGTTACAGTAAAGCTCTGTAAAAAATTTAAAAAATTTTCTTCGTTTCTTTTTTTTTTAGTTTTATTTACCGTTGTTTGCGGTGTAACTGACTCATCTGCTCCATGATTCGACCAACTTTTTTCTGATACGTTCGGAGATACTCTTGATGATGAACTATTCAGATTATTCAATCCATTTCCAATCGACGATCCTCCACGTGCGCCATTAGCAGTTGACTTTCTCTAAAAAAAAAACAAATTTGTTTTTCTCAATAAATTTCCATTTAAATTTACTCGAATAGTTGGACTTGGTGCTGAATAATCGTCATTCGGTAGAAGAGCAGATGAAAACATTAAGTTACTTCCATTTTTTGGTGGTCTTCCTCGAGGTGCTGGTGAGGGGACTGCTGAGGAAGCAGGTGACTGTGATGCCTAAAATAAACTTTAAAAAATATAATAAATAAAAATAACTAACTGAATCATCAGAAACGTCCATTCCTAATCGAGAACCTTCTTGGAGAATTCTGAATAAAACAATTTAATTCTCTTTTAAACACTTTTTAAGCAATTAAAATAATTATTACCTATTTATTTTTTCACTCGATTCTTTGGTTAAAGCTCCACTTGCAGTGGCAGCACCATCTCTTGACGATGTTCCTCCCCGATGTCTTCTTTTTCTTTCTTTTCGAGCCGCCAAGAGTGATTCAACATACTCAGTATACCCTGAAAAAATTCCATCATTGTTTTAAAATTAAATATTTTTCTTATCACTTTTTTCAATTGTTTCAGTCACTCCTGAGTTGTCCGCCTCCATTTCACACTGGAAATTCGTTTTTTCCTTTTCCAAGTGATTTTGATACTTTGTCAATAAATCCTGCATTTTTGTAGCAATTTCTATTTTTTTTTCTGACATTTTTCGTATTTTTGAATATTCCTGGAAAAAAATTATAAAATTTCGAAAGAAATTATAACTTTTCTACATCTTTTAGAACATTAAATCGTTCTGTCCGTTGTTCATCTGACATGCTAACTCCAGTTCTTTCAAAAAAATCATTGATCGCTTCACGATTTCGTTTCAGTCGCACTGAAATTATGATTACAGGTTCTGCGAAAATAAATTCTTTTACTTTCAACATCGCCATCAAGTCTTCGAATTTCTTCTCCTCTTTCTTTTAACTCTGCTGGTAACTCTTCGAGCACTGAAATTGTTTCGATTTAGAACAAATTAAATAATTATTAAACGTACTTTCAAGAAAATCATCGAGAAATAACATTTTCAGCTTTTGGCGGAAGGCGCCAAACAAAAAATGCCTAGAAAAACAGAAAGTATATAGAAACAATGATTAAAAAATGAAAAATAACAGGTTTGGTTATAAGAACCAACAAAACTTGAAAATAAAAACGAAGTAAGTTGAATTTTTTATTGTACACCAAAATTATAAAGAAAAACTGAGCGACTATTTCTAAAGACAAATATTTTCTAGAAAAAAACCAAACCAGAACTCGTTTTTAGTTTTTCAAAACAATACATTTTCCATGAACAATAACCTATTCAAGATCAAACGAATAATTTGTAATTGGGTATTTTCGTGGATCATCGAATGGATATGCTCTATAGAAATCGTAAGGATATTGTTTTGGCATCACTGGATTTTTCCAACGCAACGCATTTGGATTATCATTGCAGAAATACCACGTGAGAAGAGCCATTGGTAAAAGTACTCGAAGGCACATGAAGAATGTTCCCCAACTGAACGAGTAAACTTAATTTTTTTCCATTAAAACAAAACTGACTTTGAGAAATCTTCTTCTTCAAGTCCAGTAAATGTAAGACGATCTCCTCTATATCGCATCATATCAATTGGTACTAATTCTCCCCAATTTCTCCGATTTTGTCGATCGGTCCATGCTTCATATGGATCTTTATGATCGTATGTTATAACTCCAAGATCTGGATAATCTCCAGCAAATTTAACCACGTCATCTTTGTCCATTGAGCGATAATCTTCTGGTCGAAGACCATATCTGGAATAAATAATGCGATGTTCTAACTGTTTAACAGCACATACTTAATAGCTGCAGCTCTTCTTTCTTCGTCGTTCGTTGGTGGTGCACCAGGTTTGTGATCCCGGGGGTACCATCCATCGAATGTTAATGGTCCTCGCACTGTAAACTCTTATTATTTTGAAAATTAAAAGAATAATATTTAAAAAAACTAAACATAAATACAGTTAATAATTAAAAAATTCAAATTACTTACATAAAATTGCTTTTGATGAATGTAATGATCGTCTGGCAATTAATTGTCGCAAGTGAGGGGACAACATGCCTTAAGAAAAATTTTAAAGACTTTAAAAATTTATTATATGAAATAGATTTTTTAAATTTGATTTTTTCAAAAATCATATCAAATTAATTTTATTATATATTTTTTTTATTCAAAAAAACGGGTAATAAACTTAAAATACAGGAAAAACGGGAAACTCAATCGATCAAAGCACGCTCAAAAATTTACACATCTAAAAATGATGTTACCGTAGTTGGCGTCACTTTGAGACACAACTCTGCGTCTTCTTTGAACGCACACACTCTTCTATTATCAATGACTCATGCACAGAAAAACAAATAATTATTTTTTATTTTCCGGGAAATTTTGCGTCACAGAAATGAATAGAACGCAATAATTAATCTCTCTTAATTTATTTTTATTGTTTTTCAAGCTAATTATCGTTAATTTATAAAAAGGGGAAAACCTTTAAAAAATTTATACAAAAAATGTAATTTTTCAGTTCTTCATATTAATTTTGTCTACTTCATCAACCAATTTTTTCAATATTCAAAGTTAAAACACATTTTTGTTAATGTAAAATGTTTAGAAATGTAAGTTCATAATTTTTTTTAATAAAAAAAAGGAAGGTGAACTATTAAGAGTGCATTTTATCAGTTTAAAAAAAAAATCAAAGTCATAGAGTGTTGAAAAAACAGATAAGAATCTTTCACTCAATCATTATAACTTTTTTTTGTTTAATGCATAATCTGCAAAATAATTTTTTTTTTCAAATTTGTTCATTTTTTTGCAGAAGCGGCAAAAATCAATGACCGAGCCGGTGGTTGTAGTCGATCATTCAAAACAAGAAAGTATTCGAAATAGTTTAACCAAAGAGCTAGAAATTGTTATAAAAGCTGCTATTTCTTCACCTCATTCGAGCACAGAAAATATTCCAAGGTTAATTTAATTTTAAATTTTTTTTCAAATATTTTTTCGAATATTTTTCAGCGAAATTACTCAAAATCTGTGTAACTCCATAGAAGCAATTTTTATTCATGGGTTGAAAGATCCATTTTTCCTTAAAGGAACAAGATATGCAAAATATCCAGAACCAGTAATATTAAAAATTAAAAAAAATTTTAATAACTGTTTTTAAAGAATTTCTGGCCTTTTGTTTCAAAATACTCACATAAAAATGTAACCAATCAGATTGGATCTTTAAAACAAATAAAAACCGAAATTGGCAAAAGTCGAGCTTGGATTCGATTAGTATTAAATGAAAATTCTTTAGGATATTATTTAGATCTTCTTGCTGCTGAAAAAGGATCCATTCAGTATGTTTCTTTATAATTAATATTATGAAAAATTGTCTTTTTTCTAGGCAATTTTACGGAGAAGAAGCTTTTTTAAGATATTTAGGAGATAATGAATATTCAGAACAAATTCGTGGAATTTTAAAGCCGCTTGGCAAATTGCCAATATATGTAAAAAAAAATTCCACAGTTATAATTAGTAATCTTTTTCCTAGGCTGCCACGAATAGTTCTTTTTTAAATACTTGGACACCGACACCATTAATATTAGCTGGGTTAATGACTGGAAAACCACTTAAAGGTAGATTGAAAGTTCTTGATCTTTGAGAATTAATACATTTAGTTGGCGTTTTAACGGCGCGACGAAATCCGAAATCAGGAAGTGATCGTGAAGAGGTTGCTGTCAGCGCTTTAGAAATGTTAGTACCAGAAGAAGATCACGATATTGGCTCACCAAATCGATTAAACAAAAGAAATCGATTGTATAGTCGACCAAAACAAAAACGTAATCAAATATATCAACATTTGTTTTCTAAATTGATAAAAATTCCAGATAGTGACGAAGATGATAATTCGTCGGTATATTCGCATCCTTCAATGTTGGATGCTGGTGAAATGACATATCAACATGCTGTGACATCAAATCGTCGTATTGGACAAAGCACATCAAACAAAAAGTCATCATCATCATCAAATCATCGACTTCAATTGCCTCAATCTCCTCTTTTTGCATCAACCCCAATTGAAAATACAATACTGGACAATGTTGTAAAAGAACAACCAGTAAAAGGGCCGATAACTGTTGTTCCAAGAAATGAAATCATATCCGATGTTCAGAACTTCGCAGTAATTTTCAGAGTTTTATTTTCGAATGTGATTTTTTTTGCAGCCATTGATTGTTTCGCGTAGAACAAAAAGACCATCGAAACATTCATCGAGAAGTTCAAGTGGTTCAGTTTCAGCTGATGGAAAGTTTAAAACAGAACAAACTTTGTCGGTTAGAGAATCAAGAGCAAATAGTGATCTGGTAAATAAAAAAAAACGATTTTATTTTTAATTGCTGTTTTAATTTTTTCCAGCCCTCAACAATTTTTGGAACAGTTCCAAATGATGTTTGCTTTTCAATGGATGATAATAAAATGGAGGAGAAACAAAACATGGGGAAGGAAGTTGATAATATTTCTGCTCAGCAGTTAGTTTTATTGATTTAAAAAATGTACATTATTAATTTATTAGAAGCGAATCGGTGTCATTTCTTGATGCAATGAATCAATTGGCGATTAGCGAATCATTAGCGAATTCAGAAAATAGTGTAGATTTTTGTAATGGATGTGAAATGAAAAAAGAGTTTGAAAAAACTGAAAATCAGAACATCATGAACGAAGAAGACGTTTTTAATGGTAAATAATAATTTTTGCTTTTTTTAAAGTTTATCTTTTTTTTCAGTTGAAATGGAAGCTGCTGAAAGTCCAAAGCAAATACAAGAAGAAGTGAAAGAAGAAGAGGGAAATGCCGATGCTGTTCAACCTGCCGAAAATCAATTAGCAGTTGAGGTAACATTTTTATTTCACATTTTAAGCTGAAGTTTTAAAGAAAAAACTGAATGTTAATTGAGGTTAAGCAAACCGCAATCTTTTTTAAAATAAATAAGTGTCGTGTGACCTTGTTTCGGGTTTTTAAATTAAGTTTACAACTTTTAATAGTGATTGTGTTCTTTCTTTCTTTTTTTGCTGATAAAAGGAACATTTTCTCCTGATTAGGTGGAAAAAAGTGGCGAAAAATTAACAAATTTTTAATTTAAAATGCCATGGGCAAAAAAAATTTTAGTTTAAAAAAATTGAAAATGAAACCTAAAAAACCAATTTAATGGTTAAATAAATCCCACAAAATTCAAAAAATTAAATTTAATATTTGTTTTTTTTTGGTTGAATTCAAAATTCAATTAATATTCACATGATTCTGACGTTTTTTTGCGATAAGAATACGATAAGAAATTTCAATAGTTTTTCTGTTAAATTGACATTTCAACACCAACTAAGGTTCAAGTGTCGATTGAGTATTTCAAAACTTTTCAATTTCTGCTATTCAATATTCTTTAAAAAATAAAATGAGCTGTAAAAATTCAAAATTGACTAGCGATTCGAATAATAATTCAACGAAAAGTATTCGATTGAAAGTTAGACGAAGTAGCACAATTGTGGAAATAACAGAAAATGTAAAAGTGGCGAATGAATCGATCATCAAAAAATTGTTAAAATCAGCAATTAACTGTTTGAAGTTTTACAAAATGGATTCTGAGGCGAGAAGTTTCAAAGAACTCTTTTATGATGTGGTACGATTTATTTTTAAGAAAAGATTTGACCATAGAGAAATGCAAAAGTTCATAGAATATTTCATATTTTGAACGTTTTTTGTAGACTAGTGGTAAGTGGTAAACAAAACGTTATCTAGTTGTGATTTTAATGATTGATGAAATTAAAAAAAAATCACAGCTTTTTTAAGGGATAATTTGTAAAAAACTTTATTTTGTTTTGTGTAATTTTAAATAATTGCCGAAATTAAAAAAATAACACAACTTTCGCGAATTTTTATTGGTTTCATTAGTTAAAGAAAATTGTATAATTTAATAATTATAGTCCCATTTTCGAATAAAATAATATTTTATGTCGAAAATCTTCCTCATGTTTTTTTTAATTGTTATCTTCTTTTCCCTAGTTCATTGGGTTTCGGGCGGAGGTCAACAACACTAATAAGACACTTGTTTATAAGAGTTTTTAAATTAATATTTGTAATTGCCACAAAGTGGTTCTCGAAATTATTTTTAATTTAATAATAAAGAAATGGGTGTGTTTTATTGATATCCTTGTTATCATTCAGTAAAATAATGTCAATTCAATTGTTTTTCAGAGTGATTCGATTCTTGGTACTTCACTTCGTGATGAATTATTAGAAGCATTACCACAGTCAATAGAAGACAATGAAACATTTGAACAAGGCGTGCCGATATTTGTTCAGTCACCAAATATTATGGGAAATAGTTTGGCGGCAATTGGCGCACGAAACCATATGGTAAATAAATAACGAAAAAAAAAGAAGAAAAGTTGTATCGGTTTTTTTCTCTTTTCAATAGAACTGGGAATCAATGTCAGAAAGGTCAAGATTGTCATCGTCGTCTGAATCGTATGGGCCAGCGGTTAGCTTCGGTCAAGCATTAAGATCGGCAATGGAAAATGGTGAAAATGATGAAGTGAACAACATCTTGAAAAAGAAATGATAATTATTGGAAAAAATTACAGTTTGACGACTCTTTGTGTACTTCAACAGGAAATAATATGGATGCTGATGATTCGGTGATTGAATCATCAGGCGAATCGAGAAAATCATCAAAATCGTCAACAATTATGGCGGATTTGATCGATAAACTGTGCACAATTCCAAGAGAAAAAGGACTGGATTCACAAGATTTTCGATGTGCAATGTGTCGAAAATCGATTGGAGGATCAACGTTTGCCAAGTTTGAGTAAGGCGATTTTTTTTTTTGTTTTTCTTTGAAGGAATCAGAAATGCTTCAGAACTTGCGGAATTGATGGAAAATATTATTGCACTGATTGTATGCAAAATGGTGGAAAATCAGCAATTCCAGCAAGAGTATTAATGGACTGGGATTGGAGAGAAAGATTAATTTCGGATCGTGGGCGAAGTTGGATTGAAGCGAATCAAGAAAAACCATTAATAAATATTATGGACAAAAATGAGAAATTATATTCTCATGTAGCAGCATTAAGAGAAACGAAGGTTCGACAAATAAATGAAGACAAAATCGAATGTTCAAAAATTGAATTGAATTTTAAGAATATTCGAGAGAAACTGCAATTAGTTTCAATGTATTTGTTCAATTGTCGAGAATCGGTTGCAGAAGATTTTCGGCGAAGAGTTTGGCCAAAAGAATATCTTCACGCTGAAATTCATAAATATTCGTTTTCGGTAGGATTTTAAATCGGATCGTGAAACTAAAAATAACTTGAGTTTGATGTTTTAGGATTTAATAGAAGTGAAAAGTGGAACACTTCAGAAAAAATTAATACAATTGTTTAAGCATGCCATATCTCATATTATTGGTTGCACATTGTGCAGACAAAAGGTATTACGGGAATATCGAGAAAGTGTTGAAATTCAATTAATATTTAAATGTTTCAAGGGATTCATTTGTGAGTTGTGTTCGATAAATGAAGTGATTTATCCATTTCAAACGGAAGATACACATCGAGTAATTTTCAGCTTTTTTTTTGTTGCAAATGAAAAAAAAATCCAATTTTCAGTGTCAAGTCTGCTTCTCAGTTTTTCATAAAAAATGTTGGGAAACTGCAGACGAATGTCCGAAATGTGTGCGACGTCAACAGTTTGAAGCTCGTCGAGCACAAATTGATGATCCACACTCGGTGCTGATACTTCAGCCTTGAGTTTTTTGACGGCTCATCGGGTATTTGTTATCAGTTCTGTGCTTTGTTGTTTTCATGTAAATATTCAAATCAATGGTTCTAACCAACTAATAATTCTTACGAGTTTTCCTATTTTTTTTTGTTGTTAAATTCTGCAAACTTGTAAGTTCTTGTTTTATAAGGGGAGGTGTGTCAGGTCAAACTCTGATGCTCGTTGGCCTTAATAGGCAAGGATAAAAGTGGTTTTGTTTACATTATGAGGGAGAAGGGTCTTACGTGAATTTAAGCGTTTTTCATATAAAAAAAAGCTCAGAGTTCGAGCTCGGCTGCCCCAGAAATTCAATCTAGATGGATGAAGTTGTTTTCTGATCTGTTTGAGCCGTAGGCTATCACAGTGTGGAAAATTTCATTGAAGAGTTTGACGAGTTTGACCAGAACACACACTGACCTTGTTAGATGTACATACATATATACAAATTTTCGCTTTGATGCTGTACAAATGTATCTTTTGTGATTTTCATGTTGTTAATTACATCACGTTCATGGAAATTATCTTTATTCTTTAAAAAATTCAACAATAGAAAATAAGAAGAAGAAATGAAATGAAAGAAAACAAAATTTACACGTAATAATTACGATTTCTGAAAGAATTCAAAATACACGAAAATAATTGAAATAATTTTTTGGAACACACCGGTCAACAAGAAAAGAAGAAAAACTTGAGATTATTCCATTGTCGATTGTCCCGCTTCATTTTGTTCTAATTTAACTTGTTGCTCTTGAATTTTTGAGTTGCAGCTTTCTGGAGTTGTGCTGTAGCCTTCGTCTTTGACCTGAAGAAAAAAGAAATTTGAAAACGGTTCTTTTTTGAATTGATCAAACCTCAGCAAGAGTTGACAAGTTGGATTCGTTCAAAATCGAATCCTTCAAAAATGAGACCGACGATGATCGGGGCATCTCAATTGACGATGCCGGCGTTTCGGTGGTTCGAAAGTTTTTCGTCTCATCCTCTTCATCGTCGTGAAAACCGTCGAAATGGCCAATGATTGGTCCGCCCGTCGGCACATTCGTCGGCAGCTCAATGTGAATGTTTTGCATTGGCGGAATTTGCACAAGGCTCAGGTCCGACGCCGGAACCAGTGATTCACCGGCTCCACCGGCACCGCCGCCGCCGCCGCTTGTATCCATGGCGGATGTGGTTGGCGTGTTCGACGACGATATCGGACGAATTGACGAGCTCATGAATGAGAATCGTTGCGATGGTCCGGTTGATGTTGAGCCGAACGATGGAAACATTGAGGTTTGCTGAAAAAAGTGTTTTCCATTTTTTTTCGTGCTTCACACAATCTATGATTACCTGCTGCTGATGATGATGCTGATGCTGATGCGGAGTTGTGGGAAACATTCCGAATCCACCGAATCCGCCACGAAACTGATTGATTTGTTGCTCCATTTCGAGCAATTTTCGCTTGTAGTAGTCAACCTTCTTCTTTTCCTTCTCGAGCTTATCATTTTGTTGAATCATAATCTTGACAACATCGTTCTTCTCCTTCTCAATCGTCAGCTTCTCCTTTTCGAGCTCTTTGATTTTTCGTCGATCGTCGCGTCGTCGTGCTTCGTACTCGTTCAGCTTCTCCTCGAAACGACGACGGTATCGTTGCTTGAAACTCTGCAAAACGTCGCACAATCAATCATGTTACGAGAGGGGCGGAGACAAACCTGGAACTTATTCTGCTCATCGTATTCGAACTCTTCATCGTCATCCACATCCAATTGTGGCTCATAATGGTGTCGATGATTCGACGATGCGATTGGTGATGTGTTCTCGCTTCCATATTCGGATGTTTCCCATCTTGAATAGAATGGATCCGGATATCTTGTGCTCGCATTATTCATTCTTGTTGATTTTTGATGATGATAATGATGATGATAATCTGCTCCACCTGCTCCAGCTCCTGTTGTTGACGATGACGATGGGCCATTATTATGATGTCTTGATCTTCGATCTTTACTCATTGTATCAACTGGAAATGATCGACTATTGGACAATTCTAACTCCTCACCATATCTGCAAATCAAATCAATCAATCAATAAATCAATAACTATTGATCGAGCTTCTTACCCTCCTGGACAACTTTGTGGTCCTTTCTTCAATTTCGGCGCATTAGTTGTATGATAGGCAGCCGTTGGTGGAAGCATATTATCATCGGCAAAACGTGTTGAACGATGCTTTGATGATCGATAAGATCGTCGCGATGTGTCTCGTTCCTGAAGATCAATGAGAATTGTGTTTGTTCCATGGTTGATTCCCATGATCCTCCATGATCACCCATGATCACCCATGATCACCCATGATCACCCATGATCACCCATGATCACCCATGATCACTTACCAAGCCATCCTCATTCGTTGCTCCATTATCAATGTGTCCTCCTGCATCTTCTTTACTTTGACTTTTTTTGTGTCGAAAAAGATTTCGAAAAATTGTCGCCATTTTTCAATTGATTCAATCCAAATGATGAAAAAAAAGCTGAAATTTCAGAAAAAAATTATTTTTTTTTCTATTTTTTTAAATAAAAAATAAATAAAAACAGAAGATTAAACTCGAATAATAATAAAATGCTAATGAATAATGGGGCGGAAACATATCACGGGAGGGTAGGGAGGAGAAGAAGAGGAGGGGCGGAGCTTTGTGGTGTCAAATCCGGACCCGCAAAGAAAAAGAAAAAAAACTTGCGAAAGGCAACAAAACAAAGTCGTCGGGTCGGTCAAAATCTCTTTGATATCCAAATCACATTTTGGCAGAGAAAAAAAAAAGAAAAGAAAAGAAAAATCAACTTTTCCAGATGTGAAACCAAAACTCAAATTCTCGCTGAAATTAATTGAAGGAAGGAAGGAAGGAAGGAAGAAGCTGTGATAAATCTTCCGCGGTGAGAAACGGGTTGAAGGCCAGGAAAATGGCTAACCACACGATTAATCAATGTCAAACAAGGCAAAAAAAAAACGAATATCAAGCTTCTTCTGAAAAATTCAAGAGGAAGAAGAAGAAGCTGAAAAAGAAGCCTCCAATGAATCCACAAAAATAAATGAATACCAAGCTTCTTCCGAAAAATTTAAGAAGGAGAAGAAGGCATCCAATGAATCCACAAAAAAAAAGAAAACGAATATCAAGCTTCGTCCGAAAAATTCGAGAGGAAGAAGAAGCTGGAGAAGAAGCTGAAGAAGAAGGCATTCAATGAATCAACAAAAAGAAGAAAAAAAAAGCGAAGAAGAGAAAAACATGTCGCAACAAATTAATCTCCTCAACACACAAAAATTCTTCTTCTTCTTCTTCTTCTTCGCGGCTTCTCCCCCTCCCCCGTCACATTTTGAAGAAAAAAAACCAAACAGAAAAGAGAGAGAGAGAGAGAGAGAGAGAGAGAAAAAAAAAGTTTCCGCTTTTAATCAAAACAATTCATACTAATTATTGATTTGTGTTGCCGCCCGATGATATCAAGACGAATGCAATGAAATGGAGACAGAGACAGACAGAGACAGAGAGGGGTACAGGTGTTTTTGGCGGGACGGGACGGGGATAATCATTGAACTAATGGTGTGAGATGGTGCTAAAAAAAGACGAGAAGAGAGCACAGAGAAAGAGAGAGAGAGAGAGAGAGAGAGAGAGAGAGAGAGAGAGAGAGAGACCTTGTATAATAAGAGACATAGAGAAATACGTAAATGTAATATATTATCTTTGTATGTATGTGTTCATTGGGTGTTTGTCGGTATTCCTGTGTAACATGAGAACCATTTTTTCGTCACATTGAAAGTCATCAAAGTGTTTCTACAACACTCCGCATTTACAGCGATTGTTAAATTGAAAGAAAACCACTTGTAAACCTTCCTTTGAAACAGACAAAAGAAATTGATAAAATGTGTTGTTTTGAAAACGTGAATTTTTGGCTACTACAAAACTCCACTGTTACACAACTTTTCACAGTTAAATGGGGTTACAACACTCCATGTTTACATGAGTTTTTTAATCAAAGTTTTAGAAACGTTTCAACAACACTACGCGGTTCCGCTATACATGTGTTATGGCTCTGAAGTACGCAATAAGTAGGCGTTTTACAACGACGCTCCGCTCTGACGCTTCAGCCAATTAAGTGTCAAATTGGAGGCCTTGAAAACTATCGAATGAATTTTATCATTCAATCATTCGACTAAAGTTTGGTTCTATTTCAAGACGCCAATAAAATTTAATGAAAACATTGAAAAATCGAATTATTTCTTAACAACATTCCGCCATTTCGAAATTCAAATGTAAATCGTTATCAAAAAAAAAAAACGGGGCGAAAGATATCAAAAATCAGTAGCGACAAAAAAACCACACTAAAATACGATAATAAAAAGTCTTCAAAAAGAATTGGGGCCGCGCAAAAAAAAAAAAAAGCGTCGCACAGCACAAAATGTTTTATCGTCTCCCGCTGGCGGTTTTTCCCTTTTCGTTTTTTTTTTTGCTGATATTGGACTGATTGTTTGATAACATTTTGATATTTTCTCGGTTTGTTTTTCCTCATTTTATGGTGAATTTTTTTAGCTTCTTGTCGGATTCTCCTGTGGATCCTTATGGGTGATCCTCCTGCGGATTCTCCTGCGGATTCTCTTGTGGATCCTCCTACGGATTCTCTTGTGGATTCTCCTGCGGATTCTTCTGTGGATCCTCCTGCGGATCCTCACCCTCCCTCTCTCTCTCTCTCTCTCTCTCTCTCTCTCTCTCTCTCTCTCTCTCTCTCTCTCTCTCTCTCTCTATAATAACGTTTTGAAATCAAATGAGAAAGAATAAATCGCCAACAACAATAAAATTAAAAAGTTTTTTTTTCTCCATTTTTTTTTCAAAGAGATGAAATGAATGGATAATTAAAGAGCGGTGAATGTGTTTTGTCGGTAAATTGGCCAATTTTTCAAAAGGCGGCGACCAAAAAGATGTGAAGACCACCACGTCTCTTCTCTTCAACGTTTCTTCGCCTTCCTTTCGTTTTTCATCGAGAATTTGAAAGGCGATGGATGGATCACGCCAAAGTTCTTCTCGACCAAGTTTGAATCAACAAAGAAAAAAGAAAAAAAATTTTTTTTTTTCGTTAACAAATTTCAATTTTGGTTAAAAAGTCGATCAATCAATCACTTTTGGCCGTTGAATTCCTTAAAAATACCGCGAAAAAAACATTTTTCTCTCGTTTTTTCCCCAAAATTTTCAAAATCAAAGCTGAGATGACCGCGTGGAGCAATAATATGTACATATGAGCACCAAACAATACTCCGCTATTACGCATTACACACAACAACAATAAAATTTCAAAGTTTTAAAAAGAAATGCGATTTTCTCTCGTTTTTATTCCCCGAAATTTTAAAAATTCAAAGCTGAGATTTTCGTGTTGAGTAATAAATACGCAAATTTAATATCCAACCATGCTCCGCTATTACGCAATACACAAAGAAAACTTTTTTTCGAAAATTTGAAAAAAAAAGAGATTTTCTCCCTTTTTTTTCAAAAAAAAAAAACATCAAAGCTGCGATTGTCGCGTTGAGCAATAACTACAAAAATACACACATATTAACTTCAAACAAGGCTCCGCCATTACGCAACTCATACAATATGTAGAATTAGTCAGAAATCAAGTGTTTAGAAAAAAAACAAATTTGAATTACAAAAAAAAAATGGCGCGAGAAAAAAAAATTTAAAAAATAAAATAAATAAAGGCAAGCAACGCGGATAACAATTTCGAAAAAACGACGAGACGACGCGCGATTTGCATTTTGTCTCTGATATTATTTGTTATTCCTCTTTATCTCTACCGACCTCTTCAATTTATATTCTATTTCATTTTTTGCCTTCTACATTAGACAGCCCAAAAATCATTCAAAAACGAAAGAAAAGAGAGAGACAGAGAGAGAGAGAGAGAGAGAGATAAACCGACTGACTGACGAACTGACGGAGGTCGCGGTCCTCCTTTGATAGAAAATGGTCACCCTTTTCCCCTCCTCCCTCCCTCTTTTTCTTTTCTTTGCCACTTTCAAACGTCTTCCCCACTCTTCTTTCTTTCCCTTCACATCCTTTTGACTGTACCGATTCGACATAGCTGCTGCTGCTCTTCTTCTTGTTGTTGCAGCTCTCTCTGCTGTGCTTAAGTCTTTTCATACCTTTTAGTTATGAGTATGTTGAGTGTAATGAGCAATCATGACATGGCTCAATATGCTCTTTTACATGTTTACACATAAAAAAAATCCTTTTTTCTTTTCAAAACCAAAAACCCGTTTTTTTGATTTTTCCGACATTTAATACCAATAAATTGGAGGCTAAAATAACATCTGTGAATTAGATCATAAACAATTTTGGAACAATAAGAATTAAAGAAAAATTACAACTGCGCTCTATTGAAACACAAAAAAAAGTTAAAAAAAAAACGAATTTAACGGTCCAAGTTGAAAACAAATTCACACGGATTGTTGCAAATGCGCTCTATTGAAACACAAAAAAAATTTAAAAAAAAACGAGCTCCGTTGATCAAGAAAAAACAAATTTAAAACAAATTCACACGGATTGTTGTTGCAAGCGCGCTCTATTGAAACATGGAACAGAAATTCTGATTTAAACCTTCGTTGGCTACAACACATTTAATACTCACTCAACAGTTCTGAATTAAAAATAATTGATGTACGCAGTGAATTTTTTGGGCGCGAAAAAACGTTTTTTTGACATTTTTCGGTGAACATCCGGGAAGATAAAATATTTGAGAAAAAATTTGGGGGGATTTTGGATTTTTCTCAACAAAAAAATGCAAAGAACTCTTATTAAAATTTTTTCAATACGCGCCTTTAATACAGTACTCTATTTTTATAATTTTTTAAAATTAAAACAAATCAATAATTAATAATTACAGACAAAAAAAATGTTCTGAAATTTACCCAAAAAAAACCAGCAACGTTGTTTCCCTTGGAACATTTTCCTACCTCACGAAGCAATCTCGCTCCAGCGCACAACTTTCATGAAACCCCAAAACCATTTTCAAACTGCGTATCAACTCAATTTTCTGCTGCTGCTGATTCTCAGCCAGAATCCAAGTGTCGCGCTGGTTCTTGGCGCGCTTCAGGAGCACGAGAGAAAATCGCCGAAAAAATACCGTAGTCGCAATAGAAAAATTTGGAAGACAAAAAAAATGCGTTTCGAAACCTGAAATAATTTTGGCGCCAAAACATTGTTTAGATGGATAATTTCAGGTCAAGTGGTTTCAACCACCCCCCGCCTCACCCAACTCTTGAACACCCACACTTATTTTCGTTTCGAGACCTTTCGCAACTAACAATTACCGCTCATCGCTCTCGACATGACAACAGAGAGAGAGAGAGAGAGAGAGAGAGAAAAAAAAAAAACATAAAAAAAGAAAATTTAATGTTGTACAATATGATTTTTCAGAAATAAAAATGAAAGTTGACGAGAGAGAAGAATGACGAAGAAAAAATAAACCGCTTACCGACCGTCCCTCCCGACTTGTGGCAGCCTTGAAGTAGCCCTGAAAAAAAACCCTTCCTTTCCATTTTTCTTCTGGTGACAGTTGACAGCGCCCATGAAACATAATCCGGAAGACGATCGACGACCCGAAAAAAATTCCCCCATTTTTTTTCCATTTTTTCTTCTCCAAACTTTTTTCCTTTTTTTTTTTGGTTGCAGAAAATGCTTCTGAAGATCGTATTGATTCTCGCCCTGCTGAAATTCGGCTCAACCCACGCCAAAGAATCGATCAATGAGGTTGAAGACGATGCAGACGGGTTTTGGGCGCCGACGTCAACGTTCTCGCCGCCGCCACCCGATCCGTTCGGCGGCATTTTGAGTGATCCGGTGAGTGTTGATGACAAGCTGGACGAGTTGGATCAAGAGTCGCAGCAATTGATCGTCGACTTCATTCGGAATGGTCGCAAGTTGTATGGAGATGTACGTCTCGAATTTCAGACAAATCGAAAATCGCCCTCTTCGTTTTTTTTTTCAGCTTCGTCGACGTCTGATTCTATATGTGATGAAGTTCTCACCGATTCAGGACAAAATCGAGCTGTCAAATGATGAACGTCGCATTCAGAAGGTGAAAAACCGCAACGCACGGGCTCACGCGTCGCGGATTGGTTTTCAAATTTTTTTTTTTTGTAGATTCAAAAAATAAAGCAGCGGTTTCGATCTGGGTTGAAAATTCGTTATTCATCCTTAAAATCGGTAATTTTTCGATTTAAATTTAAAAAAATCGATAATTCGTTTGTCAGCAAATCGATCGGCTCGTTGCTCATCTTCTCGCTCCGATTTTCGCTCCATTCATGCTTCTTCAACCAGACGAAGTGCGCCCGCTGCTCATTTCCGACCCATCGCGCTCCCATCAATTTCTTCCGTTCTCTTCGACGAACACCAATTTCCGATCAGCACCGATCACAGTGGACGCTCAACAAGTCTCCAATCAGCAAAGCTCATTTTCGGGTCTTGAATTGTTTCCGTCGTCGTTGCCCCAGGACAAGTGGCAGCAGTTCGACGCGCGATGGTTCAGTCAACAACCGGTGTCGTCGCAGTTTTCAGCGCCAACGTTCAATCCTTATTATCAACCATTTCAATATTACAGATCATTTTAGACTTTCTCTTTCCTTTGCTTCCAAAATAAAGTTGACCTTTAAAGAGTACAGTACACCTTTTCTTGTTCTTGCCGTGCCAAGACACAATGCAACACTTTTTGTTGTGAGTCTCTTTCATAATCGTGTATTTCCCCCCCTTCACTTCTCAACCAAAACAAATTCAACCATTAAAAAATGTCGCAAACTTTATTCAAATACATACAGTACTGTGTGTGTGTGCAGTAGAGCATACTTACACCCGACTTGAAGAAGAAAACCATTTTTTATTATTATTTTCCACACCCAAAAAATCGTCTCTTTCGAAATAATCAAAAATTTCGTTCAAAATAGTCACGAAACATTGTCGGAGAGACTTTTTCCTTCTTTTTTTTCCAACCACCAACAAACGAAAAAAAAATTTCAAAGAATAAACGGGGCGCTAAACAATTTTTAAAAAAATTAGACAGGGCGGGGGCGGGGGAAAAATATTCTAGAATTTCAAAAAAAAAAAGAAAGAAAAAATTCTATTCAAGTAGAAAGTAAAATGAGTGAGTTAAGACTGTTTCGTTACCCGTGAAATTCGAAAAAAAGAAAGAAAAAGACAAAAACTGGAAGGCCGACTTGAACCGGGGGGGGGGCGGGGGCGGGGAGAGAACAAAAATCAACATTTTCAGAAAAACACCAGAAAAACGGCGCCTCAGAGCTGCATACTTTCGACCGGCTCGAACTCGTCTTGAAGCGATGCCAATATTTGAGCTTGTTTCACTGTCTGAATTTGAGTTTCAACTTTTTGAAGATCAGCCAATATTTGAGCGTCGCGTTCTCGCATTTCCTTCTGCAAGAAAAACAAACGTCGTGTGATTCAGATTGTCGTTTTCAAACCATTTCACGTTTGAGCTGATCGAAAATGCTCTCAAATTGACATGCGGCCGTCGCTGCCGCCGCCGTCGTCGATGAGTTCTCGTCGCTTTTCGATGTTGACGTCATCGACACTGACGATTGTTCGGGAGTCGACGCGCTGAAGAAGACAATCATTTTTCGAGAAGATGGAGATGGAAAATGTGAAGAGCGGGCCAAGCTGCCACAACATAATTTCGGGATTTTTATTGATTTTCTCTCGGCGAGCCAACGAGGAGGAAAAATCCAATAAATTAACAAAATGTTGATATTCCGTTGGATTTTTACACAAAAAAAAAAGAAAGAAAAAAATGTTTTTTCCTCAAAATTAAAACCAAAAAGAAGAAAAAACGCGTTAAGCTCAACCTCAAGTCGATGCTCGCTCCTCGATTTTTCATTTCTTATTTTCAAGTGAACCGAATAAAGTCTCGCTGTCTCTCTCTCTCTCTCTCTCTCTCTCTCTCTCTCTCTCTCTCTCTCTGTCTTTCTCTGTCTCTCTCTCTCTCTCTCTCTCTCTCTCTTTCTCGCCGTGAAAAGCTCGCCGACCAACAAAACGAGAGAGGTTGGCGACGGCGACGGCGGGAAGGGTGAGAGAAGAAGAAGAAGGAAGGAGGCTGGTTTTTGTCTTTTTCAATTCAATTATTTTCTGTTCGCGCGCTTTTTTTTTAACGCTTCAAACTGTTCCGAACCATGTTGTAAACGTGCTCTATTGACAAACGTGTTCAATTGTTGTAAGCGCGCTCTATTGACACTAGCAAACCATGCATTTGAATTCGATTTTGTTTTGTTTTTGGCGCCAAAGAAGAGGGTTCAAAAAAAAAAGAAGAAGAAAAATTTACCGATCCATTTCAAATCCGCTGTCTGGATAGCTGATATCCATTGTTGCATTTTCAGATTTCATCGTCTGAAAATTATTCTGAAAATCAGAAAAAAAAACCGAAAGAAGGCGAGAAACCTCATCATCGTCGTCATAATCAAGTTCTTGATGTCGACGATTCGTATAGTTGATGACGTCATCGTTGATACATTCAGAAGTCGGCTTCTCATTAATGTGTTCACTGAAAATCAAGGCAGCACAATTATGTACTGATGGATGATTCAGAATCAAAACGAACCGTTCATCGAAAAACAGCGGCGGCGACTTTTGATAGTTGTCAATCGACGCGCTGCTGCAGCTGCTGCCGCTGGCGCCGCCGTTCGTTGGCTTCTTGGGCAACGTGGCCGACGTGTAAATCCTCTTGAAGAATCGTTTCGTCGCCCGCAAAAATGTGGTGCTGCTGTCGCTTCGCGTCACACCCGACCGATGCATTTCGGATGTTGAAGCGGTGTGGTGCGTCGGTTGAATTGAATATGTCGAGTGTGGTCCGGCGCTGTGCGAGCTGCAGATAGTTTTTCTCTCTCTTTTTGGAGATGGAACAGCGGGAGCGGGGGCGGCGAGCTGGGAAAAAGTCACCAAACTGGAGCCATTTTGAGCACAAGGGAAAATGGGGAGAAAAAAAACGCAGCTCCGACACAGAAATTCTCGTTTTCCTCTTGTTTTTTGAAACAAAAAAAAACAAAAATGTGCGCCGCCGCCGACGAAATTTGAGTCGAAAATTGATGTGTCAAAAGCGAAAGAAAAAAAAAAATCTTACCGATGATGAGCTCCACCTCCTCTTCCACCTCCTCCTGCTCCTGCTCCTGCTCCTTCTTCAACTTCCTCTTCTCCTTCTTCGCCTTCGTCTCGTCTCGCCACGATGCTTCTTCGATGATCTTCGGCGTCGCGCGCTGTTGTCGTCTCGTATTTTCGACGCGAACAACTTTGTGAATATTTCAAGTTTCGGGCGCTTTTCGAACCGCCGCCTTGATGATGATGATGATGGTTGACGTCGTCTAGTTGTCGATGATTTCGCTCATCTTTTCGTGATTTTCGAAACGCCGCCTGAATCGGTTCCGACGCTTTTAGATTCCCGTTGAAAGAATCTGCAAACATCAGTTTTTAGCAAAAATCACCGAATCAATATTTTCTCTCTCTCTCTCTCTCTCTCTCTCTCGCTTATCATCTTATCAATCTGAATCAAGAATCAAAAATGCGCTCTACTGCCAAAGAAGAAAAAGAAGAAGTTTTCTGGGCTTTTAACTAAGCTTAAATGTCGTTCATTCCCTTTTTTCTGACACAGATGAAATGTGACAGACAAAATAATTAAATGAAAAATGTCGGAAAGGAAAATGGAGCAAAAAGAAAAAGCAGCAGAGAGCTCAAAACTCAAAATTTCTCATGGAGAAAAAATATTCAAATTTAGTAAAAACGCAGAGGAAGAAGCTCAAAGAAGAAAGAGGCACCCTACACACACACTGAGCCAGGAAATATACATAGATGTACCAGCTCTAGCGCTAGAAAGAGCATGACCACACACTTCCTCCTTCTTGACCATATCGATTCGTAGAAGAGTGGAAAGGAAGGATGAGGATGACCTTTTGGTTGGCGTCTCAGGAAGTTCACATTTCTCTCAATTTTTATCGAAAAAATCCAGCTTTTCCCTGAGATTTTCTACTTTAAAAAAGGGGAAAACAACGATGGAAAAAGTAGGGGAAAAAGAGGCGGCGGGGGAGGACGACCTTTTGGCGAAGAAGCGGATCAATACAGATTCGTGAGAAAATCGCCGAAACCCCACATCTTTTCCTTCTTGTTGCGCTTCCTAATTTGCCAAAACGTTGTTGAAACGTACAGGCGGAGCGTCGTTAAACAACTCAGGGTTTGTCGCTGAATGCATTTTTTTCAAAATTATTTGTCGGTTTTTTTTTGCAAAAAAAAGAGTTAAGCTTTTCATCAAACTTTGAGACTGAAAATAATCTGAACCAGTTTTAAACAAAAAAAAAATACTATTTTCTCTCTCTCTCTCTCTCTCTCTCTCTTTCTCTCTCCGTGTCTCGCGCCTCTCTAAAAAAGAACTATTTTCTCTCTCTGTTTCTGTTACTCCAAAAAAAAATTATTTTCTCTCTCTCTCTCTCTCTCTCTCTCTCTCGTTCTCTCTCTTTCTCTCTCTCTCTCCGTGTCTCTGCGCCTCTTCAAAAAAGAACTATTTTCTCTTCTCTCTGTCTCTGTCCCTTCAAAAAAAATCAACTCAATACCTGGATCAACCACCAAAAAAGTGAGTTCATAAACCATTGTATGGAGGGGAGGGTTTTTTCTTCTTTCAAACTTTTAGTAATAAAAAAAAATCAAGAGAAAATGATAGGAAAATGTCCAAGCCACAGGTCACTTAAAAATGTGGCACATCGTCGGAACATCCGAGGCCGACGACAAAACGGATGGAGATGAAACGAGAAAAATGGAGGAAAGAAAGGCGAAACAAATTAGCAACTGTTCAAAACCCGAAATGAACGAACAAGAAAAAAATTGAAAAAGAAAAAGAAAAAAAAAATGTCGGAGCATTTTCGTGAAAAAAGAAACGCAAGGAAAAGCTGCAAAAAGAGAAAGCGGGGGGATCTCAAACAAAAAGTGGGGTCTTGACACGATTTCAAGCAGGGTTTTTAGGTTTTTCCAGACTCAACTCATTAAAATTTGCGCTCCACAAACGAATTCGAAAAAAAAAGAAGGAAAAAATCGATAAAATTCACTGGAAAAATGTTGAAACCGAATTTTGAAAGTGAAAAGAGCACAAGTCGGGGGGCTCGAATCAACAAATTGGCTGAAATTATTTCTTCCTCTTTTAGTTTCAGCCAATTTGCCTTTTCTGTGACACATCAAAAACGATTTTACCTTCAACGAAAATCGCCATCGACACATTTTTGAAAGCGACAAGCCACTTCCACAAATCGATTAATGATAGAACAATAAGCATGAATTTGTAGACACCAAGGAGCTGACAGGATGAAGCTCAAGCTCAAGGAGCACAACGAAAAAGTCACAAGGGAAAAATTGCTCTTTTTTCTCTTCAATCAGAACTCGAATCAAAGTATTTAATAAATTGTGGGTGGAGAAGAAAAAGTTTTCTTTTTTTTTCTTTGAGCAAATATTCAAAAACCTCCCCCCCGCCACTAAACTCCGGTCGCTTGTTGGTGGCAATGTCGTACAACGTCAATCTCCAAGCCACACATTTACAACTATCAAGATTTCAAATAGAACAACGAAGGATGATGATAAATAATGTAAACGAGTTATTGATTTAACCGGAGAATGCTAAAAATAGTACTACAGTATTCCTACAGTAACAAGTTAACTCGTGTCAAGACCAAAAAAAGAACAAAAAAAAAATTGTGGAGACATCGTTGTGAGACCCAGAACATTTGCAATAGTTACGCGCCTTAAAATGTTTTTCTTTAGGGTTTAATCTTTAATTTTTCTTTTCTTTTGTCACATTTCATTAATAACAAATCAACAAAGTACTTGAGATATCAGCTTCAAAGTCACTTGACAGAAAAAAAAGAAAAAAGAAAAAAAAAGCAGTAAACTACAATGGAAAAATGTGTCTCCCCTACAGTCAACCCGTCAATTAGCACACCGTAAACGCGGTGTTTCGTTTTGTTTCCACATTGTTCCTATTCAATTTTCTTCATTTTATTTGCATTGTCTGCCCTCACCCTCCCCCCCCCCCTTCCTTCCCGTCGCCACTTTTCCGCATTTTAAAAAAGAAAATCGATAAGCTTTTGCCATTTTTATGGAATTCGACTCCACGAATTGGTAAAAATCAATTCTCTCAGCGTCATAAAATTTGACTTTCAATCAATAATTTCAGTCAAAATTGAGAAAAAAGATTAAAAAAAAAGAGAAGAGAAAAATCAGGATGGATTAGGAACGAGAGAGAGAGACAGAGACAGAGACAGAGAGAGAAAGAGAGAGAGAGAGAGAGAGAGAGAAAGAGAAAATTAGAGAGAAAAAGAAAAAAAAAGAGAGATAGAGAGATAGAGAGAGAGAGAGAGAGAAAGACAGAAAAAAAATCTTGACCAACCGATATCATCTCGACTGACGACATATTGACAATATTCTGTGCTCGAAAAAAAGTCGTGAGCCGTTGTCGATGTGCTCATTTTATTCGAAAGACCTGCAAATGGAAATGAAATGAATAGCTGAGAAGGAGAAAACAAGATGGGAAAGACGGGGGAAAAACAAAAAAAAAAGGAGTCGTCGAATTGAATGGATGATGGAAGGAATCGCTCACATCAATCATTCAATGGTTGATGTCTTCTTCCTTCCTCTTCTGACAAGAAGCCATAAAATTGCTCCGAATTAATTAATCAATTAATTAATTAATTGCTCAGCTTCATCTTTCCCCCGGGGGGGGGGGGGGGGGGGGGAGGAAGGGTTTTCAAAATTCAAATTTTTTACCTAATGATAATTGTGTGTGAGTATGATGAATTCTTGACAAATTCGGGCTACTTTCACCTAATCGATGATGTCGATGATCAACTGACAACAATGATGGAACGACGACGCCTTCGGTTAAACTCAACTCTGGTGACGAGCTGAAAATCGAGAATAATCTGCGATTCGAGACACAAAAATCAATAAACAAATCAAAAATCAGGACCACCAAGATTTGTGTTTTTTGAGCCGCCCAGCAAAGAAGAGAAAAAAAAAACAAATTGAGACACGGGGCGGGAAGGAAGGAAAACGCGCTTCACATCCACAGCTGATCGGATCGGCGCAAGGTTGACAGCTGATAGACAGCGTGCCCCGCAGTTTGCATTTCAACGACCGACCAATCCAATCAAAACCCCCTCCCTCCCCCCCCCCCCCCCAAAAAAAAAACCAGAAATCTTCACGAACACTTCCAGACTTTTTCTTCTTTTTTTTTTTAGCTTTTCCACTTCCCTCCAATATTCGAACAACACAAGCTCCGGTTTTTTTTTTTTTTTGGTTGCTTTTGCTCTTATTTTCAATTTTAAACCGAACAACAAAAATTGAGAAAAAGAGAGGAGAGAGAGAGAGAGAGAGAGAGAGAGAGAGAGAGATAAAGAGAGAAAAGCAAAATGATAGAGAGAGAGAGAGAGAGAAAGAGAGAGAAAGAGAAAAAATGAACAAAAAAAAGTAATGAAACGCCTCATTAATTGTTGACAACGAAGACCGATTGAAGGACGGTGAAAACAACAAAAGATTTGAATTCTCAAAAGTGAAACAAAAAATGCTTGAAAATTGTTTTTTTCTCCTTTTTAAAATTAATTAAACTCATTCTCCCCGCCGCCGCCCCCGTTTTTTTTTCCCGGAGACCCATAAAAATAATTTCCGTCCCCCCCCCCCCCCCAGCAAGCATCACAATCACAACGAACCAAAACAAAAAATCGATATGGTAAGACAAATATGTATGTAAGTGCAAAAATCAAAGAAAAGAAACAATTTGGAAAAAAACAAAGAGAGAGAGAGAGAGAGAGAGAGAGAGAGAGAGAGAGAGAGAGAGAGAGAGAGAGAGAGAGAGAGAGAGAGAGAGAGAGAGAGAGAGAGAGAGAGAGAGAGAGAGAGAGAGAGAGAGAGAAAGGAGAGAAAAAAGCAATGACAAGCGCACGCGCGCTGGTGTCAATTTTAAAGCAAAGAAGCATTTTCAATGCCCCCTTCTCTCTCTCTCTCTCTCTCTCTCTCTCTCTCTCTCTGCCTATTTGTTTGTTTAGTTCTGTCTCAATTCGAGCAATAATTTGAACAAATTTTAAAATGCACATAAAAAAGCTGAAAATAATTGCCAATTTTCTTGGGGAAGAAATTCTTCGCTGAAAAAAAAATGGGCGAAAAATCCGTTTAAAGTTGGGCTGGGATTGGCAAAGATTAAAAATTGGATTAAAATTTTTCAAAAAAAAAAAAAAAAAAAAAAAAAAAAGGAAAAAATCCAAAAAACCTGTTTCTATTTTTTTTTCTGAATCGTTTTTATCCTTCAATTGATCTTCAAATTTATACGAAACCAAAAAAAAATACAAAATCTGATTCTTGGGACTCGAAAAGCTTGCGAGAGGATTTTCTTCCCAGTCACAATATTCTAGTAGGTTTCGCTCCTCAGTTAGGTCTCAGCCCAATTTTTAGTAGTTCCATCCCTGTTCCTGCTCTCCTAACAAAATTCTAGCAGCTTTTGCTCCTCAGCACGGTTCCCAGCAATTTCTAGTAGTTTCATCCCTGTTCCAGCTCCTAACAAATTCTAGTAGCTTTTGCTCCTCAGTTTCTAGTAGTTCCATCCTTGTTCCTGCTCCTAACAAAATTCTAGTAGATCCTGCCCGGTTCTCTTCCCGAAAAAATTCTAGTAGCTTTTGCTCCTCAGTTTCTAGTAGTTGCATCCCTATTCCTTCCCTCCTCCTAACAACTTCTAGTAGAGGGGGGGGGGGGGGTCTAAGCCTAACAATTATACCAAATAAAAGAGGGGAGAAATTATTTTTATAAACAGCCTAATTCGAGCCTAAAAAACTGTAAGCAAAAATGTTGAGAAGACGGGGCGGGCGCAGGCAAAACGGGGACGGGGGGGGGGGGGATGGCGGGGCGGGGGAGGAAGAAGACAAGTACAAACATCGGCTCTTAACCAACCATACATGTGTTGAACAACCTTCTTATTCAAATAAATAAATATACAATTGCAAATAAAAATACACAAAACTATGAGATGAGCACAGCGCACAAACATGTGCTGCTGGCTGCCTGCTGGCTGCCTGCTGGCGCTGCTGTTTATTTGCACACACACTTTTGGCCATCCTTTTTGAGGAGCAGAAATTGATAAGAGCCAAAGGAGGGGGAGAGGAAGACGACTTATCGATTGATCAATTTTAATACAATTATGTTTGTGGGGGGGGGGGGGGTGGAGGTGGGAAGAGAAGAAGAAAAAGCACAGCCCCCCATGAATGTTTGCTCTCTCTCTCAAAAATCAGCAGAGCAGCAAAATCGCCAGCGCCTTTTTGGCATTTTTTTTTTGACAAGTTTCCGTGTTTACGGGGTTGAAAATTGTTGACGCAAATTATTTCTTGTTGAAAAAAAATTGTGTTTGGCAGGGGAGGCAGCAAATGTTTATTTATTTGCAAAAGCTTTTTAGAAGCTGAACAAAAAAAAAATTTTTTTTCCGGATTAGTAAAACGAAATTCTGTTTTTCTTCCCCGCAAACAAAAAAGGAAAAGAAACTTGCATTAAAGTACAATAGAGCAATTGCGCTCCATTGACAACCCACATACAATTTTTTTTTCAAGTTTTTTTTTGAACAGCGAAAATTGATGAAAGAAAACGTTTAAAACAAAAAAGAAGCAAGTGTGCTCCATTGACAACCCACCGACACAATTTTTTTCAACATTTTTTTGAACAGCGAAAATTGATGAAAGAAAACGTTTAAAACAAAAAAGAAGCAAGTGTGCTCCATTGACAACCCACCCACACAATTTTTTTCAACATTTTTTTTGAACAGCGAAAATTGATGAAAGAAAACGTTTAAAACAAAAAAGGAGCAAGTGTGCTCCACTGACAACCCACCCACAACTTTTTTTTTTTGAAAAAGAAGAAGAAGAAGAAAGAATGAAGAAGCTAAAACTGGCGATTAAGCATTCGTTCGAAAGCGAGATTTTCGTGTGAACGTGAACGAGTTTAAGGGCAGCATTAAATTGAATACGATTTATACCAAAAAAAAAAAATGGGAAAAGGAAAAGGAAAAGCTAATTAGCAATTCAAGATGGAATTGAAAAATTCCAGACAAAAAAAAAACCCAGCGAAGAGGAGATGGAGGACCACCCTAAACGCTGCTCTTCGCTAATTTTTTCCTCAAAAAACAAACAAAAAAGTCCGAAAAACCCAAGAGGGCGGCCCGCCGACGACTGGTGGAAACTTCACAATTCTTCTCTTCCAACCTCCTCCTGGGAATTCCAATTGAACGACGCCACGCGGCTCTTTCACCAGAGCACGCAGCTCGCCCCAATTTTCGCTTATTAAGCTTTTAACGGTTGACACAAAAAAAAAGAAAATTTTTTTCCCAAAAAAAAAAAAAACCAGGCAGCCAACAGGGTGAATAAAAATCTTTCCTGGCCTGCCCAACGCTTCGAAAACCTAAAAAAAAGGCCGGAAGGGGGGGGGGGGGTGGAGAGGCCAGGAAATCAATATTTTTCACGGGCGAAAAAAAAAAAGCACCGGAACACTTCAAATCTACATAAAAAATTGTTTCCCAAACCTTTTTTCGAGTCCCAACGATTCGACAAGGAAAAGAGAGAGAGAGAGGGAGAGAGAGAGAAAAAAAGAGAGAGAGAGAGAGAAAATAAGACGGGTGAATATGGATGAATCCAAAGTTCCTCCTCCTCCTTCTCCTCCTCCTCCTCCTCGCCCTCCTCCTCCTCCTCCTCCTCCTCATCCCCTCCCTTTTTTCACTTATACAAAATATGGTTTAAATACATGTTCAAAGTACTTAATAACGACCTACTTCCCCATCCTTCCTTTCAATTTTGCCTTTTCTCGACGAGTCGACGCCGACCGACAAATAAAAAAAAATCAAATAAAAATCAAAAAAGTGTCAAAACGATTCGAGAAAATCTCCTTTTCCGTCACTTTTTCTCACAACAAACCGAAACGAAATAATTTTGAAAGATGAAGCTGAGCAAGCAATTCAATTTCGGCGGAAAAAATCAAAAATCACCGAAAACGTTCCCGAGACGTTTTCGTTGGTTTCGGTCGGCTTGGCTTGGCTTCGAAGAGAAAAATCAAAACAAGAAAAACTCCCGACAATTTCAGACAAATTTCAGACAAAAAAAAACTTTCCAAAAGGTTTTCACGTCAAAAAAGCAAAAAATTCGTCGCCGTCGCCAAAATCAAAATTTGCTCTCGACAATTTCAGACAAAAAAACAAATTCAAGGCAAAAAGGATGAGAGAGTAGGAAGGGAGCAGATAAAAAGAGAAAAAGAGAAAAAAATGTGCTTAAAATCAAAAAAGGAAAAACGGGAGGAGGAGGGAAGAAGAAGAATAGATTTGAAAAAAGTTCGATGAACTTTTTTTTGCAAACACCGCACACTTTTTTTTTACAAACACCGCACACTTTTTTTTACAAACACCGCACACTTTTTTCTACAAACACCGCACACTTTTTTGCAAACACTGCACACTTTTTTTTGCAAACACCGCACACTTTTTTTTACAAACACCGCACACTTTTTTTTACAAACACCGCACACTTTTTTCTACAAACACCGCACACTTTTTTTTACAAACACCGCACACTTTTTTCTACAAACACCGCACACTTTTTTGCAAACACTGCACACTTTTTTTTACAAACACCGCACACTTTTTTTGCGAACACCGCACACTTTTTTGCAAACACCGCACACTTTTTTTGCGAACACCGCACACTTTTTTGCAAACACCGCACACTTTCATATATGTACAATTTGAATGCGTATTCGGCGAAACGAATAATTCATTGGATTTGGTTGCAACAAAGAGGAATCACGAATTTAATTGGACATTTATTACGATTGTTTTCCTTCATTTCATTGAATTTCACCTTTCAAAAAATCTTTTCAATTATTTTATAAAGGAAATTTCGCTCTCTCATCGATTTTCTACTACAAATTGAACATTGTTATTACTGTACTGTGACATTAAACAAAGAGAGACACAGAGAAAGAGAGAGAGAGAGAGAAGCCGGCAGAGAAACAAAGAAAAAGAGTGAGACAGAGAGAGAGAGAGAGAGAGAGAGAGAGAGAGAGAGAGAGAGAGAGAGAGAGAGAGAGAGACAGAGAGAGAGAGAGAGAGAGAGAGAGAGAGAGAGAGAGAGAGAAACAATTATAAAATAGTAAACAAAGCGAAATTGGTTTTTTTCAAAAAAAAAATTCATTCAGCTTTCATCCTTCTTCAACCTTCAACACTAAAACCTAAATCGTTTCTCCATAATAAGTCGTCAAGCTTTTTTTACGTTTTCATTCTCACCTCGCCCCTCCCCCTCCCCCCCCCCCTCCTTTTCTCTTTTGCTTCTTCTTAGAAAATCTGTCGGCATTTTTCCTTCGTTTCAAGGTTGGAAAAATCAACAAAAATCGAATTCTGTCAGTTCAATTTCAAAATTCAATTCTTATCTTGATTGTTCTTCATGAGCGAAGGCAAAAAAAAAAGCAGATGAATTTCACACACCAGTTCCAGCTGAGTATCGTCTCATCCCCGTTAACTATTGATACGCAGTTTGAAGTTGAATTTTTTTTCAATAAAAAATCCAAAAAAAAGAAAAGAAAAAGCCTGGAAAATTCAAAAATAAAATTTGGCTGAGTACCATCTCATTCCTATTAGTTATGGATACGCAGTTTGAAATTGAACTTTTTTTCAGTAAAAAACCCAAAAAAAAACCAGGAAAATTCAAAAAAAATTTGGCTGAGTATCTTCTCATCCCCGTTCACTATTGATACGCAGTTTGAAATTGAATTTTTTTTGCAAATAAAAACTCAAAAAAAAGAAAAAAAAATCAGGAAAAATCAAAAAAAAAATTCGGCTGAGTATCGCCTCATCCCCATTAACTATTGATACGCAGTTTGAAATTGAATTTTTTTCAATGAAAAAAAAAAGAAAAAAAACCAGGAAAATTCAAAAACAAAATTCGGCTGAGTATCGTCTCATCCTCGTTAACTGTTGATACGCAGTTTGAAAAGAAAAACGCAAAAAAGAAAGAAAAATAATGGATTTTGAATCAAACAATCTCCATAATTAATCCGTTTTGGCAACCAGCCAACCAACCAATACATCAAATAACCGAATTAGCAAACACAGTTGGATGGATTTACAAAAATTGTTGAGATTCGTCGTTATAAAGGCAAAAATGCGATTACCTCATGTGACAATTGACTAGAATTTCGTCTCTCTCTCTCTCTCTCTCTTCTCTCTGTCTCTCTCTCTCTCTGTCTCTCTCTTCTCTCTGTCTCTCTCTCTGTCTCTCTCTTCTCTCTGTCTCTGTCTCTCTGTCTCTCTCTCTCTGTCTCTCTCTCTCTCTCTCTCTCTCTGTCTCTCTCTCTCTGTCTCTCTCTCTCTCTTAATTGAGGTATGGAAAAAGAGGAAAAATTATTGAATTCCAATTTTTAGTTTAAAACCAAACCAAAACAAAAAAAATTCCTTCCGGACCAATAATTTCTTATAAAAAAAAAATGTGGATTTTATTGTGGCGAAAAAATTACGTATTTTTTTTAAAACCCCGCCTTCTCCCCGCCCCGCCCCCCTTTTTTATGTAAAAAAAAAGAAGAAAATTCGTCACCATTTCAGGCGATTCGAGAAATTCGGCTCTTCCGATCGTCGTTCAGTCATGTGTCGAGCTGCTCCAACTTTCCATGTGCCGAATGCCACTGATCTGAAATAAATTTTCAATTCTTTTTTTGACTGAGGAAAAGGAGAAAATCCGAGGGGTTTTTTAATCTTTTCCTTCACTTTTTTGTTCTAAAATTATTCTCGCATCGAATTAATCGAACTGGACTTCTTAAAATAATTCGAATCGTCGAAAATCGATGAGAAATTCCCATTTTTTCGTCGAAAAATTTTTCAAAAAATAAATGGGGCGAACGAAAATTTATTCTCGTGGTGTCACGCTGCCCCGAAATTTATTTGATTTTTCTTTTTCGCGGTTTTTTGTTTTAATCCCGAATTTTGTCGGCTGCAAACTCATTCCAAACCTGTACTGTCGACGAATATTTGTCGCATTAATTTCACTCATTTACTATCGATTTTTATCTGAAAATAAAGTTTTTTTTTTTTAAATTTAAAAAGAAAAAAAGAAAAAAAAAAGCAAAAACAATAATTCTGAAGTGTTTCTGAAAATAAAATGGCATTGTGTGCCAAAATCTTCAAAATAAATCCGCGCTCAAAGAAGAATAAAAAAAAAAGACGGGGGGGGGGGGTCTAAAAACGCCTCAATTTTCATAAAGAAATCGGATATTTATGTGAAACCTCAAACATATTTTCATGATTATTCTCTCTCTCTCTCTCTCTCTCTCTCTCTCTCAATATTAAAATGATACGAGGAAAAGCTGGAGGCAGGGTGAGGGGGGGGGGGAAGAAACAATAAAAATCATGTATAAATACAATTTTTTCTCGCTTCCTTCGAAATTGTGTAATAAATTGAAATTTGGCATCAAGTAGGATGAAGCAGCAGCAGCAGAAGCCGAAGCAGAAGCAGAAGCAGAAGCAGAAGCAGAAGCAGAAGCAGGAGCAGAAGCAGAAGCAGATGATAATAAAAGAAGAAAAGAATAATAAAAAAAATACGAGTCGAAGAAGCTTTCAAGTTCAAAACAACATTTCATGAATAAAAAAGCCAAAATGTTGTCTTTTGTCAGTTGTTCTTCAGCTCAAAGAGAATCCGAGAGCTTACAACAAAAAAAAATGTTTCCGAAGCAAAAGCTTAAATTCCAATCAAAACTTGCAAAAAAGTTGCACACGGCTCGAAATGGATCGGGAAACGTCGGCGCAAAAATTGAGAGCTCGAATTTCATAGGATCAAAGCTGCTGCGGAGAAGGCGCGGTGGTTGTTGTTGTTGTTTTTTTCTCTTGTGAAAGACGATGAGGCGCATCAAGGAAAATTGAGAAATTTTTTTTCTCTTTTCTTCTTTTAAACCCTGGGTGGACCTGCCAAAACATGAAACATAAGTTTTATCAAAGAGAGAGAGAGAGACAGAGAGAGAGAGAGAGAGAGAGAGGCAGAAAAAGCCAGAAAAACAGAGAGAAAAAGAGGGAAAGAGAGAGACAGACACCAAACATTTTTTTGTTGTTTTCACACTTTTTCTTCAATTAAAAAAAAACATGTTAATTCTCCCTAAATGTAGCAAGTGCGCTCCATTGAAAACCTAAAAAAATGCCATTTTTCCTACGAAAAGAAACTGGGGGAAAAAAAACGAGAAAGACTAGAAAAAAATCCTGACATCTGATGAGCCACAGTCAACAAAACCTTCCCGCCTCCAAACTCATTCGGATCACAAAGGAAAAAAAATGAAGAAAAATGTCAAAAAATTAAAAAAAAAAAAAAAGAAGTTAATTCTCCCACAAAATGTAGCAAGTGCGCTCCATTGAAAACCTAAAAAAATGCCATTTTTCCTACGAAAAGAAACTGGGGGAAAAAAAACGAGAAAGACTAGAAAAAAATCCTGACATCTGATGAGCCACAGTCAACAAAACCTTCCCGCCTCCAAACTCATTCGGATCACAAAGGAAAAAAAATGAAGAAAAATGTCAAAAAATTAAAAAAAAAAAAAAAGAAGTTAATTCTCCCACAAAATGTAGCAAGTGCGCTCCATTGAAAACCTAAAAAAATGCCATTTTTCCTACGAAAAGAAACTGGGGGAAAAAAAAACGAGAAAGACTAGAAAAAAATCCTGACATCTGATGAGCCACAGTCAACAAAACCTTCCCGCCTCCAAACTCATTCGGATCACAAAGGAAAAAAAATGAAGAAAAATGTCAAAAAATTAAAAAAAAAAAAAAAGAAGTTAATTCTCCCACAAAATGTAGCAAGTGCGCTCCATTGAAAACCTAAAAAAATGCCATTTTTCCTACGAAAAGAAACTGGGGGAAAAAAAACGAGAAAGACTAGAAAAAAATCCTGACATCTGATGAGCCACAGTCAACAAAACCTTCCCGCCTCCAAACTCATTCGGATCACAAAGGAAAAAAAATGAAGAAAAATGTCAAAAAATTAAAAAAAAAAAAAAAGAAGTTAATTCTCCCACAAAATGTAGCAAGTGCGCTCCATTGAAAACCTAAAAAAATGCCATTTTTCCTACGAAAAGAAACTGGGGGAAAAAAAACGAGAAAGACTAGAAAAAAAATCCTGAAATCTGATGAGCCACAGTCAATCAAAACCTTCCCGCCTCCAAACTCATTCGGATCACAAAGGAAAAAAAATGAAGAAAAATGTC
Organism: Caenorhabditis drosophilae; assembly: GCA_963572285.1. Taxonomy (NCBI): domain Eukaryota; kingdom Metazoa; phylum Nematoda; class Chromadorea; order Rhabditida; family Rhabditidae; genus Caenorhabditis; species Caenorhabditis drosophilae. Next base: position 3,813,939 of record OY751560.1, on the reverse strand, counting down.
AAAAAATTTAAAAAAAAAAAAGAAAAAAAAGGATTTTCAAATATTTTTTTTTTCATTTTATCAATGTTGATTTAAACTATGAGTTTTCATTATTTTATTGACATTTATCCGCCTTTTTTCTTTTTCTTTTTTTAATCAAAATTGAAGAGGAAACAAAAAAATGTCAAAAAGTGGATCATTTTATGTTCGATCTTCCACTTTTCCACTTACCTTCAATTAACCAAAATAACTAAAATGAACGCCGAAAATTATTCTGAAACTAGTTGATTGAAGACATTTTAAACAATTTTTGTTATTTTACCAAACAAAAAAAGACAAATTTTATTTTTTTTTTTTACAAAAAATTGTTCAAAATTTTCAAACGCGGCGTCTCGACACTTGGCTTTTAGCTGAGTATCAACTCACCTCAGGCGTTGTGTTGATACTCAGTTAGAATTAATTAATTGTTTTTTTTTGGAATTTACGATACGAAACATGTTGGTTCAAAAAGTGCGGGGTGCTTTATGTGTGCGCTGGAGCGATGTTACCTTTTGCAGAGTGAGAAGCCGAAAAAAGACAGAGAGAGAAAGAGAGAGAGAGAGAGAGAGAGAGAGAGAGAGAGAGAGAGAGAGAAAACTGGGGGAGTTGAGTGGTTGAAAATCGATTAAACGACGAATTCAACAATTCCAACACCAATTTGTCACATTTTTTGAATATTTAAAATTCGTCAAATTATTTCCGCCTCAAATAACTTTTTTTGGCCCAAAAAAAAATGGAAAAACTTTCAAAAGAAACCGAAAAATCAATATTTAACCACCGAAACTTGTCTGACTGTCAAGAAAATACAGTAAAAACCACTTGAAAATAGAAGGAAAAGCCCTTTTCCCCCCCCCAAAAAAAAAAAACGACGAACAATTTGATGGAGGACAAAAAAACGTATTTAGAGATATGATTGTTTGCTTATCTCAACCTCAGCTCAGCTCACCTCAGCTCAGCTCAACACTTAAAAATAAATTTCACGAAAAGAACGAGAAAAAAGAAGCAGAAAGGATCGAGGTTGAACTGACGACTACGATAAAATCGAGCCAGAAATCCATAAAATCCATGTGGTTTGACGCGCATAACTCTCTCTCTCTCTCTCTCTCTCTCTCTCTCTCTCTCTGCTTTGCCAAGCCGAAAATTTTCATGATTCGAAAAGTTGAAGCTTCGAAATCAATAAAAAGTTGAAGCTCAAAAAACTTTTGTTTTTTTAAACTTCGGGAAGAAAAACAGGTGGGGGAAGGGGGAGGGCGGAGCTTCAACAAACATCTGGGTAAAATCTGGGCCCCCCCACCGTCCCGTCCCTTGCCCTGCCCCACTTTTTTAACCAACGAAAAAAAAAACCATTTTTGGTTACGTTACATCTGCTCTCTCTCTCTCTCTCTCTCTCTCAAGAAAAAAAAGGCCGGGCAGAGCACAGACCGTGTGGGCTCCAAACAAGTAGAGCGTCGGTCAATAATTTTGGTTTGGTGGTGAGTAAAATCAATGAGAGGTGCGCGACGCGGGGGCCAGGAGGATGAAAAAAGTCATCACCAATAGGAAAAGCTGTAATTTTCTCGAGGAAAAAAAAGAGGGGGGGGGGGGGGGGGGGGGGAGAAAGAAGATGGAAACCCGTTTTTTTTCTTGAAATTTTATACAAAAAATAATAAAATTTATTATTTTTTTTCAAATAAATTTTATTCGAAAATCGTTCAGTGAATCAAAGAAAAAAATATTTTAAGTGATATTAATCCAATAAAATAACGAAAAATGATATAAAAAATTGAATAAATCGAAAAACGAGAAAATGAAATGCCTCATTAATTTTAATTGATTTGATTTTCCAGTAAATCATGGACTGAAAAATAAAGAAAAATGCTGAAGATGAAGCTGAATTCTTAAACCAAACTTCTTTTTTTTTCATGAAAAATCTCAAAATAATTTCAGATAAAACAGAGAGAGAGAGAGAGAGAGAGAGAGAGAAAGACGAAGAGAAAAATAAAGAGACAAAGAGAGAGAGAGAGAAACACAAAGACCCGGGAAGACATAGAAGAGACATCGTGAGACCCAGAGAAACAGAGAAAGCGAGAAAAATAGAATGAAAGACAGACAGAGAGAGAGAGAGAGAGAGAGAGAGAGAGAGAGAGAATGAGGAAAAAAAATTAAAATTTGGTAGAAAATTAAAAAAATATGTTAAAAAATGTTGTCTTGAAAGAAAAAAAGAAGTGAAAAGTCATAAAGCTTCTGCTTCGCCGTGGAGTTTTTTTTTCAGAATTCTTTTTCAGTCGAGTCGAACATTTTATTTTGGCTGAAATTCAGCAGAAAATGATGGATGAAGAGCAAAAATAGGAAAAAAAAAAACATGGAATTGATTCAATTTAATTGAATTGAAAACGAGGATTCTTGTTGACGAGACGAGCTGAGCAGACAATCAAAATTCAATTCGATAATAAAACATTTGCACTTAATCTGATTATAAATTTTGTTTATTATTCGACACAATCATCAACAAGAAACACACAGAGAGAGAGAGAGAGAGACAGAGAGACAGAGAGAGACAGAGAGAGAGAGAGAAAAAGAGACAGAGAGAGAGAGAGGAACATTTAGGAACAGAGAGAAGCAGAGAACACAGAAAAAAAAAGAAGAAAAAGCAACAAGAGACAATAAAGAGAAATAGAGAAAAAAACGAGAGAGAGAAAAAGAGACAGAGAGAGAGAGAGAGAGAGGAACATTTAGGAACAGAGAGAAACAGAGAACACAGGAAAAAAAAGAGAAAAAGCAACAAAAGACAATAAAGAGAAATAGAGAAAAATAAAGAGAGAGAGAAAGAGAGACAGAGAGAGAGAGAGAGAGAGAGAGAGAGAGAAAGAAAAACCCCCATTTATCATCAATTTTTCTTGGGTTAATCCTAATAAATTATTAAACAAGTTCAGCTCGCTGCTACACAACAAAGACTTATCTTGACAATAAAAAAGCTGAAGATGAAGAAAAAAAATATTTAAAATTGGAAATTTTCTAGAATTTCCAGAATTTCGTCAAAAATTTCAGCCAGACATGAAGCTGAGAAATTTGACGAGGGGAGAAGTGGAAGAACAAGTCGAGGGATTTTTTTATTTTGTTCCACATTCAAAAAGTCTTCGAGTCGGCACCCGACACGACATTTCGACACAATTTTCAAACCGTTTTCGCTTTTTTGTCCAACAAATTCTTCAGGGAATCAAATTGGGTTCACTTTTTGACACTTTTTTTTTTTTTGAAGAATGATTGGAGAAGAAGATAAAAAAAGGGGAATAAAACTGGGGTTTTTCCAGGTTTTTGGTAGAAATTTGAACCAAAATACTGGAAAAAAGGAAAAAAACCAGGTTTTTTCCAGGTTTTCAGTAGGAATTTGAACCAAAATACTGGAAAAAAGGAAAAAAAAACCAGGTTTTTCCAGGTTTTTTAATTTTTTTAAAATTTGTGTTACGAAAAATACTTTCTAGATTTTATTGCATAGAGAAAAAGTCAAGTAGAAGAAGAAAAAGCAGCTTCTGTTTTCTCTCTCTCTCTCTCTCTCTCTCTCGCTTCTCTTTTCGATTCTCGATTATGATGAATTCGTGAATTCCATCCATTCCTCTGTATGTACATGTTGTGGTGTACTTGAATATTATTTATAATCGATATTTGTATAATATTCGAATCGAAAGTTTTTCTTTTTCCTTTTTTTTTTTTTTTCAAGTTTATTTGATCGATTTCTCTCGTTTTTAATTGTTGATTTATTTTGTTGTTATGGAAATGAGAGAAAGTGACAGAAAAGGCGAAAATTCTTGAATTGAAATTATTAAGCCCAATTCTGTCTGAATTCTGAATTTTTGGGCATTTATTCAGAAAAAAAAGAAAAGAAAACTTTTTTTTTGTTTATAATTAAACATTTAGGTACGCAATAGTGTGACAAAGTGTTTGCGGAAAGTCGCAGAGGATCAATTTATTTTTGTTTTCAAAAGCAATTTTTTACAATTTTTTTAGTTTAATTTTCAATAAAAATTTGTTAATAATACGAAATTTATTTATTTTTAAAAATTATTAATAAAAGCAGCACAATTTAACTTTAAAAATATTGATTTTGTCAAGTGTAATTAAATTAAAATAATTTAAGGCTTTTTTTGAATTTTCAGGCTTCATTTTTTTAAAATCTTTTTGATTTTTTGTTTTCTTTTTTGCAGAAATGAAGTTCGCTGATTCAAATTTGTATGAAACAGAACTTGACAAAGTAAGTTGAGTTTAAATAAAAATAAAAATTTCAGAACGAACGATTTCCCACAAATAATTTTTTTTCTTAAATTATTCATAGCTATTAAAGTTTATAAAATAAAAAGAAAGAAAAAAACATTGTTTAGTTAATGTTTTTTTTTATTTCTTCTGCTTTTTGTGTTTACCCCAACATTTCTTCTCTGACTTCTCTCTTCATCTCTTTCCTCTCTTTTTTACCAACACACATTTCATTTTCTCATTTTTTTTCGTTTCTTTTCTTTTTGTTTTTCGTTTTAAAAGTTTTTGGAAAAGATATCTTAACAAACCCAATACGTTTTTACTTTTTTGTTCAAAGTTTTGAGTTTAAAGTTAAAAAATCAACGTTATTCATTTAAATCTTCCTCCCACGATAACTCATTATTGTGTCCCTTTAAAAGATTTTTTTTAAAATATTGAAACACTAAAATTGTTCATTTTATTTTGTAAATAATTCAAATTGACAGAAAACAAATAAAAATTGTTTCTAAACAAAAATGACAGAATTTTTTGTTCGATTATAAAATTGTTTGTCAGATAATTTCAAATGAATCATACAAAATTCCCCCCATCAAAATATCTGTTTTACGCCCTAATTTATCAATTTTTTCTTCTTTTTTTTTGTTTTGCTGTAAAATTGACGAAAAAGAAAACAATTAATTAATGTTTTCCGTTTTGTGAAAAATCAGTTTTTTCATAATAAATCGGTTTTTCGCTGATTCGTTTTCTTCCTCTCTTCACTCTCTCGTTTTTTACCATTTATCTCAACTGGTTTTGTCACAAATACTCAACATTAAATACACAATTCAACCTGTTATTTGGTCTTTTAAAAATTTTTTTTTTCTGATCTGCTTGTTCAACATTTCTTTTTCCTCTTTTTTCCCTCCTCGCACAAAAATTCCGATGATTTTTTGAAAATGAATAAATTCAACAAAAAATTTAATAAAAATATCCCTTTGCATTTCTTATTTTCCTTTGTTCCAATCAATTTTCGCTGATTTCATCGTTTTAATTAAATCTCAATTTGTTTTTGATTCTATTTCCCCCAATCTTTATTTTTCAAAAAATCAGCTTTTTCCCTTTTTTTTCAGGAGCTTGGAATTAAATCAGCTGAAATGACAGATAATAACACAATTCGATTAAGTCGTGTTGTTTGCGATTTCTTGGTTCTCACATTAATTGGTAACATAAATTTGATGTTTTTTTCTGAGTTTTTAAATTTAATTTTTCGTTGCAGCGATTCCCCTCTACATTTTCCATGAGTTTGTTCCACCATACAAAAGAGGATTCTATTGTGATGATGAATCGATTCGATATCCGTTTCAAAAATCAACTGTCACACGACAAATGCTTATTGTTGTTGGCTTATTGATTCCAGTCATTTTGGTTTGGGAAATTTTTTCAAAAATTTCTAGAAGAAATCTTGGTTTTTTTCAGATTTTATCAACGGAAATTTTTCGAACATTGGCTTGGGAAAAAAAGTGTGAAAATGAGTTCAAAACGTATCAAGTAAGACAGAAGAAGAAGCGTTTTTTTCCAGTTTTTTTTTAAATTCAATAAAAATTGAAGGTTCGAAATCACTCGGTTCATCGATTAATTGTTCGCCTTTATTGTTTCATTGGATATTTCTTTGTTGGCGTTTGTTTCAATCAATTAATGGTTGATATTGCAAAATATACAATTGGAAGACAACGACCACATTTTATGGATGTTTGTCGACCGAATAAAGGTTATACAACTGTAAGAAATTTTATTTAAAGTTTTGAAAATTAAAAAGGAACAAAAAACCCTTATTCTAATCTGAAAATAACTGAAATTTATTTCATTTTAGTGCCCAAATCCAGACGAATACATAACCGATTTTGAATGTACGACGTCAGATAAAAAGCTGATTCATGAAGCTCAATTATCATTTTATTCGGGACATTCAGCATTCAGTTTTTACGCTGCTTGGTTCACTTCGGTAAATAAATTTACAAGAATCATTTTTTTAGCAAAAAAAAACCACATTAAATTAAATATTTCAGCTTTATCTTCAAGCTCGACTTTTTCGACCACTTTTTTCTCGCCTTCTTCTACCAGTTATTCAATTCTTACTTTTTGGTGGAGCCGCTTATGTTTCGTTGACAAGAGTGAGTTTTTCAATTCTTTTTTTCCTCCCTCACAAAATTCTGAATAGAAAAAAGATTGAAGGTCTCGGATTATAAACATCATTGGTCTGATGTGTTGGTTGGTGCTACGATGGGAAGTGCAATTGGAATATTTGTTGTAAGATTTATTAGTTTATTTAAGAAAAAAACAAAATCTAGTTTTGAATTTTTCTAGGCACTTTTTGTTGCTGAAGTTTTTAAGCGAAGAGAAATTCCGTCGCAAACGCTAGAAAATAAATTTGGATTAATCAGGTAAAAAAAATCAAATCAATAAAATTAATTAATTTGCTTTTTGTTTGCAGAGCCGAAGGTCCTGAAATAGTTGTCACACAAGGTAATGGTTCAAATAGCGTGGTAACAACCGAGCATGGCATTGTGTCTGATTCAATTCCAGCAAATCAACGACTGTAAGTCAATTTTGTTGATAAAAACACACATATGTACATAATTGCTGCTAACAATTTCGTCCGGAGAAATTCAGCATAATCACGCTTTATTAATTCAATCAACTGAAATCGTTCCATTTTTTTTTAATTTATCGGAAAGAATCAATCAATAAATTGATCAATAATCAGTGTGTCATTGTCATTTTCCTTTCCATTTCTTTGTTTTCAATCCTAGTTTTCAACGCATTCTAATCCATCAATTATTTTTGATTAATTGCTTTCCCCTTGAATAAAGCATGCGCTTTGACAGATTTTTTCATTTCTAAGATATAATTTAGTTGCTTTTTAATATAAAAATCAAACAAATATTCAAATGATTTCTTCTTTCTTCTTCTTCTTGATTTTCAGAAGCGAATGGCAGAAAAAACTTGAAATGAAATATTCGGTCATGAAAAATAATGAAAAGTGAGAATTTTTTGTGTAGGAAAAAAATAGGAAATGAAATGATTTTTCATGCTTCTGCCATCAATTTTTTAACTTTCTAACGTTTCAGATTTATTTGTTTCCTTTTTTTCAAGCTGAATTAATTGATTTTATTAATTAATAATATAAAATGGTTCCCCTTTTGGAAAAAAACTGAGAGTTTTCTTCAAAATATTCGCTTTTTTTTTGTTTTTCGGATTGATAATCCACACTTTATTATGATAATCCATGCCAGTTCCGCATATTTAACGGAAATGAGTAAAAAATGACGAAAGTTTTGAGTTTTTTTTTGTTAATTAAAACAAAATTCGTGATTCATTTCTTTTGAAAATTTATAACGAATTCAAATATTGATTTTCTTTCAAATGAATTATTGATCGCATAGAATTTGAAAGTTTTTTGGAAGCATTAAAAAATCTGATGAGGAAGTTTTTGTTGTCAAAGAAATGTGAAATTTAGTAAAGGCGGAAATAATACATTTTAGAATTTAGAGCTTTTTTTGAATGATGGATGGTTATAAATCAAGTTTAAATTAAATTCGTCGTAAGACCAGTCCAATGTTTTTTGGTCAGATTAAAAAAAAAATGTTTTTTGTAGAAATGTCTTTCCTTTTTTCAAACAAAAAATGATAATTGCACAGTCGAACAGGTGTTACAGTAACTTTGTGAAACTAAAACGAAATGTTGTGAAATTCACCTAAAATTAATGTTTTTTTGTTGTTGTGTTGTTTCACCATTTGAAGTTGGGTTTCAGTTTGATTTCTTTTCCTCATTGTGTTTTTAGAGCTTCAATGCCAATGTATAATTTGGGACCAGCGAAAATGGTTGGAGACAATGATCTGAGTGGATATCACAAATCAGAGCTTCGATTAGATCCTGTTATTGTTGTTAATGTCAAATGATCTTCTTTTTTTTTTAAAATTTTTCTTTGCTTTTTTTTTTGTTCATGTTGTCATTTCTTTTCTTTGTCCTTGTTGTTCCTTCTGATGTTGTTCATTTTCAGCTGAATGATAGGGTAGGGAGGGAGGGGGGGAGGGGCGGGAGGGGAAAATTTGCAATTTCCAAATCCAATGAATAATGCACTGGGATTATTCACATTTTGCCTTATTTTCAAATAGGATTTTCTTGCGAATTTAAAAATTAAAAATTTCAAAGAAAAATCATTTTTGTGTTCATTTTCAAATAAAAGAAAATCCGATTAAATTTATTTTTACTTTAATTTTTACTTTAAGCTGAATAGAACACTTACAGTAGTCTTTTGATTAAAGGAGCAGAAGAATTTAAAGTCTTTCAACAAGCTAAAAATGATGTCTTTTTTTTCAGTTTTCAGATAAAAACCGGTTTCGTTGTCCAAAAAAAAATGAAATAGTTTCTGAAAATATGATGTAAACCATTTGAGAAAAATAGTTAAAAAAACAAAATTTTCTGAAGATGACGGTGGAGTTTTTTAAAAGCTGCGAAGAAATCTCGCTCCAGCGCACATTTTTTGGAGGTTGCCAGCCCGCCCACACACGCACGTTTTTTTCGAATTTTTTTGCGAACATTAACGAATTTTGATTGGTTATCGATTAAATACGTTTGTGCTGATACTCATCTAAAATCGAAAGTGCGCTCTGTTGCACAAAAAGCTCGCTGAAAAAATTATGAGGAGGTGTAGCGCCCGGGGGGGATTTTTGTTGTGTACGTTGTTTTGTATAATAATTGTGTTGGTTAATATTTTTGGCAGATAAAATGTCGAGTTTTCAATTAAAAAAAAGAAAAGAAAAAAAAACTAAAATATCAACCATCAAACACTGAATGTGTTGTTGTGCTTTCAGCCTTTGGAATTCAAGATCAACGGCTCGTGATGATGGATTTAATCAAAACGATCGATATATGGATCATTACTGAATTAGAGAATCAAAAAAAGTGTCGTTTTCTCATTGATTTGATTCGTTTCGTTTTTTTTTTACTTTTAATTTCTGGCTGATCGATCTTTATCAATGGTGGTTGGTTGCATGTTCTCTAATTGTGCAAATTTTTTTTTTTGGAAATTGGATTATTTTTGTTTTAATTAAAAATGATCCGAAAAAAAAATTGGTTTTTTTTTGTAGAAAAACAAGTGAGGAAGATCGAACTAATCCAATTTGGAGTATTCAACCACATTTCATTGAAATTAATCATTTATAAATTTGAGAAGAGAAAAAGAAAAATGCATTTTTGTTTCTAGTTTGGTGTGAAAATTTAAGAAAAGAAAAAAAAACCCCCCGCCCCCGCCCCATCCTTCCCGATTTTTTGTTGTTGTCTGTGCTTCAGCTTCAAATTGTTGTCATTTTCATTATTCTCCAGTGGTTTTTTTTGAGAATTTGCGGCTTACAGTAATCGACCTGAATCGTTCATTGATTCGACCTCGTTTTTCTCGGCACAATCGGAATGGGACGCAACATCAACTGATGCGCAAAGTTGCCGAACCGATTATGTTTCACTTCGATCTGATCCATCGTGGTTTTCTTCTTCTTCTTCTTGATCCTTGTTCCTAAATTTGTTTTTCTTTTTTTTCTTTTTTTTGTAAACTTTTTACTCTTCCGATAAATATGGAAAAAGGAAAAGCAGAGCTTTTGAGAAAAATTGTAAAAGGGTGGGGGGCGTGGTGTTCAATTTTTTCTTTTTGCAGAAGACAAAAATCGACAGAAGAAGCTCGCCGCAATTTCTTTCAACAATCAGCTTAGTTTTCCAGTGGAGATTTAATAATTTTTGCAATATTTTATTAATAATTAAAGAAAAAATCAAGGTTTAATTAATTTTCAGCCAACATTTTCAGATATTTTTGTTGTATGATGAAATCCGACCATCACTTTATGATTTCTGATAATTTAATAAAAATAAAATTATAACATCCAAGCATTTTAAAAAAGATTTTTTTATTTTTTTTTTATTTTTTAAAAATTATAAAAATTGGATTATCCCCCCCTCCCTCCTTTATCTCATTAAATTATTTTAATTCTTTTTTTTTTATTCAAAATGATGTTTAAAATGAAAAAAAAATGTATTTTTAATTTAAAAAAAAATTTAATTGTGCTTTATTTTTGTTGACATCAGAAAATTGGGGCGGGGTTTTTGTGATCGAAAAAAAAAGTTGATCCCCCCCCCCCCCCCCCGCTCCGATTGATCTAGACATTTTGATCTACTCGGCTGATCTTCCATGGATGAACCGAGAAGTCGACTATAGTCGAAAGCAAACGAAATCTGATCGGAAGAGGGAGGGAGAGGATTCAGAATATTTTTTTTTGGGGCTTTTTTGGGGATTTTTCTTGAAAAAAAAATATTTATTTGGTTAAAATAAATGAAAGAGCAAATTTCGAAAAAAAAAATGAAAAAAAATGGCTGAAAAAATTCAAAAAAAAAAGAAGCAAAAATCGACAAAATACCTGTACCAGGATGGGGGTGGGAAGAGAGTTGACCAGCAAAAAACTGGCGGGAAAATGCATTTTTCAAAAAAAAAAAAATTAAAATAAAATACACAAAAAAGTCAAAAATCCGATGTGTCTTTTTAAAATTTTAATCTCCTCCCTCCCCCCCCCCCCTTTAAAGAGCATATTTCAAGGGAGAGCGCAGCACACATCAACTTTGGCTGAGTATCAGCTCAGTCGTTGTGTTGTGATGATACGCAGTTGAAAAACGATTAATCTTGTTGCAGCCTGGAGGGAGCAATGAGCTGGAGCAGGAGACAGTTTTAGTAAAAAAACACACCAGTGAGCCATGGATAGAGCACCCCCCCCACCCACGCCCACACAATAAAAGACATGAAATGCTCTTAACTTAAACTTCTGATTGTAAACTGCCAGAAGCATGTCGATTTAGTGGATTTCTAAATTTGGATTTAAAAAAAAACGAGAAATTTTTTTTCAAATTTAAAAACCAACTTGAATAAATCATTGGCATCAATTCTGGAAATATCACTGGAACGTGAGGAAAAAGCGCCAGAAGTTGCAAAGTAAGCAGCGTTGTTGTAGCTGAAATCTCCGATCTTAAATTCCTGTTCGTTTCCCCGCCCCGCCCCCCGAACTCACCTTATACTATGATCAATTTGTGCTGGAGATGGAACAGGTGGTAGTGGAGTTGAGGTGATTCTGGAAAAAAACGCCAATGAAGCATCGTCTCGAGCCCGGGGGGGAAGGGTGACGTCGAATTCTCCTACCGTGGTGGTGTCGAGACGACACCGAACGTTGTGCTCTTGCTCACATGATCTCCATCAAACGTTGTTGTGGTGCTTCGTTGCGATTTCTTAACGTATAATCTAGAAACGGGTTGGGAACGATGCGTTTTTTCATTCATTTCTCTTTCGTCAATGTCACCTCTTCTTTTTGTTGCTTCCTCGCCACTGTTCGATGAGCTGTGCGACACTTTCGCTCAGCGGCGTTCGTTTCACAAACAGCAGCACTGCAATGACGATGGGCAATAGGCGAATGATCAGCAATGCGATTAGAATGAAGCTTGGAATGAATGAGGATTCGATTTGTGGATCACACGTGTTCTGGAATTTTTTTCAGATTTTTTTTTTTTGGAATCTTCTCAAAAAAATTAAAAATTTGTCTGAAAATAATTTCCTTAAAGTGCATAAACAATGACGACGCCTTCTTGTTTACTTCCAATCCTTTTTTATTTAGTCTTTGCCTTCTTCATAATCAGCCACGTGAGCGATTAGTCAAATTTCTAATTAAGAAGAGCAAAATTCAATTTTCAGCTTTTCCTTCCCCCCCCCCCCCTCTCCCGCTTCCAAAAAACCCCTTCTCAACCTTTGGATTTAGTCGTCGCCGATTCGCCGCATACAAATTGTGATCAAATGTGCAGCCGAGACGTTGCTCCATTTGTTGAAGACCACCCGGATTGTGAGGAATCGCGTGATTCAGAAGCTGCAAAAACGGCAGGGTTTTTTTTCTCGGCTGAAAATCATCGGCGCTTCACACTTTTTCGGTCGCGTTCGGAAGGTGTCCGGAATAGGGCAGAAGAGCGAAGGTGAAAATGTGCACTTGAATGACGGCATAAATGACACCGCAGGTGAGCACAATCTGAATTATTTTTGTCTGAAAATGTCTGAAAATGCAGCGGCTGGCTGGCTCACCCAATAAACCACATTCTTTGTTCCTTTTGACACATCTAAGCTGAAATAAATCAGCGCCACAATTGCCATGAAAACAAAAATGCCGAATTCTGATAGAAGATAGCCGCGCAGAATATTTTTGTACTGCAAAAAAAAAATCAATGAAAAAGCCCGAAAAATTAGAGCTGTCGAAGAACCGTTCGCTGATTGCCTAGCACATCCAGCTCCTTCTCGCTGAGCTGATACAAGCCGAGAAGTGGATTGAAATTGATTTTCGAAATGCTGATCGTCTTATCCAAATAATCGACAATTTCCTCGTAGACGTTTTTGTCTCGCCACACAAATATCAACAAGACGATTGTTGAAGCCTAAAATAGGACAATTTTTTTGCTATTTTTAGTTGACATTCGGCCCCTAATTGAATCAGGCTTGAAGCGGTGAAAACCCCCCCTCCCCCCTCCTCCCGCCCCCCGCAATTCCACTTTTTTGCATTTACTGGAAACGACCGGAACACGTGACGAAACGTCATCAATTTTCAGCTTCAATTTTGAGCTCACTGAGCACCAAGTTTTAAATAAAAATAAGAAGATTTATTTTTATTATTTTTGTTTAAGAATTCCCCCCTCTTTCCTTCCTTTATCCACTTAACAACAACAAAATGGCTGCACCACGTTTAGTTTTTTTTCGTTGACATCATCGCCGGATTTTTTTTTCTCAATTCAATTAAATTCTGAATAAAAAAGAGAAAAACACAAACGTTTCAGAGTTTTTCTTTACCATAAATCCTGTCAGAAGTCGTCCAGCTTTGAAGTTTATTCATCAAGGAGAATTGAATTAAAAATCCATTCGGGCTTGAACCCCCGCCCCCGCCCCCCCCCGGACTGGAAGGGTTTGTGAAACATCCGTCATTGTTCTGGAGCCGCCGCCACCGCCGCCGCAATCAATAAATTGGATTTTTCATTGCCGAAACGAAATCTTCCAATTTCTGATTTGATTAATTAGCGAAATAAATATCAAAAACCACCGCCCGCCGGGCTTAATCTCGAAATTCCTAGAGAAGTGAGAAGGTGGGCGTGGCGTTTGTGTGTTTCAGACAAAAACCGAATGGCTGGCTATAAAAGCAGCCGGGGAGAATTCTGATTTGTTTTTTTTCTTCTATTTCTCTCTCTCTCTCTCTCTACCAAACAATGTTTCATATTCCGCAAGAAATTCACGGCTTCATTGAGCTTCAAGCCAACTCCACCGGACAACTGGAATTGATTCGGCGAAATCTCGAAAATAAGCGACGTGGATTTCGGAGAAGTTTCACATCGATTAGTTAAGTGATTTTGGATGTTGGCGAAAAAAAAAGAAGAAAAGATTTTGAATCATTAATTTTTATTTTCCGCGGGTTTAAAATGTTTTTAAATCCCGCCCCCCGCCCCCCGTTTTCCCGAATTTAATTGTTCCTCAAATGTATGTTTAATAAACATTATTTATTTTATTATTTTTCAATTAAAAAAAAAAAATTGAATTTCCGACGTCAACAAAAACAAAAAAAAAGGGGAAAAAATCGATATTGCACTTTTTTTTCTATGGAGCATTTTCTTTCAAAAAAATATCGATTTTTTTACAATTTTTTCGGAAAAATTTGATATTTTTAAGAGGAAAAACAATTAATTTTCTTACTGTAATTAATCAGTTTGTTTCAAAGGGAAAATAGAAATTTCTGAGAGACAGAGAGAGAGAGAGAGAGAGAGAGAGAGAGAGACACAGAGAGAGAGAGAGAGAATCGCTAATCCTTCTGAAATCATTCAAAATAACTGAAAGAATGACACACACACACACACTCACTCACACCCAATAATTTTGTCTTGAATTTATTAATTCTTTCCTCGCTTCTCTTTTCTACATATCACTTAATGTATTTAAGCTTCTCCCCTCTTTCCCCCCCCCCCCCCTTTTTTTTTTTTCAAAAGAAAAAAAAAGGGGGGAGAGGGAGGAGCTTAACAAAATCAAATATAAAAGGAAATTGGAAAAAAAAATAAAATAAAAACAGATTTATTACATTTTTAATCAGTTTTTATTTAATTTTCTGACTTTCTACTGTAACGTCCGTCTCCGGCGGTCATTTCTGAGCTTCGCGAATCGAGTGAGGATTTTTTGGTGGTGCCAAGAATGTTCCACATTCATCAAGAAGTTATGGAACTGGCTGAGCTTCATCACTCCGCAGGAATTCAGAATTTGGTGAGGAAAAGTTTAGAAGAGCGAAGAAAAGGATTCAGAAGATGTCACTCGTCAATTAATTGATTTTTCGTCTTCTTCGGCGATTTTTTTCGTTTTTTTTTTTTTTGTAAAAAATGAGGATTTTTGTAAATATTTTTTCATATTTTAATCGAAATTCATTTTATTTTGTGATTTTTTTACTGGGTATTGAGATATTTTTTCTTAAAATAAATAAAATATTTGGATTTTTTCAAATTTAACAAAAATAAAACCTTGAAAACCTCTGGAAAGTCGGAAAAAGTCAAAAAAAAATTTTTCTAACTTCTAGTAGGCTAAAAACCCTCTGAAAAATCTGAAAAAATCTAGAAAATTAAAGTGTCAAATTCCCATCTTCAAGAAGAAGTCAAAACCGGAATTTCTTCTGGTTTTTTGGAGCTTCTGGCAACCTTGAAAACCTCTGAAAAAAACTGGAAGAACGCAAATCCCCAAACACCAATAAAAAGTCAAAGCCAAGAGAAATGTCTTTCACACTTTTTTCTTGGAGCTTCTATTTAGTAACCTCTGAAAAGTTCTGAAAATCTCTGAAAAACCTGGAAAAAATATCCTCAAGTCAAATTCCCTGTCTCCAACCAATAAAACCTCCTAAAAACCTAGTAAAATAAGGGTAAAACCAAATTAAAAAAATTTCTTTCGAGCTTCTAGTAACCTAGAAAACCTCTGAAAATCTCTGAAAAACCTGGAAAAAATATCCTCAAGTCAAATTCCCTGTCTCCAACCAATAAAACCTCCTAAAAACCTAGTAAAATAAGGGTAAAACCAAATTAAAAAAATTTCTTTCGAGCTTCTAGTAACCTAGAAAACCTTTGAAAATCTCTGAAAAACCTAGAAAAAATATCCTGAAATCAAAATCCCCCTCTTCGAGCTTCTACATAGTAACCTCTGAAAATCTCGGAAAAAAAACTGGAACAAAAATCCTAAAGTCCTAAAAAGTCCTAAAAAATCCTAAATTCCCTAAAACTAAGAGAAATGTCTTGCCCTATTTTTTTTTCTTGGAGTTTCCAGTAACCTCTGAAAATCTCTGAAAATCTCTGAAAAACCTGGAAAAAATATCCTCAAGTCAAAATCCCCCTCTCCAACCAATAAAACCTCCTAAAAACCTAGTAAAAAAGGGTCGAAACCTAGTTTAAAAAAAAAAAAAACGTCTTCCCCCCCAATTTTTTTTCGTGGAGCTTCCAGTAACCTCTGAAAATCTCTGAAAATCTCTGAAACAAAACCCGAAAGCTAAGCTCGTGATTTTTTTTGCCAAATTGTTTTCTGACAGAAAAAAAATTCTTTTTTTTTTTGTTGAGAAAGTGCACCACATTTTTTCCAGCTCAGCACTTTCTCAATAAATTCCGGTTCAATTTGTTTTCTTTTTTGTCGACCCGGGGAGGGGGGGGGGGTTTAAAAATAAATCTGTTTTCAGACATTTCAGACTTTTCCGTGTCAAGCTCAAAAATAAACAACAAAATGAATTTCGAGTAATTTACATCATTTTTTCCGTGTTTTTTTCAAAAAAAAAAAAATGTTTGAAAGATTAATTCCATTAAAATCTTAGTTTTTGCACGTTTTCTCGATAATTTTCGAAATTCATCAAAAAGAGCACCTTCGTCTCTTTTCCGTTTCCGGAGTTCATCTCCTCCCCCACATTTATTTATATCCAAGGGGGGTGGGGGTGGAAGGCAAGAAAGCGGGGGGGGGGGGGGGGGTGGAAGAAGAAACCAAAAGGAAAAAAAAACTGACCAAAACAGAAATTGAAAGAGCAATCGCCAAAAACATTCCGATCGATTCACGCCACGTTTGTGCGCCTTTAAACGTCACTTTGGGATTCGATGATGAAGCTGCTCGATTTGGTGGCATCGGTGGCGTCGAATCGACCACCGTCTCGTTTTGATCGAAATCCATTTGATTTTTGGTTTTTGTGCTGAATTTTTGAATTTTATTTTCAAATGACACAAAAAAATGAGGGAAAATATAAGGAAAATACGATTGAAATCAATGTTTTCACTGATTTTTCCCTCCCTCCCTTCGGCCCTCTCCTTCCAAACCATCAGCCGGGAAAACATTTTTCAAATCCACCACGAGAATCTTTTTATTCAATTGTTTATGCGTCGATTCCTATTCGCATTCGAGACGACGCAAATGAACAATGAATCGATTATCGATTTGATCGGAGAAGGAAAGGGCCGGAGGGGGACGCGAAGGAGGTAAAAAGGAGCGACGAATTATTTGGACAATTGAATCAATTAACACAATTTCAATAGACAACAGAAAAAAAAATAGAAGAGAAACACATTTTTGCGGACTGAATTCGGATCCTAGGCCATGAGGTGTACTCGGATCCTAGGCCATGAGGTGTACTCGGATTCTAGGCCATCAGAGGGGAGTGTGGTAATAATTACTTTTACCTTTCAAACGCTCAAACCTCGAAGAAAAAAAGAAAATGTTGGTTTTTTAAGTGTGTGGCTGGCCGAGTTCGGATCCTAGGCCACCAGGTGTTCTCGGATCCTAGGCCACAGGGGGTAGTGTGGCTCAACAATTCTCTCGCAAACCTCGAAAAAAAAAAGAAAATGTAGTTTTTTAAGTGTGTGGCTGGCCGAGTTCGGATCCTAGGCCACCAAACAAACGCACAAAGGTTTTTGATTTTTCTGTCTCTTTCTCTCTCTCTCTCTCTCTCTCGAAAAACTTGAAAGTTGGAAAAAAAAACAAAAAAAGATTGTATTTTTACTTACGAAAAATTTCCGGTCGAATAAGCTGAGCACATTTTTTGTGCAAACTCGAAACGAAAATTATTCAAAATTATATTTTGAATC